>CM064488.1:33915405-34251762 GCA_032716605.1 Paralithodes platypus
CCACCTCCCCTTAAGGTGAGATTTCTATGTATTTCTTAATTAATTAATTAATATACTTTTATCATTTCCTCCTTGACCTCCATCAAACTTAAAACAAGACCCCCACATTGAGATAAATTTGTGCATTTTTCGGTAGAAAAATGCCCTGGCTGAAGACCGGTTCTTCCTAAATTGCAGGCTTACTATCGCTTATCAGGAAAAAAGTGACACCTAAGTGGCATGAAAGGTCTTAAAATCGCTAAAGTAATGGGCGAATGTCTTAAAATATTAAAGCGAATGGGGCTAAGGATGAGGGAAACAGTTTTACTCAGCTTAGGAAGTAAGCTATAAATTATATTATACACTCATAAATAATGGGTATAAAAGGTGTATGACAAAGGTATATATTTTTTGGGTACTATATTGGTTGTGGTTATTTTTCTACCTTCCACTTATACTCTGTTTCATATCATCTGACGCTAAATTACAATGTTCTTATATCAATTACTCAACTAATACGAACAATTTAAAAAATAGTATGGAGATAATTATGAAAAGTTTGTAATTATAGGATGCAGGAGTATACTAGTTGCATATAGTTCCAATACTAATCGAGAAAACAGTTAGTAAGAGATTCAGTTTGGCGTCAGATTAAATTAAACCGACTTTAGTAGGGTTTATTACCATCAATATATCTTTAACCCTTTCAAGATGCTATGGCGCAATTATTTTCTGTTTTCTGTCTATCATTAGACGATTTTATTCAGATTAGCAAGATAATATGGAAGTCATAGGGTTAATTGAGAGATTCTTTGCCCTTTTAATTCCCACAAATACTTCCTAAGCTGTATGGAATCGTCTAATGATAGCCAGAATAAACTGTCAAAATGACTCATAATCTTCAAGGGGTAAATGAGTAGATATGAACACTATAATCCTATATTTACCCTTTTTATACCTATGATCTAGAGAGTGTACTAGAAATAAGTCCTGACCACCTCGCTCGGATTGTTAGGTCTGTGTGGTCAGTGTAGGCAAATAAGTTTAACTCTTTGAAGATTGTGGCGCATTTTGACAGTTTATTCTGGCAATCGTTAGACGATTTTATATAGTTTAAGAAGGACCTGTGGGAATTATAAGGGTACAGACTATCTCAATTTACCCTCTGCCTTCCATAGACCCTTCCTAATCTGAATACAATCGTCTAATAATAGCCGGAAAACAAGACAAAAAATACGTATTGGATCTTGAAAGTTGAAAGGGTTAAACTCTCCAGCCTCATTATACACGATATTGTTTTATAATCTTTATTTGTCTTTCATTACAAGCCACAACACCCTGGATAATGTTGTTGCTGAAGGTTATACTGTATTATGTGATATCACTGTTGATACAATAACAGATTTTGACATTTGTATGACGAAATTGTGATTTTTCTATGGTTTCTGTTCTTTCGAGGCATAGCCTACCTCGTTTTCTTTCGTAGTGAAACTGATTATGGTATCCAAAGAAAACCTGACCTTTATGGTAGACTAGCTCAATATTGATTTTTCTCTCTCTCTCTCTCTCTCTCTCTCTCTCGTTGGACTAAAATGAATAAGAAGCAACATAAGCCCGCTATTATTTTGTTTTTTATTGACAAATCAGTTAATACATAATGTATATACAGTACAGTAGGCTGCCAGTATACCATTATAAGCAATACAGAAATTGTTCATGTTCGAATCCGCAACTGAGTCTCACAAAAGTTCATAAAGATCCCTGGAAGAGACTTATTCCGTCTGTGACTC
This sequence comes from Paralithodes platypus, assembly GCA_032716605.1. Taxonomy (NCBI): domain Eukaryota; kingdom Metazoa; phylum Arthropoda; class Malacostraca; order Decapoda; family Lithodidae; genus Paralithodes; species Paralithodes platypus. The sequence continues at coordinate 33,917,175 of CM064488.1, forward strand.
CAGCTTTAAATCCTTTGTTGTGTGTAGATGTGTAGTGTATGAAGTGCATGTCTAATGTTACTGTACTGTTTGATTGGCTTTGGTTGTGAGTGATGTCTGTAACCAGTGTAATCAGCTCCATATGCTGATCAGGTGCTAGCATTCACATTGTAAATGCGACACTGATCTACTGCACCTTTGGGGTTGGACGGCTATGGAGATGAGTGTCAAAGACGTTCAACCAGTGGGGATCGATCTCGTAACCTCCTGCATGCAAGGTACGCACGTTATCCACCATCCACATAGGCCTTATCATCATCATCATCATTACACCCACACACACACACTATCACCATCATCAAAAGTTATCATCATCATAATCATTATCAACATAATCACCCCTGTGGATCCCTGGTTAGAACAAATTCATAACAACAGCATTTACCCACTCCAGTTTTTTGTTACTGTCAATGGTCACTGTATTCATCACCATCATAATCATTATCATCACCACCATCATCTTCATAATCACCACTGTCGATCCCTTGCGAAGACAATTTCATAACAGGATATGACCACTCCAGTGTTTTAGTTCACTTTTATGGTCATTATGTTCATCACCAATACCTTCATCATCTTCTCCATCATCATCACCATCATCATCACTATCATTATCATCATCACCACTGTCGATCCCTAGCAAAGACAATTTCATAACAACAGGACCTAACCACTCCCGTGTTCTTGTTTACTCTCATGGTTACGGGATTTGGTTCACTGAAGTAAATCTTGAAACCGAAGCAATCCAGGACTTGGAAGTATTTGTACAGCAGTTTCCAGTTCTCTGTAAATATATAAGGGAGACAATTAGGCCAGTGTAATAGAGGGTGGCATACGAAAGCAGAGTCCATTATATTTAGTGAAGAAGTCCTTGCATGACAGTGTGCTAATCCCGACACTGACTTACGGAAGCGAAGCATGGACGTTGGTTGAGAGACTCAGACCAAGAGTGAGAGCAGTGGAAATTAATTACTTAAGAAGTGCGTGCGGAGTTACATGGAGGGATAGACAGACTAATGAGGAAGTAAGAAGGAGGTGTGGTGTGGAGGTAGATGTGCTGGAAAGTGTGAAAAGGAACAGCTTGAGATGGTTCGGCCATATGGAACGTATGAAAAGCGAGAGAATGACTAAGAGGGTGTACGAGAGCGAGGTGGAGGGACAAAGAGGGAGAGATAGACCAATAGAGAGGTGGAAGGATGGAGTGAGGAAGTATATGAACGAAGGCGGTGCTGGTTGGGGGGAGGGGCGTCGACGGACTGGGGACAGAGGTGCATGGGGGCGGTTCGTTCGTGGCCACCCCTTCGGGGATCACGGCGTCGGGCAATAGATAGATAGATAGATAATATTGTAAATGTAAAGATGAATTTCTGGTTTATAGTTCAAATTATGTTATTGGATTAGTCTAAATGATTGTATATCCTATGTAGAGATATAATGTTGATTTATAGTTAAAATTATGTCATTGGAAGTACTAAAATGGCCATAACAATGCTATTTAATGTTAATTTTTAGTTTGTATTATTGTATATGTGAACATGAAATTCTGGTTTATAGTTCAACTTATGTCACTGTAAATAATAAAATGCCAAAAACAATGTTATTTCATGTTAGTTTTAGTCTTTATTATTGTGTATGTAAACATTAGATTCTGGTCTATAGTTCAAATTATGTCATTGGCCCAAACAATTCTATTTCATGTTAGTTTTCTCGAATTCCTTCTCATATTCAGTCAAGTCTTTAAAAAAAAATAACGCCCTGGTAAAATAACGCCCTGGTAACATATGAGTGCTTGCCCTATTAACCCCTTCAGCACAATGATGCCTTTTTACCTTTGATGTTGGCTAAAATTCGAGGATTTTATACAGTTTAAGAAAGACCTATGTTACATAGGCCTAGAGGGTTTATTGAGATCGTATTTATTCATTTGAGTCGTATAGGTAGATTACTCACTGAAGAAAATCGTCTAATGGTAACCAGAGTATGATGATATTACGCAATGGTGGCGAAGGGGTTAATTTTGATCGTTAACACTGGTCTGGCAGCTTATATGTTGACACTATCTGGTCTGACGTCTTGGGGGATATTATGAAATGTTGTGTAATTAGCCTACTATTGAGGATTTTTTTTTAGCTTCTCCCATTTTCGATCAAAGCGTTTAGTGTGTTCCCTAGGCTAACAAAAGCATATTCTCCTTAAAAAATATATGAAAACAAATAAAAATAAAAATAAAGTAAATGCTTACCCAGACAGACCCTCTTCAAGCTTAACTTTTGAATTTTTCGATAGAAAAATGTCCCAACAACTCCATTTGTTTTCGCTACATTAGTTTGGAGATTCTGAGACGTTTCACCCCATTAGTTTGGCGAGAATAAGACGCTTCATTCCATTCAGGAGTCGATCTTTTTCTAGGCGAGCGATAGCGAGCCTGTAACTAAGAAGAAATCGGCCTTTGGCCGACAAATTTTTCTATTGAAACATTTATATATTTAGCTTGAAAGGGGTCTGGTTGGGCTTTATATATTTATTCATATATTTGCTTAATTATTTATATATTTATGTATTTATATATAGGCTATATATATAATAATTTATTTTCTGAAGAAAGTCTGGGAAGGCATTGTTGTTAGCTTAGGGTGGCCAAAAACTAAAACACATCGCTCGTAAAATGTCAAAACCTGGACACTTACTGGTGCCTCCCTGTGAGTGGATCTCCATGGACAACATCTTGACGTTCTTGAGCAAGTTCGGGGTGGCCCACAGCACGTCGGCCAGGAAGCCAATCTCGGACCCTTCCACGTCCACCTTCAGGAAATCTATGACTCTGTGTTCCAGGTTCAGTTTCTGGAGTATGTGGATGTAGCGATCTGACTGGAAAATTAAAGATGGAGTTAGTGTTAGTGGATGGGTGGTCAAAATATACGTGTTTTATAATGGAATACCACTATACCCTATTCATTATAAGTAGGCCAAAAGTCGTGAATTATATCCTATGTAACTAAAAAGGGCTAGATAAAATGAGCTGTAAATATCCTCAACTCTTCCCAAATGGTAACAATATTAGCTCGATTACTCCAGTCGTTTTTGAGTTATGAGAGGTTAGGAGTCACAATTGCTGGCCTACTTATAATGAATGAACTATAGTTAGCTACTAAATCTATGAACCTGTGTTCCAGGTTCAGTTTTTTTAATATATGGATGCAGCGATCTAACTGTATAATTAAATATGGAGTTAGTGGACCGTGCAGGGCGTCAAACCGGAGTAATTTTGTTTAAAGACTTGAATGCATTTGAGAAGAAATACAAGACAATTAACACGAAAGAGCATTATTTGGCCATATTATCACTTCCAAAGACATACCCTAATCTATAAACCACAATTTTATCTTTGCACATATACAACAATAAAGACTAAAAAGAAATTATTCAGTTTTCTTTTAACACCCTGAGGCAATGGGTGATGGAAACGATCGTGCTATATAATGAAATACTACGAACATTACGGTATCTAAAGGGACAGTTTATGTGTGTGTGTGTGTTAATTGACATAGTGTTTACCTTTTTAATTGCCACATATGCTTCCTAAATGATATAGCCTACAATCGTCTAATGATATACGGATAAACTGTCAGAATGCGTCATAATCTTGAAGGGGTTAAGAGACCATTATATTTCAGTAGATACGGTCATTTACTCCTGTACTTCTTTCTTCCTACCTACCTACCTTGCACTCGGTAGGCTACTATAATTACTCTGGTTTAGTATGAGAGTATGGTACAGCACTTATAAACATTCGTAGACCTGTATGTTTTTTCTTTATACAATTATAACTAACTGGATTGATTGTTATATGAAACTTGCTTTTCAATATATAGTCTACTGTATATAGTTTTTAGATATATAATTAGTTTTCAGATATATTCTTCCCTAATTATAAAGAAGTCTACGGTATATTCTTCCCTATATATAAGTACAGTATACGGTATATTCTTCCCTAATTATACATATGTAGGGTATATTTTTCCCTAATTATAAATAAGTACAGTATACGGTATATTCTTCCCTAATTATAAATAAGTCTACGATATATTCTTCCCTAATTGTAAACAAGTGAGGTGCAGGAATGTTTACGAGTGCCTGTCCTCACCTTCCAAGCCTTGTGAGTGTTATTGGTACCAGCTATCCCCAGGTTAAAGAACTGAATGTTGGCTGAGCGATGGTGGTCGGGAGTGTTGATGGTGGGGTCGAACGCGTACACCTGAAAAAACACGGGTTACTCTGATTAATTGATTGTTGTTATTATTTGTATTATTATATTATTATTTTATTATTATTATTATTATTGTTGTGGTTGTTATTATTGATTCGAGTACTTTTCAGCAATACAAGTAATTTACATCATATTTCACACACACACACACACACACACACACACACACACACACACACACAGCCCGTAGCCTAGTAGGTAGAGCTCTCGTCTCACACACGAGGGGTCGGGGGTTCAATCCCCGGCCGGGCGGAGACAAATTGGCCTTGTCTCCTTTCATGTGTTAGCCTCAGTTCACCTAGCTGTAAATAGGTACCTGGAATAAGTGGGCGACGTTGTGACGTCCCATCTGGGGTTGGCAAAAATGGTACAAGGCGAGATGGGTATCATATGGTTCACCTAAGCTGATGGCTACCTAAGCCTTCGGGCGAGACGGTACCGTCTATAGTGAGAATGGTACCATACAGATCCACCCTAAGCCTTCGTTTCCGATGTCGCCAATTGGCTAAAATACAGACTAAACACACATCCACAGCCATTCCAACAGTACATAAAACACTTAACATGCATTTCACGCAATACATTCCCAGTTAAGGAGGCGCGATAATAATGAGCTTAGCTCGCATTGCGTGGATTCCCCTTGACGAACAAGTAACTGAGTACTGAGTACACACACACACACACTGTCCCTCTGCCCCCACCCGCCCCCTCTCTCTCTCTCTCTCTCTCTCTATATATATATATATATATATATATATATATATATATATATATATTATATATATATATATATTTATTGTATTTATGTATGTATGACTTACCTTACAGCCATATTTCTTATCTATATCGTCGTCAAAGCTCCAATCCCTACCGATACCGAAGCTGAGGACCAGACAGTTTCGAAGCTTCACGTTAAACTTGGGGTCCATACAGATCCATTTCGCGCCGTCTATCACGGATTTATTATCACGTTTGGTGTCCATTAGGAAGCCTCCGAGCATTACCTGAGAAGAGAGAGATGGATGGTGTGTATATTGATTAGTGATTGATGTATGGGTGGTAGGTTATTGATACACACACGCACACACACACACACACACACACACACACACACACAGATAGGTATATATAGATACACACATAGGTACGTACATAAATAAATAGATAGATAGAGAGTGAGAGTATATAGAAAATTGATACCGGTAGATAGATAAGGTCACTCACTGTCTCTCACACACACACACACACACACACACACACACACACACACAGATAAATAGGCCTTGATAGAGTGAGAGAGAGAACAAATTGATAGATGTATAGTGGATAGATAGAGGAGGTGGTGAAATTGATAGTATTTGATGTTTAACCCTTTCAGTATATGGTGACGCATGTCTTCAGTTTATTCTCTCTATCTACAGTCGATAATATTCTGATTATAAATTGTTTGTAATATTTGGAGGGTTAATTGTCCTGGCCTAAGTCTGGTTCCGTCTATATTGTAGGTTCGCTTTCGCTCGCCAGGAAAAATGCGAAACCTAAATGTCACGAATGATCTGAAAATTGATAAAGAAATGGGGCAAAAGGTCTTAAAATCACCAAACTAATGGAGTGAATGTCTTAAAATCAGAAAACTAATAGGGCTAAGCATAAGAGAGAAGGAGACCCAGACAAAACCCTTTAACTATACTCTGTTTCTTTTCAACTGACGGTAAATTGAATCCCTTAGCAGTTTATTTCTCGTTACTTAATGAGAAAATGGGAACCTACTATATATCTGCACCATTTTAAGACCAAATTTATACAATTTGCACCATATATCACTACAAACAACTTCAAAATAACTTGATAAATCTTGATGGGAACTTTACAATTTACCGTCAGTTGAAAGGAAACAGGCTATAGTGAATACAAGTGTTTGTATTGTTGTGGGTCAAGCAATTTATCACAATAGTTCGCCTCTGTTTCTCAATATATTTGTATATATGGATATTGTCATACAAAATTTGCTTAGCCTTTAACTGTATTGATAGCGTAATGGTTAGTGCACTTGATTTCTATGTGAGTATTCTAAGTTCCAATTCTGGGAGGACCACATGTATTCATTAATTTAATTGATTTAATTAATTAAGTTTATATGTAAGTTAATTAATGGGATGGTGATATTACGAATAATATATTGATTTATTCATTTATGCACTGGGTTTAGATACTCACAGGTTTTTCACAAAAGAGTGTTCTTGTGTTGATGTAGTTGTAGAAGTCATTATTATCCAACAACTCCTTTTGGGGACAACTCTTCTTGGCTGGAATGAACAGAGGGAGATTAACCCCTTCAGCACGATAACAACTTTTACCTTTGATTCTGGCTAAAGTGAGACGTTTTTTGCAGTTTAAGAAGGACTTATGTTTTTCATAGGGTTTATTGAGATCGTATTTACCCCCTTTGAATTCTAGAGGTAGAATATAAGCTAAAGAAAATCGTTTAATGGTAATCAGAATATGATTAAAATTACGTCCTCGTGCTGAAAGGGTTGATGTCAATGTTTGATTTATACGTTAACCTTTCAGTACCGGTGCCGTCCTTTTAACTTTATTCTGGACACTTTTGGACGATTTTAGTCCGCTTGAAATGGGCCTCCAGCCATTAACCCTTAAAAAGCGGCTCACCACTTAAGTCGAGTTAAATAAAGCTGGACTATGTGGCGGCGCTCGACATAACTCGAGTGGCAATTTCAGCACGTAATGTGGCTGAGAGAGAGAGACAAGTGGTGGCAGGAGACTAGCGAGCGTATGACTGCTCCAGACCACCGCGGCGAACCTACTGACACAAATCTCAGCTCCCTCCTCCCTCTCTCACTCGCTACATACTCAATTATGTACCGAAAGTACCGAATTACCTGCTTTTTGCACTCGCGTTGCACGGTTATTGCAAGAAAACTATCCATCATACAAGGATCGTTATGGTGTCATTCGAAAGCTCTGTTTATGCCCTTTCAGGGATAGATACTTGTTTTACGTTCTGGGTCTTATTTAGGCATGAAAATGATCACGTAAACAGCCCTATTTTGGCTAAAAACACCCCGCTGGGCGGTACACATAAATAAACCGCATAGGCGCTCGTAAGGTGTTAATAAGGTTAGTGCACACTAACATGAAAGCCCCTCCAGACGAGTTCACGACTCGAAATTTCAGCCTGATCGGCGAATCGGCAACATAATCGTGGATATCGTAAATTAACCGTGGGTGACTCTCACGGTCCAAGCGACGTATTGTGGGTCGATACGAGATTTTGGGCTGTTCAAAAGTTCGCGAGAATCCCCCGGCAACTGTCAAAAATTGTCTGAGTCTGGTCTTCATCGCGAACTCTCCATATCAAAATCGTGTGGTCCGTATCAAAGTCGTATGGTCCGTATCAAAGTCAAAGTCGTATGGTTCGTAAACTTGCCGTAAGGATCGTATCTCTTCCGTGCGGAAATTTGGCAATGTACGACGTGGCAACATGTCTCACGGCTTTGTTAAGATGTTTGTATACCATTTTTCTGAGTTGTATTGCAGTCTTCTGGGTCGTATCTTTTCCGTGGACTATTTGTGTACCCTTCACACGACTTTTCTTATCTTCGTAGTATTCGTTTTTCCTCCTTATCGGCATCGTTAGAGTCTTGGTAGAGTCTTATCGAGTCGTGCGGACGTAATACGACTTTAACGATGCCAGCCATTTTCGCCGTGATCTCTAGTCAATTCGGCATGACATGATTTTTTCGAGTCGTAGGTGTTCGTGCCAGTCTTGAAGGGGCTGTCGTGTTAGTGTGCACTAACCTATAGACTTCGAACGATCTCACTTTATCTCTTTTACTACCGGTACTGTACCACAGATCCTTCCAAAACTGCACAATATTGTCTAAATATACTGTAGCTAGATTAAAAATAAAAAGACGTCACCGGCACAGAAAGGGTTAACACAAACTATAATAGTTGTTGTTGTTGTTGTTGTTCCCTAAGCTGCCTGGCCGAACAGCCCCGAGTCCCTGAGAAAGGCCATGGCCACGATCGGGCTTTCCCACAGAGCTCTCATTGAGTGTAGATTGTGTTGTTGGCGTAAGTGGTTGTGTGAAATGCAGTCTTCTATGATGTGTTTAATGGTATGGGGTGCTGTGTTACATCCCGGGCAGGTGTCAACAACGGAGTCATCCAGTCTCTTCTGATAGCTCAGGAGAGCTGGATGGTGTCCGCATCTCAGCCTGGCCAGGTGGACTCTGTCCTCGCGAGGAAGGGAGGATTCGGAAGGATGGATTTCGGGAGGTCGTGCATGCAGCTGCGTGTTGTCTGTGAGTGAGTGGATGGATCGGTGAGAGATATGAGTATGGATGTACTTCTGGAAGTTGGTTCGGGGTGGGCAGGGAGGGAGAGAGGACAATAATTGTGTGTGATACCGTGTGCTGGGTGTTGTTTTGATATTTCTTGGTGTCTGTGGGTGTGTTGCCATGTAGTTTAGTGGGTGGTCTTGGTTCGTGGAGGCTGCTGCCAGGAATTGAGTGCCTCTCATGTCCAGATGGTCTTTGACTTTGAGGATTTTGGTTTCTTGATGTAGGTGATCTGTGGGTGCAGTAGCTGTGCAGCCTGTAATGATCTTCAGGGCTTTGTTTTGAATAGTCTGTAAGGTCTTATGATGTGTCTCAGCTAGGTTAGAAGCCCAGGCTGGGCTTGCGTATTCCATCATTGATCTTATGTATTGTTTATATACTGTGGTGGTAGTTTCTTTGTTGTGTCCAAATTTTGTGTGAGCAAGTGACCTGAGGGCGTTAAGTCTGGGTGTAAGTTTCTTTTTAATGTTTGTGGTGTGCGGTTTGAATGTCATATGAGTATCATATGTTACTCCTAGGATTTTGGGTGTGTGTGTATGTGTTAGGGGTGTGTTGTTTATGGTGAGTTGAGGGATGTATTCGTGTTCTCCTGTCCAACTTGTGAGCAGGGTTGCGGTGGATTTGGCTGGGGCTAGATTAAGTCTGTTTGTAGTGCACCAACCATGTAGTGTGTTGAGATAGGGTTGAAGGAGATCTGTTGCTCTTTTTGGGTCATGGTGTTTGCATGTGAGTGTTATGTCATCTGCATAGGAGGCTAAGTTTATTTGGGGCGTATTGGGTGTAGTTATATCGTGCATGTACAGATTGAAGAGTGCGGGCGATAGGACGGATCCTTGTGGGACTCCGTTTGGAAAGTTTCTGATTTTAGATGACTGACCGGCAAAAGATACGTGTGCACATCTGCCTGCTAGGAAGTTGGCCAGCCACCTTTTTGTGTTGTTGTGCATGTTTGTGTTGTAGATTTTGTTTGTTAGGTTGTGGCGGGGGATGGCATCGAAGGCTTTACTAATGTCGAGTGTGGCTAATAGTGATCTGTGTGATGGTCTAGCTGAGTTGATGCCGTCGAAAGCTCTTTGTGTAAGGTCTGTGAGAAGAGTGTTTGTGGAGTGCAGTGGCCTAAAGCCATGTTGTGTTTGAGCTAGGGGTAGGTCAGGTGTAATTAGTTGTAATACTAGGCGTTCCATGACTTTGGAGGGGGAGCAAAGAAGTGCGGTGGGGCGGTGCGAGGAGGGTAGCGTGGGGTCTTTGTTGGGTTTGGGGAATGTGATGATGATACCATGCTTCCAAATGTCTGGTATTGTGTTGTGTGAATAGCTGTAGTTTGATATGTTAGTGAGTGCTTGTATGCCTTGTGGTCCCAGGTGTCTGAGGTGTATGTTGCTTATGTTGTCTAGGCCACAGGCGGGTGAGTGCTTGAGATTGTTGATGATATGCTTTGTCTGGTGATTGGTGAAGGGTGTATAGTCAGGGTCTGTGGGGAATTGTCTCTTACGTCGGATGACACGTCGGTCGTCTTTGTGAGGTTTTAGGTGGCTGACATGTGAAAAGTGATTGATGAGAGTGTTTGCTTGTTGTTTACATGAAGGAGTAGAGTCTGTTGTTGTGATTGCAGCATGTGATTGTGTTGTGTTGCTGTTGGAAAGTGTGATGCTGTTTAGTGTTTTGTAGAGTTTTTTGGGGTTTGTTTTGTGATCAAGTGTTTGTAGGAAGTTATTCCAATTTAGTTTTTGTTGTTCTTGTATTTTGTTGTTAGTTTGGGTGTTGAGTGCTTGAATTTGTTGTGTGATGTCTTGTGTGTGGGGTGCTGGGGAGTGTTTCAGTATGTCGCGTTGTCTGATGAGGTTTTTAATTTCTGGTGTGAAGTTGGGGTTGTGTCTTTTCCTGTTACCTCTTGGAATGTGTTTCTTGTCAGCGTTTTGGATAGTTTTATTGAGTATGTGTACAGCATTGTTGATGTTAGTGATGGGTGTACTGGTTAGAGTTGTGAAGTGTTGTTCTGTCTCATTTGTGAATGCTTCCCAGTTAGCTCTTTTATAATTGGTGTATGTGTGTTTGTGGCTAGCTGGGGTGAGTCTGGTTTGGGTGGTGATAATGATCGGGAGGTGGTCAGAGCCTAAGGTTCTGACCACCCTCCAGGATGTTGTGGGGGCGAGTTCTGGGGAGCAAAAGGTGATGTCTGGATATGAAGGGTTATAGAGGGCTTGGTGAGGAATATGGGTATGTTGATGGATGTCGTTAAGGATGATGAGGTTATCGGTTTGGTTTTGTAGTACCAGCCTCTGTCTGTGTCGGGGTTGTCGACAAACCAGGCCGACGTCTTGGCGTTGAAGTCACCACCCAGGATGATGTGTGGGGTGTGTGGGGTGTTTGTGATGTGTTGTAAGTGTGGTCTGTATCATTTGGTACTGTAGGGGATGTTTGGGGAGGGATGTATGTGTTTATGATGGTTATGTTGGAGTTGTTGCCAGTGCGTATTTTAATTGACTGTATTTCTGTTTGTGTTATCATTTGGGGGGAGTAGGGATTTGGTTTGTACACAGTTACTATGTATGATATTTCTTTGTGTACCAGGGTGATGAGTCCACCGCCCCCGCCGACAGCCCGGTCTTGTCTGATGGTGGTGAAATTATGAAATGTGGGTGTTTTTTGTGTTGTGCGGAGTTTTGTTTCTTGTAAGATGGCAATGTGTATGTTGTGTTGTTTGATGAAGTGTGAGAGTTCGTGTTTCTTTGTGTTGATGCCATCTATGTTCAGTTGAAGAATGTTAATGTTATGTGCACACGATGTATGTTGGGGGAACAAAGGAGTACAAAGGAAATCAAGCAACAACAGATCTAGTGACCCTTCTAGGCTGCTTGTCCTCCAAAACACTGAGGATCAAGTGTCCAAACAGTGGTTTAGAGTGGGTAAGGGAACATTGGAAAGGGAACTACTGCCCTGCCACTAACGTGGCAGGACTAGGAAGTTAGTAGGGGACATATGGGTTAGTAACTGAGGGGAGGATAAAGTTATTCATTTACAAACGCAGTCAGTCGCGGGTTTGATGCAAGATATTTGTCTAGGCGGAATTTAAATGAATCAACGGTGCTGCAGTCTATAACGTCTCGGGGAAGCCCATTCCACAAGTTGACAACTCGATTGAAGAAGAAATTCTTAGATTCGTGCGAGATAAAAGATTTACCAATAATTTTGCAACCGTTTCCCCGCGTGTAATTAGATTGGTCGATAGTGAAGTACTTACTACAGTTCATATTGTCGATGCCTTTGATGATTTTTAAGTCGCCTCTTAATCTGCGCTGGGTTAAAGGAAATAGATTTAATTCTCTAAGACGCTCTTCGTATGGTTTGTTCTTTAGGCTAGGTATCATTTTGGTAACTCTACGTTGAACTCGTTCTAGCTTGTTTATATCTTTTTGGTAATAAGGGCACCAGGATTGAACGCAGTATTCCAGAAGAGGGCGGACTAAGGAATTGTAAAGGGTTAGGATAACTTCTTTGGATTTATGCTCAAATGACCTGCCTATAAAGCCAATTATTTTGTTTGCCTTCTTAACAACTTCTGAACATTGTTGACTCGGTTTTAGGTTACTCGATATGTTACTCCCAGATCAGTTTCTCTGTTTTACATTCTTAAGCTGAGTGCCATTCATCGAATAGTTTGCTTTCTCATTTAGGTATCCGACATGTAGTACTTTACATTTATCCGCATTGAAACTCATTTGCCAAATTTGGGCCCAACATGACAATTTATCTAGATTGTGTTGCATATCGTCAACTTGTTCTTTTGAGAGTACGCTATTTGCAATTTTTGTATCGTCAGCAAATTTTGAGATTGTGCAGGTGAGACCCTCATCTATGTCGTTGATGTAAATTAGAAAGAGAATTGGTCCTAGTACCGATCCCTGGATCGGGTTGGGGTGGGGGTGAGGGAGGGGCTGGGGGTTGGGATGGGTGAGGTGGGGGTGGGGATTGGGGAGCAGGAGATGGGGGTTGGAATGGATTAGGATGGGGTGTGGTGTGTTGAGTTGAGGATGTGGATGGTATGGGAAGGTTAGGTGGGTTAGGGAGGAGAGGTGGACGGGTTTTAGGGGGGGGAGTGGATGATATGGGAAGGTTAGGTGGGTTGGGGAGGAGATGTGGACGGGTTTTAGGTGAGGGATTTGACTGGGAGAGGGAGGGGCATGAGGAACAGGTCCAGGTGTTTGTGTAGTGTTTCTTGGAGGCAAGTGTTGTGCAGGTGAAGTGGGTCCAGTTCCCGCATGAATTGCAGAGAAACTGAACCCTTAGTATGGCGACTCGAAGTGATGGGTTTTGAGCAAGTTGGACATATGTATGTGTACGTGGGTCCTGGGTTGCTCTCAATGTCTCCGGCTAGAAGAAGTCTTCGAGAAATGACAGCCGGAGAGTCATTTCTCGGTGTAGGAAAAACTGTGTGATGTGTGTGTGTGTGGTGTGAGAGGTGTGGAAATTCCCGGCGCGACCGAAGCCGCTCCAAGGACCCGTGCCCCCAGGGAGGGGGCAGGGGATGGTTGTGACGGTTTGGCTCCCGAAACTGCTCCCCGCGGCCGGCATCCGGTTTTCCTCCACTGGTCGTTGATTTTGTCTTCGGCCGTGGAGGGTCGGCAGCCCCGGGAGGTGGCCCCACGGCGTAGACGCCGCCACATCAGGACCACTATAATAGTAGATCCCATTGGTGGTCAACCCCTTCAGGACGATGTAATTTTAATCATAATCTGGTTACCATTATATTTAGCGTATAATCTATCTTCAGGACTCAAAGGCGATCTCAATAAACCCTCTGAATAATATAGGTCATTCTTAACCCTTTCTCTGTGGGCTTATTTGCGCTATTTAGGGCATATTCAGGCATTCCTGAATGATTAATCAAGTATCTGCATTAAATGAACTGTATTCTGCCGGAAACTAGGCGAAAATAGCTTCAAAATGACACCAGAACGAGCTTCGTAGGTGGCGGGGTTCACCCGCAGTGTTGCCATAGACATTCGGGAAAACTCGCTATTTATTAGCTCTCGCTCGCTCGGCAACACTGTCGAGACAGCCACGCGAGACATAGTCTCCCTCAGTGAGCGGCTGGCTGCTCTGAGGGTCGGAGTGAGGTCCCTCACGCTCCCGCCCACTGACACTCGATTTCTACGGCTTTTACAGGCTTTTAAAGCCGGGAAATTGCTGTAAATTGCCTATGCGTTCCAGAACGTCACCCACAGGGAAAGGGTTAAGCTGTATAAAAACGTTTAATTTAACCAAAATCAAAGGTAAAAAGGTGTCATCGTCCTGAAAGGTAAATGGAAGTCAGAGGGTTAATTGAGCTAGTTTTTACAGTTTTAATTACTATAGATGTTTCCTAAGCTAGATAGGCCTACAATCGGCAAATGATAGCCAAAATAAACTTTCAATCTGTGTCAAAATCCATGATGTTTTACTATGTGAATATCCTGGGTTCGAATCCGGGGAATACCACATGTATTCATTATTTTCGTCGATTTCGTTAATTTGATTATGTGTAAGTTTATTGTTGGGTTGGTGGTATTACGAATGCACTCAATGGATTAAGGGGGATTGGTTGTTATTTTTTTCTGGCCCCCCCTTCTCCCTCATGTTTAGCCCAATTAGTTTTCAGATTTTAAGACGTCCGGCCCATTAGCCTAGTTTGGCGATTTTAAGACCTTTCTCCCCATTTCTTTGTCAATATTAAGACCTTTCGTGACATTTAGGTGTCGATTTGTTCTTGTCGAGCGATAGCGAGCCTGTTATTTAGGAGGAATCGGCTTTCGGCCGGGACCTTTTTTTACCAATTGTTTTACAAATATATATATATACAGTATATATAAATATATGTGTTTATTTTATTTTATTTATATTTCATTATTATTATGTTTTTGTTAAGCTTGATGGACGATTATGGAGGAAACTAAAAGAATAATATACAATTAAGTCCATCGACCAATCAATCCCCCCCCCCCCCCCCCCCACACACACACACACACACTATAATTTACCCCAATCTTCGTGGTCCATGGCTATGTGGTCGGCCGGGAAGAACACCCCGTCTCTGGAGGTTGTTCGGGGAGGCGGGATTCGAACCCCGGCCACCTCACGTATCTGAAGAAGAAGTCCGTGTTAGCCCTCTCAGTACCGGTGCCTGGCTACTAATAGACGATTTTATTCAGTTTAAAAAAGGGCCTCCAGAAATTAACAGGCATCGAACTATCTCACTTAACCTTTTTTTTACTTCCACAGATCCTTCTTAAACTGCACACAATCGTCTAAATATAGCTAGACTAAATATAAAAACACGTCGCTGATACAGAAAGGGTTAACCAGGGTGTCAAAATGGTGCAATTTTGTTAGAAAACTTGAATGATTATGTGAAGAAATACAAGAAAATTAACATGAACTAACATTGTTCTGGTCATTTTATCACTTCCTAAGACATACTTTGAACTTTAAATCATAATTTCATGTTATCTTATACAGTAATAAAGACTATAAAGAATGGACTTGGGGTTTCGTTTGACACCCTGATGTTAATCCCTTCAAGATACAATACGCATTTTTGTTCTTTGTATTCTGGTTATTATTAGACGATTTTATTTCGATTAGGAAGGGTAAGTGGAATTCAAAGGGTTAATTGAGCTAGTCCTTACCCTTTTTGATTACTATAGATGTAGTCTTTACCCATTAAATTACTATAGATGCTTCCTAACCTGTATACAATCGTCTAATGATAGCCAAATAAACTGTCAATCTGCTTCATTATCTTGAAAGGGTTAAGGGCAGCTATGTATTTATTGATTTATATATATATATTAATTTACTATTTATTTCTATTTGTATTGTCCTCCCAAGACCTCCATCAAGCTTTAAAAAATACCCCCAATGATCCCCCTTCTAGATGAATTTGTACATTTTCGGTTAGGCCCTATACATTTTTCGGTAGAAAACTATCCCGGCTGAAAGTCGGTTCCTCCTAAATTAAAGACTCGTTATCGCTCGCCAGGATAAAACTTTATGCCGAAATGACACAAAAGGTCTTAAATTCGCCAAACTATTGGGGCTAAACATGAGGGAGAAGGGTGTCCAGAATATAAACAAACCTCCCCTAAATATTGAGACCATCGCCACACGAGCACTAATAAAATTACAGAAAGGTAATTATATATATAGTGTATTATGTTTATGCAATTATTATTTACTATTATTGTTTATAGTCCCTACAGTACATAAAATCACGGAGAGGCTATAAATTCATGTGGGCAACGGTACACTCAGATGCCATAGTCTGTAGCCCACTCATAAATATTCGTGGACTTCACCTATTTCTGATTATGGAAGTATATGTGGGCACGAATTTATGAATATCATTATCTATACATCAAACACACAACTATTCATACTATTTATTGAAAAGCAAGTTCTATCCAAAAATCAATCCAGATAGTTATAATTGCATTAAGAAAGACATAGGGGGTCCACACATTCTTCTGAGTGGGCTAGAGATTATGGCATCCGAGTGTACAATCAGCCTAATAAGTCATGTCTCGGCACCAAGTATATTTTGATAAATATTTGGTATCAGCAATATCTAAACTTGATTTATTCATTTCAAGTGAGATATACAAACATATTCCTACACTTACTCACCCTATTCAACATCTGACAGACAGTAATACAGCACAGAGAAAGCCAAACGTAATGACAGCTGAGACGTGACTTATTAGCAGGACCGTACATAATCATAATTATGCACACCTGGTCTAGTTGTTGATCGACTTGCTGGGGTGGCGGGTTAAATACTTGATCATCCGAAGTCTTGACCTGTTCCTGCATCCGTATAAACCTGTAGGGAATATAATTATTATTATACAGGGTGTCAAACCCAACCAATTTTGTTTAAAGACTTGAATATGATGAGGAATAGAAGAACATTAATGTGAATGAGCATTGTTTTGGCCATTTTATCACTTCCAAAGATATAATTTGAACTATAAACCACAATTTTATATTTGCCTATGCAATAATATAGAATAAAACGAAAGGACTTGACTTTCGTTTGACACACTATTATATATATACAGTATATATATATATATATATATATATATATATATATATATATATATTGTATTATACGTTATGTGTACCGTACGCTAATAACTATTCCACGTACACAGCGACTCATTAACCCCTTTACCACAATGACGCCCCTTTACCTTTTATTCTGGCTAAAGTTATACAATTGTATGCAGTTTAAGGAGTTATGATAACAAATAATAATAATATTATTACCGGTATTATTATTATTATTATTATTATTTATTTATTTATTTTTCGGGGGGGGGGGTGAATTCGTGTGTACACCTTCGAGTCCTAGAGGTACAATATAAACTAAAGGAAATCATCTAATGGTAACCAGAATAAGGTGAAAATACGTCATCGTGCTGGAGGGGTTAAACGATTGTATACGGCTTAGGCTGACCTGTCGTCGATTATTTATTATATATTAATTTAATACTTGACGTTTGTAATTTGATGACTATATATCTTTATTTCGTTTTCTTCCAGATTTTGTGAAGATGATGGAATTTCTCGATATGCTGAGCAAGGTAAGGACACAATATTTATTAATATTATTATTATTATTATTATTATTATTATTATTATTATTATTATTAGTAGTAGTAACAGTACAATTGACATTGTTTTTGTTTTTATTCTTATTATTGTATATAGCTTATTGTTGTTAATACAGGCATTGCATAACCTATTTTTAACGAGTTACAGGGTACCATACCGGTACCTTAATTTATTGCTAAACAAGAAAAGCATATGTTACTGGGAACAATAAAGAGCTTTGCGTTAAATTGGTTACCAAGTTAAATTAGAGCTTTGCCGTTTATTCTTTACCAATTTAAAATAGAGCTTTGCCATATGTTATTTACCAAACTAAAAAAGAGCTTTGCCTTTTATTTTTTACCAAGTTAAAAACGAGCTTTGCCTTTTATACCTTACCAAGTTGAAATAGAGCTTTACCTTTTATACCTTACCAAGTTGAAATAGAGCTTTACTTTTTATACCTTACCAAGTTGAAATAGAGCTTGGCCTTTTATACCTTACCAAGTTGAAATAGAGCTTGACCTTTTATACCTTACCAAGTTGAAATAGAGCTTTACCTTTTATACCTTACCAAGTTGAAATAGAGCTTTACCTTTTATACCTTACCAAATTGAAATAGAGCTTGGCCTTTTATACCTTACCAAGTTGAAATAGAGCTTTACCTCTTATACCTAACCAAGTTGAAATAGATCTTTACCTTTTATACTTTACTAAGTTGAAATAGAGCTTGGCCTTTTCTACCTCACCTGACCTTATAATGAACACATCTTTATGGCAATCTACGCACATGAAATACAGATAACAGACAAACAAATTAACGTACATGAAACACAGATAACAGCCAAAGAAATAAACGTACATGAAACACACATAGCAGCCAAAGTAATGAACGTACATGAAACATAGATAACAGCCAAATAAATTAATGTACGTGAAGCATAGATAACATCCAAAGTAATTAACGTACATGAAACAGAGATAACAGGCAAAGTAATGAACGTACATGAAACACAGATAACAGCCAAAGTAATGAACGTACATGAAACATAGATAACAGCCAAATAAATTAATGTACATGAAGCATAGATAACAACCAAAGTAATGAACGTACATGAAACACAGATAACAGCCAAAGTAATGAACGTACATGAAACACAGATAACAGCCATGGTAATGAACGTACATGAAACACAGATTGCCAAAGTAATGAACGTACATGAAACACAGATAACAGCCAAAGTAACGAACGTACATGAAACACAGATAACAGCCAAAGTAATGAATGTACATGAAACACAGATAACAGCCAAAGTAATGAACGTACATGAAGCATAAATAACATCCGGTCAGGAAAATAACTACTTGCAGAGTGTAGCCTCGTCTGGGTGTATACATGTTCATGGTGATGCTGGGGCGAACACTGAAAAATATATAGATACATTAATATATTGGAGAAGGAGACTTGGAGAAGGCCTATGACAGAGTGGATAGAGAAGGCATGTGGAAAGTACTTAGAATATGGAGTAGATGGCAAGTTGCTGAAAGCAGTGAAGAGCATGTATGAGGGTGCAAAGGTGGCAGTATGTGTGGAGAATGAGCAGAGCGAGTTCTTTGACCTGAGTGTTGGGTTAAAACAGGGGTGTGTGATGTCCCCGTGGTTGTTTACTGTACAGTATATATGGATGGAGTCATGAAAGAAATACTAGGAAGAGCAGTGGATGTTGGTGTATCGATGAAAAGGGAGGGAAATGAGTGGAAGCTGCCTATACTGCTGTTTGCGGATGATACAGTTCTGATGAGCGATAATGAATGGGAGTTGCAGGGTCTGGTAAATGAGTTTGGAACAGTGTGCGAAAAACGGAATTTGAAGGTAAATGCGGGGAAGAGCAAAGTTATGGTCTTCGAAAGGGGTGAAGTCACAGAGTGTGAGGTGAAGTTGAACGGTCAGGCTATGGAGATTGTCAGCTCCTTTAACCCTTTATTGGCGGCGCGCAACTTATGTCGTGTGAAAGAAATTTGGACTAAGTGGCGGTTCACAACTTATGTCGTGTGCCATTTTCAGCACTTAATGTTGGTGAGAGAGAGAGATAAGTGGTGGCAGGAGAGTAGCAAGCGTATGACTGCTCCAGACCACCGCGGCGGACCTACTGACATGAATCCCACCCTCCCCCACCCTCACACACTCGCTACACAGGGAATTATGTAAGGAAACTACCTAATTAAATGGTTTTTGCACTCGTGTTGTGCGATCGTTGCAAGAAAACTAGCGGTCGTACAAGGATGGTTGGGGTGTCATTGGAAAGCTCTGTTTATGCCCTTTCAGGGATAGATACTTGTTTTACGCTCTGGGTCTTATTTAGGCATGAATATGATCACGTAAACAACCCTATTTAGGGTAAAAACACCCCGCTGGGCGGTACATATAAATTACCGCCTAGGCCGCTCGTTAGGTGTTAAGTATCTGGGCAGTGTGTTGAGTAAAGATGGAACTATGGATGAAGAAGTGCGGGAGAGGGTGCAACAGGGGAAGAGGGTGCAACAGGGGAAGAGGGTTGTAGGAACGTTGAAAGCAGTAACAAGAAATAGAGTGGTCAGTATGGAAGTGAAGACGTCCTTGCATGACAGTGTGGTAATCCCGACACTAACTTACAGAAGCGAAGCATGGACGTTCGGGAAGAGACTCAGACCAAGAGTGAGAGCGGTGGAAATGAGTTACTTGAGAAGTGCGTGCGGAGTTACATGGAGGGATAGACAGACGAATGAGGAAGTAAGAAGGAGGTGTGGTGTGGAGGTAGATATGCTGGAAAGTGTGAAAAGGAACACCTTGAGATGGTTCGGCCATATGGAACGTATGGAAAGAGAGAGATTGACTAAGAGGGTGTACGAGAGCGAGGTGGAAGGACAGAGAGGGAGAGGTGCACCGAGGGAGAGGTGGAAGGATGGAGTGAGGAAGTATATGAATGAAGGCGGTGCTGGTTGGGAGGAGGGGCGTCGACTGACTGGGGACAGAGGTGCATGGGGGCGGTTCGTTCGTGGCCACCCCTTTGGGGATCACAGCATCAGGCAATAGATAGATAGATAGAATATATTATATATATATGCTATATATATATATACAGTATATATATATATATATATATATATATATATATATATATATATATATATATATATATATATATATATATATATACAGTATATAGTATATATGAAGGAAACATAAGGTAGGCTGACTGTAACGAGTGTCTCCTATAAATTCATATTTGTTTTCACCAACTTACCAATTAATTTACAAATAAACCCAACTAATGAAATCAATGAAAGTAATGAATACATGTGGTACTCCAAGGACTCGAACCTAGGATACTCACATCGAAATTCCGCACACTAATCACACTAAGCCATAATAGTGACAGGTAGCCAAATTAAAGAGATGTTGGTGTCAAAATGCCAGGACACATGACATTTAAACTTTAAAGCAGTCTAAGTCATAGAATGAAGGAAAGATTTATTGAGGGAGAGAGTTCCAGTGTTCACTTGTTGGGTAGAAGAAAGAAAATTTGCTAATTCTGGTGTTGCACAAGCTGTAAGGAATGGGTTATGCACTGAGAGAGCTCGGATAAACTTTGATTGTTGTAATAGCGATAGAAGAGTGAAAGAGATGCAACATTGGTGTGTAGAAAGAGATTGTAGGAACCTATTAAGAGGAAGCAAGTTTAATTTAAGAGGCGAAATGCTTGTGACTCGACTCTTTCGAGAAGTGCGGTATGAGTGAAACCTCCCAACAAATGCGAACTTTTATCGATACATCTAACTCCTACAGTTTAATCTAAAGCTGAACAAAAATCGTCTAATGATATAATAAATTTAAAGTGCCCTCGAATACTAAAGGGTTTAATTATTGTTTATTGTATACACGTCTTTATCCTTATATTAGATGGGTTTATCAGTACTATAGTCTATTCGCTGTAAGTAGGCGAAAAATCATGACCTAACCTCTGTAATAAAACGACTAGAGTAATCGAGCTAATGTCTACCATTTGGGAAGAGTCGGTCAAAGAATATATGTGGAATTTTACAGCCAATTTGCTCTAGCCCTTTTTGAGTTACAGAGGTTAAAGTTCATGATTGTTCGCCTACTTTCAACGAATAGACTATAGTATATGCCTTTAACACTACCTGGTCCGACGTCTGGTTGATTATTATGGTAGTCTGTTTAATTACTATTGAGGATTTTTTTTTTTTTTTTTTTTTTTTTTTTTTTTTTTTTTTTTTTTGAGCAATGTGTTATAGTTTGTCCCCTAGGCTAACAAAATAACCTTCCTATTCTTCCTTCATACTAAAAATAATGCCCACCCAGACCCCCTTCAAGCTAAATTTGTACATTTTTCGATAGCAAAATGGCCCGGCCGAATGCCAATTTATTCCAAGTTACCGTACTAGCACGATATCGCTCGCTCAGACAAAATCGTAACCTTAATAGGGTGAAGCGTCTAATTATCGCCAAAGGAATGGGGTGAAACGTCTTAAATTCTCCAAACTAATAGAGCGAAAATGGGAGGCGTAAAAAGACATTCCGCGGACCAAATTGGGTTAAGAGTGCAATACATAAGAGCTGGAATACAGGCTAAACATAACTTAAAGTGGATTGTTTGGGCCGTGCTAGCACTTTATCAGATATTAAGGGGGGATGGCCGAATTTATTGACTTTTTCATATATATTTTTATATATTTGTTTAGTTTCCTCCCTAGACCTCCATCAAGCTTTAAAAAAAAACAAAAAACAAAAAAAAAATCCTTAAATGTTCCGGCCGAAGGCCGAAGGCCGGTTCCTTTTGAATTACTGGCTCGCTATCGCTCGCCGGGAAAAAATCGACACCTAAATGACACGAAAATTCCTTTTATTAACTAAGCAATGGGGCGAAAGGTCTTAATATAGCCAAACTAATGGGCCGAACGTCATGAAATCTGAAAACTAATGGGGCTAAACATGAGGAAAAAAGGGGGCCAGAAAAGCGACCCACCACCCACCCCTCTATAAACCCTGTAATCATCCTTGTATATTTAGTACGGTAACCCTTTCAGTTATAGGACGCCTTTTACCACTGTGTGTGTGTCTGTGTGTGTATTACTATTAACAGAAATGTGTTTGTATGGGTGTGTGTGTGTGTGTGTGTGTGTGTGTGTGTGTGTGTGTTTACTAATATTCATAGTAATGTGTGTGTGTGTATGTGTACTAATATTCATATTAGTGAGTGTGCGTGTGTGTGTTAATCAGCTGTACCGGATCATGAACACCCGCTATACAAATGATAAGGCCAAGTACTTAACCATTATAGTCTGCCGTTATTAGACCATTATGTTCAGTTTAACAAAGACCTCTACTGATTGAAAGGCCACAAACTAGGGAAATCAACCCTTATAGCTACCATACCACAGTCCCTTCCTTAGCTGCATAAATCCATCTAAATATACCGATATTATAATATAAAAGAAGTCACCCTCATTGAAAGGGCTAAGGTGGGATGGCCGGTTATATTTGCATATTTATATATATTTTACAGTATTTTTTAGTTTCCTCCCTAGACCTCCATTAAGCTTTATCCCTTTCCCTTCGGGAAACGTTCCCGAACGCCATGGCAATTTACAGGCTTTTAAAGCCTCTCTTAGCCTGTAAAATAGAGTGCGAGGGAGCGGAAGCGCGACAGGCCACACGTCCTTCTCCCAGCCAGGCGGCCGCGGCACTGAGGGCTCTGAGTCAGAGTCTCGCGAGATATACAGTGCTGCCAACGGCAAATGTAGCGCGACATTAGCGATAATTGCTCATTTTAGCGTAGGTCGTTTTGGTGTCATTTTGAAGCTATTTTCTTCTAGTTTTCGGCTGAATACATTTAATTTCATTCAGACACTTGCCTAATCAATCAGGAATTCCTGAATGAACCCTAATATAGCGGAAATAGGCGTAAATATGCCCGCAGCATAAGTGTTAAACAAAAAAATCCCAAGATTCCCCTTCGAGATAAGTTTGTACATTTTTCGGTAGAAAAGCGTTCCGGCCAAAGGCCGATACCTCCAAAATTACAGGATCGCTATCGTTCGCCAGGAAAAAAATTGACACTTAAATGGCACTTGTCAGAGAAATGGAGCAAAAGGTCTTAAAATCAACAACTAATGGGGCGACCATCTTAAAATCTCAAAACTAATGGGGCTAAACATGAGGAAGAAGAGGGTCTAGAAAAACGACATACCTCCCCTTAACCTGACCTGACTAACGATATGTCCACACTGAGGTTACGTAACCTATGTTACAGTAACATGTTACAATAACAAGGTTACTCGAAGTTGCAGCATGTTCCGAAACCTTGTCAGACACATTATGAAACAAACCCAGTCCACATTGGTTGGTTTGGTTACAGGACATTATTTTGTAGTAGAGATGTCAGAGGAGAAGGCATTGTTAGCTAGTGCGTGCTACATGGTACTGCATTTACTAACTAAGAAAAAACGCAAAAGGAAAGTTTGGACGAGACAATTGTTACATGATCGTAATGCATGTGGTGGACTGAAAATTTGTAGGG
Source organism: Paralithodes platypus (assembly GCA_032716605.1). Lineage (NCBI taxonomy): Eukaryota > Metazoa > Arthropoda > Malacostraca > Decapoda > Lithodidae > Paralithodes > Paralithodes platypus. The sequence goes on from CM064488.1 coordinate 33,941,057, forward strand.
GTTTGTCCACCGATACGGAAGGATTAAAAAACTTTACTTGGCTAACCCATGCAGATTTTGAGAACCAACTTTCACTTGTGAGATGTAAAATTTGCAAGAAAAATACAAATTGTCGTAGTGCGATTACACCAACAGAAAGACTTTTGGTTACGTTACGATATCTTGCAACTGGTGATTCATATAAAGCCTGATGTACCTCTTTAAAATCTCCAAACAAGCAATCTCTACTATAATTCCTGAAGTATGCACGGCAATTAATGAGGCTCTAGCTCAGTTTATAAAGGTGAGTGACAACATGTCCTAAAATGTTTATTATAGATAAGCAGGACGGCACATAATCAAGTTCACAATGTTTATTATAGATAAGCAGGACGGCACATAATCAAGTTCACAATGTTTATTATAGATAAGCAGGACGGCACATAATCAAGTTCACAATGTTTATTATAGATAAGCAGGACGGCACATAATCAAGTTCACAATGTTTATTATAGATAAGCAGGACGGCACATAATCAAGTTCACAATTTCCCTACATGTTCTTCACATGAACTGCTCGAGTTTATTAAATGCATTTTATCATGAAATAGCAAATTTCATCGTAAGGATGCTATATTTCGTTAGTGTAGGAGCTACATATTTAACCATTATGCGGGTATCACACGGGCAGGAATCCAGCCAACCAACAAACCAACCAATCAACATCTTGTGAGTTGGAATGTGAGGCCTGGTTATGAAACATGTTACTTGTTATCGCTCACCCAGTGATAGCTGTGCCCTAGTTACAGAACCCCATATATGTTCTGAAACTGTTTTGGAATATATCATTATATGTTACCGTAACCTTTTTCTGTAACACAAAGTTACGGAACATTGCTCAGTGTGGACGTAGCTTAAAGCCGGTATCACACGAGAGCTTTTATATGCAACATTCGATGATCAACATTTGTCTGGCAACAATTCAGGAGTATTGTGCACTGGTATCGGAAACTAGACTAATTGTAGATTAATTTAGGTACCGGTACCCGAAATTGTTTAAATGTTTACCTCACAAGCTGCCAGACCAGTGTTAAGGATGTATGTTGAGAGAAAAACCGCTCGTGTGATACCGGCTTAAGGGCCACATTCTCAGTCAGCACTACACTCTTCCCGATCCGATCCATCCTATTTACGAAGCCTACTATACCCTGTTCCTAGTAGGTGGGTCAGGAATCGTGAACCCTAACCTCTGTAACGCAAAACGGGCTGGAACAAATGGGGCTGTATATTTCCTCACCTATTCCCTGGCTGACCCTTCCCAATTGGTACAAATATTAGCTGGGTTACTCTAGTTGTTTGTGCGTTATAGAGGTTAATGTTCAGGAGTTTTGGCCTACTTGTTTGGAACAGGCTATAGGAGATTGTGGAATAGCGGAGAGGAGGCATTCGGATTGGTCAGTTCGATCAGTGTGTCAAACCAGAGCAATTTGGTTTCATGACTTGAGTGAATAGGAAACAGGAATACAAGACAAATAATACACAATAGCATTTTTTGGCTATTATATCACTTCCAAAGACATAATTTGAACTACAAAGAGGGAGAGGAGAGGGAGACAGAGAGAGATAGGGAGATAGAGAGAGGGAGACAGAGAGAGGGAGACACAGAAAGGGAGAGGAGAGGGAGACACAGAGGGAGGGAGAGGAGAGGGAGACAGAGAGAGGGAGAGGAGAGGGAGACAGAGAGAGGGAGAGGAGAGGGAGACACAGAGAGAGGGAGACACAGAGAGGGAGAGGAGAGGGAGACACAGAAAGGGAGAGGTGTACAAAAGGGTACAAAGGAGTACAAAGGAAATCAAGCAACAACAGGTCTAGTGACCCTTCTAGGCTGCTTGTCCTCCAAAACACTGAGGATCAAGTGTCCAAACAGTGGTTTAGAGTGGGTAAGGGAACATTGGAAAGGGAACTACTGCCCTGGAACTACTGTCCGTGGCAGGATTAGGAAGTTAGTATGGGACAGATGGGTTAGTAACTGAGGGGGGGATAAAATAAAGTTATTCATTTACAAACGCAGTCAGTCGCGGGTTTGATGCGAGATATTTGTCTAAGCGGAGTTTAAATTAATCAACGGTGATGCAGTCTATAACGTTTCGGGAAAGCCCATTCCACAAGTTGACAACTCGATTGAAGAAGAAATTCTTAGATTCGTGCGAGTTAAAAGATTTACCAATAATTTTGCAACCGTTTCCCCGCGTGTAATTAGATTGGTCGATAGTGAAGTACTTACTACAGTTCATATTGTCGATGCCTTTGATTTGATAGCGAGTGCCTCCCCCATAGTTGAAAGAGTGACAGGGCCAAAATCAAGGGACGTTCGAGCCAAAATGCCTGGACACACGGAGTTTGAAGCAATTTAAGTCATAGGAAGAGGGAAAGACTGATTCTGGGAGAGAGTTCCAGAGCTCAGCTGTTGAGTAGAAGAAAGTTTGAGAGTAACGTTTCACTCTTGGGTTGGAGAGTTGCACAGAGTAGGGGTGGGATTGAGTTGCAAGACGGGTACCACGTGCCCTACGTAAAGGAGGTGGTATGCACTGGGATAGCTCTGAGGAACACTGATTATTATAGTAGCGATAGAATAGCGAGAGAGATGCAACATTGCGGCGGAGAGAGAGAGATTGCAGAGAGTTGGTGAGTGGACGGGAGTTAATGATACGAAAGGCCTTCCTTTCAACTTTGTCTAGGAGAGCAGTGTGAGAGGAACCTCCCCACACATGTGAACAATACTCAATACAAGGGCGCACTATGCCCCTGTACAGAGCAAGAAGCTGTGCAGGGGAAAAGAACCCCCTAAGGCGGTTGAGCACACCCAGCTTCTGGGAGGCTGCCTTAGCAAGACTGGTAATATGGTCCATCCAAATGAGAGCAGAAGAAAAAGAGACACCAAGAATATTGAGAGAAGATGAAGGGTTGATTTTTGTATTGTTGAAGAATAAGGGATAACTTGAATTAAGTCACCTCTTAATCTGCGCTGGGTTAAAGGAAATAGATTTAATTCTCTAAGACGCTCTTCGTATGGTTTGTTCTTTAGGCTAGGTATCATTTTGGTAACTCTACGTTGAACTCGTTCTAGCTTATTTATATCTTTTTGGTAATAAGGGCACCAGGATTGAACGCAGTATTCCAGAAGAGGGCGGACTAAGGAATTGTAAAGGGTTAGGATAACTTCTTTGGATTTATGCTCAAATGACCTGCCTATAAAGCCAATTATTTTGTTTGCCTTCTTAACAACTTCTGAACATTGTTGACTCGGTTTTAGGTTACTCGATATTGTTACTCCCAGATCGGTTTCTCTGTTTACATTGTTAAGCTGAGTGCCATTCATCGAATAGTTTGCTTTCTCATTTAGGTATCCGATATGTAGTACTTTCCGCATTGAAACTCATTTGCCAAATTTAGGCCCAACATGACAATTTATCTAGATTGTGTTGCATATTGTCAACTTGTTCTTTTGAGAGTACGCTATTTGCAATTTTTGTGTCGTCAGCAAATTTTGAGATTGTACAGGTGAGACCCTCATCTTTGTCGTTGATGTAAATTAGAAAGAGAATTGGTCCTAGTACCGATCCCTGGGGTACCCCGCTACTTACATTGGTCCATTTAGATGCCTTACCGTTTATGACTACTCTTTGCTTTCTGTTGCTGAGCCAATATTCTATCAATTTCAACACACCGTCTTGTATTCCATGCGCTTTTAGTTTTAGCAGTAAACGTTTGTGGGGAACTTTGTCAAAGGCCTTTTGAAAATCAAGGTATATAATATCTACAGCTTTACTCTCATCGTAGAGGTTGAGGATATCGTGGAAGAAGTCTAAGAGGTTTGTTAAACAGGAACGTTTTTTACAAAAGCCGTGTTGAGTATCTTTAAGTATGTTATTTTCCTCTAAGTGATTTACGAGTCTGTCTCTTATGACCGTTTCTAGCATTTTACATACAACTGAGGATAAGCTAATTGGACAATAGTTACTGGGTAGGGATTTGCTGCCTTTTTTGAATATCGGTGTTACGTTGGCTATCTACCACTGATCAGGCATAGTTCCAGACTGCAAGGATTTATTGAATAGTAATGTCAGTGGTTTGGAGAGCTCATCCTTAGCTTCCTTTAGAACTCTAGGCGAGATTGTATCAGGTCCAGGCGTTTTATTTACCTTGAGTTTATCTAAACAATTCAATACTTCTCTCTCTGTAACGGTGATATTGCTTAGAACATCTGAATTATCAATCTGAATAGGCGATGGTGTAGGGATATCACTGAGGTCTTCTGTTGTAAAAACTGATGCAAAGAAGGTATTGAGGGCATTACTCATTTGTACTTCGTCTTTGGTGTATTCTCCATTTTCATCGACTAACGGTCCAACAGTTGAAGTAACTACTTTTTTCTTTCTGATATAACTATAGAATTCTTTCGGGTTTGTTTTACTTTGATTCGCAATATGTAACTCTAAGGTCTTTTTACTTTGCTTAATTAACTTTTTGGCTTTGCACCGTAGCTCTACAAATTTCACCCGTTCTTCGTCATTTTGTGAGGATTTTAATCTATCATTAGCAAATTTTTTAGCAAGCAGGCAGTTTGAAATATCTTTATTCCACCATTTGGGCTTATTATTATGGCCTGGACGCCGTATTTTCGATGGTATGCAGTCTTGCACTGCTTTTAGGTAAGTGGTTTCGAATAACTTCGAAGATGTATTTATGTCGTTATTGTTAATTAAAAAGTTCCAGTCAGTTTCTTTAAACATAGCTCTAAGTTTATGGAAGTTTGCTTTCTTGAAATTAGGGACTTTTTCGATGCTACTATTTGGTTCGTTACTAGTAAACTTTAAAGTGAAAGTTATCGTACGATGGTCGCTGTTACTGAATTCATCACCAACATTCAAATTCTCTATCAATTCTTCTTTTGTTGCAAGTACAATGTCAAGAACGTTATTACCACGGGTCGGCGTTCGAACAAATTGATAAAGCGAACTCTCTTGCAAGTTCGTATACATGTCATGTCCGGAGTGTGAAGTAAGAGTATCGCCCCACTTGGTCACAGGTAAATTAAAGTCGCCAAAAATTACGGTATCTTGTAAGTTACTTACATCTGCAATTTGTTCGTAAATTTCTCGGTCAGTTTGCACTGATTGAGCTGGAGGTCTGTATATTAACGCAAGTATTATTTTTGTACCTTTATTATTCTTTATTAGCACAAAAGAGGAGAGGGAGACAGAGAGAGGGAGACATAAAGAGGGAGAGGAGAGGGAGACAGCAATAGGGAGAGGAGAGAGGGAGAGGAGAGGGAGACACAGAAAGGGAGAGGAGAGGGAGACATAGAGAGGGAGACAGAGCGAGAGGGAGAGGAGAGGGAGACAGAGCGAGAGGGAGAGGAGAGCGAGAGGAGAGGAGAGGGAGACAGAGAGAGGGAGAGGAGAGGGAGACAGAGAGAGGGAGACAAAATAGGGAGAGGAGAGGGAGACAGAGAGAGGGAGAGCAGAGAGGGAGAGGAGAGGGAGACAGAAATAGGGAGAGGAGAGGAGACAGAAATAGGGAGAGGAGATGGAGACAGAGAGAGGGAGAGGAGAGGGAGACAATGTGAGGGAGACAGGGAGAAGAGAGGGAGACAGAGAGAGAGAGGGAGAGGAGAGGGAGACAGAAATAGGAAGAGGAGAGGTAGACAGAGAGAGGGAGAGGGAGACAGAAATAGGGAGAGGAGAGGGAGACAGAGAGGGAGAGGAGAGGGAGACAGAGAGAGGGAGAAAGAGAGGGAGAGGAGAGGGAGACAGAGAGAGAGAGGAGAGGGAGACAGAGAGAGGGAGAGGAGAGGGAGACAGAGAGAGAGAGAAGAGGGAGACAGAGAGGGAGAGGAGAGGGAGACAGAGAGAGAGGGAGAGGAGAGGGAGACAAAGGAGTACAAAGGAAATCAAGCAAGAACATGTCTAGTGACCCTTCTAGGCTGCTTGTCCTCCAAAACACTGAGGATGAAGTGTCCAAACAGTGGTTTAGAGTGGGTAAGGGAACATTGGAAAGGGAACTACTGCTCTGGAACTAATGTCCGTGGCAGGATTAGGAAGTTAGTAGGGGACAGATGGGTTAGTAACTGAGGGGGGGATAAAATCAAGTTATTCATTTACAAACGCAGTCAGTCGCGGGTTTGATGCGAGATATTTGTCTAAGCGGAGTTTAAATGAATCAACGGTGCTGCAGTCTATAACGTCTCGGGGAAGCCCATTCCACAAGTTGACAACTCGATTGAAGAAGAAATTCTTAGATTCGTGTGAGTTAAAAGATTTACCAATAATTTTGCAACCGTTTCCCCGCGTGTAATTCGATTGGTCGATAGTGAAGTACTTACTACAGTTCATATTGTCAATGCCTTTGATGATTTTGAACACTTGAATTAAGTCACCTCTTAATCTGCGCTGGGTTCAAGGAAATAGATTTAATTCTCTAAGACGCTCTTCGTATGGTTTGTTCTTTAGGCTAGGTATAATTTTGGTAACTCTACGTTGAACTCGTTCTAGCTTGTTTATATCTTTTTGGTAATAAGGGCACAGAGACAGAGACAGAGACAGAGAGAGAGGGGGAGAGATGCGTTGATAGATTATTCCGAATCAATGTCTCCAAAGCTACTCTGGTCAAACATTAACTCTATACACACATAGGCCTACCTGTGTGTGCGTGTAATAATAATAATAATTAATTAAATTGTAAAACTTGTAAAATAAACGAACTAAAGACAAAGACAATATAAAGGCAAAAGAACTAATCAAAATCGCTATGTGGAAAAAACGCTTAAGCAAAATAAAATTATGAAATAAAAGAACACAATCCACCACATAGGGTGTACATAATGTACATCACTACATGAACAAGTTAATCTGTTTCCCAAGCAAACTAATCGCAGGTGTGGCGGAGTGGTCTTGCTACTGGACTGGTAATCCAATGGACCCGGGTTCGAATCCCAATATGTCAATGGGAAGATATTATTGGGATGGAATTTTTGCTGTACCTAGTATCAGTGCATTACCACAGCACACCGAAATGCCAAAAAGAAATACCCTCATTGTTCCCTGATTAAAATAGCATTGTATGAATATTCCCATATTCAAAAAATATGCTACAGGGGGGCAATGCCTAGTGAGTTAATTGCTCAATAGGTGGCGTTCTGAGAATGAGGGTCCGAGTGTGGGGAATGAGACTGTGAAGCGCATAGGCGAGGCGGCTTCAGAGATGGAGTTGATTCGAGCCGTGAAGCTTCGCATGTCTCACTCCCTAGACTGGAGCAAGACCTCACGGGCCTCACCGTGTTCAGCCGTAGAGTGTAAAGGCTATCAGCCTATGCCCGAGAGGGAGTAGTTGGAATATAGAAAAACAAAATAAATATATATATATAACAACGCACTATCATCACGTTCAAGGAATTAGTCAATTTGGTAAATTTTACTAAATTCTGTATAAATATAGAAGTACAACTTATGTAAACAAAAAATGTATTAAAGCACATTTGCAATTTGACAAAATATTAACAATAGTACAAAATACATACAGCATTCACTAACGATAGTGATATCGGGTAGGTACAGTCACGGCGGTAAGTCGTAGACCAGAGGTATGTCAATGTCCTAGCCAAGGTCCATAGATACAACAGATCAACCCACGGGGTCGCTCAAACTCCCCTATCCGCGGGCATGACGTCAGAGTGTTGAAGGGTGAAGGGGTCACCAGTTTCTTCCCGCTCATTCTCAAAATCACAGCCGTTGGAGCAGCATCCTCCGTTTTCTATATCTCCGTGCCGTGAAAGTATAACTTCGATATTTTATAATACAACAGTCACCATAATGCCGTGTGACAGTGTAGCTCTGCTATTGTAAGTGAACAAAATGCCGTTATACTGTGAAGTTGTTCGGTGCAAGTCTGTATTCATTAAACAAGGAAATGCATCATTCCATATATTTCCCAAAGATGAACAACTGAGGGCCAAATGGACTACATTATGTGGAAAAAAAACCAGAGTTACTCCACAATGTGCAAGAATCTGCGGCAAACATTTTGAATCAAGTGCTAAAATCACCAAACTTGAACTGCATAATTCATATGGTTTATCACTAATAACATAAGAACATAAGAACATAAGAAAATGGGAGTCTGCAGAAAGCCGATTGGCCTAAGCAAGGCAGATCCCTGTCCCACACAACCCCAATTACAAAGCCCAATTATAGGCTCAACACTCTAATACCCTGAGGATCATCTTACCAAAACGGTTAGAGATTAACGCAGGATTATGGGGGTCTGCAGAGCGCTGATTGGCCCAACCCTGCTGATCCCCCTTCACACCCAACCCTTCTCGTCCATATGCTTATCCAATTTTATCTTAAAGCTCCCTATCGTTTTTAATCCCACTATAGCACTTGGTAGTCCATTCCACCCTTCTACAACTCTGTTACCAAACCAATATTTGCCTATATCTTTTCTGAAACGAAATTTATCTAATTTGAAACCATTGGTACGAGTTCTTTCGCTATCACTGAGCTTTAGTACATTTGTCATGTCCCCTTTGTTAATCCCACTAACCCACTTGAACACCTCTATCATATCCCCTCTAACTCTGCGTCTCTCTAACGAATGTAAGCCTAATTTATTCAACCTTCCTTTATACGGAAGATTTCTAATATTATGGATCATTTTTGTCATTCTACGTTGTACTCTCTCCAATGAATCTATGTCCATTCTGTAATAAGGACACCAAAATTGAACAGCATAATCCATATGGGGTCTCACTAATGACAAGTAAAGTTTTAAGATAACATCAGCAGTTCTGTTACTCACACTCCTTGAGATGAACCCGAGAATCCTGTTTGCCTTGTTTCGAACGCTTATACACTGTTGTCTAGGCTTCAAATCATTGCTAACAAACACACCTAGATCTTTCTCACAATTCGAGTTTTCTAATTCCACATTAGCTAGTTTATATTTAACATTTGTATGCATCTTCCCTATCTTTAATACCTTGCATTTGTCAATGTTAAACTTCATCTGCCAATTTACTGACCATTCGTGTAAGGTATCTAGATCCCTTTGGAGGCACTCTATATCTCTATCTGAATCAATTGTTCTCCCCATTTTGGTATCGTCTGCAAATTTACTTATCCTACTAGTTATACCTAAATCAAGGTCATTTATGTATATAACAAACAACAGAGGACCTAATACAGATCCCTGGGGGACACCACTTTTGACTGCTCCCCATTCTGACTTCGTACCATTTATGCTGACTCTCTGCTTCCTACCAATTAGCCATGACCTAATCCATCCCAACAACGCCCCACCTATTCCATGCGCCTCAACCTTTCTCATCAATCTCTCATGGGGGACTCTGTCGAAAGCTTTACTGAAATCTAAATATATTATATCATATGACTTGTCATTATCTACTGCTTCATATACCTCTGAGAAAAAACTAAGCAAATTAGTAAGGCAAGAACGTCCCTGAGTGAATCCATGCTGAGAAGAATTTATTAAATTAAATGTATCTAAGCGGTTTCTAATTTTACTAGCAATAATTGACTCTAGTAGCTTTCCTATGATTGATGTAAGACTAATGGGACGGTAATTGGATGCTATTGATTTGTCACCTTTTTTGAAGATCGGAACTACGTTTGCAAGCTTCCAAGCTTCTGGAACTATACCTGTCTCCAATGACTTGTTAAATAAAAATGTTAATGGGTAACTTAACTCATCCCTACATTCTTTTAATACTCTAGCATATACCTCATCAGGACCAGGCGATTTATGAGGTTTCAGTCTGTCAATTTCCTTAAGCACATCATTTCTACTTATAGTAACCGTACTTAACCTATTTTCTATACTATCGCTATATACCTTACGGACTTCTGGAAACTGTGCCAAATTTTCATTAGTGAAAACGGAAAGAAATTGACTATTTAATGTACTGCACATTTCTAAATCATTTTCTGTCATTTCTCCTATCGAAGTTTTAAGGGGACCAATTACATCTCTAACCTTGGATTTATATAGTTGGTAAAAAGCTTTAGGATTATTTTTTGAGTCATTGGCAACCTTAATTTCATAATTTCTTTTTTCTTTCCTAATATCCTTTTTTACCTGTCTTGATAGATTCTGATAGTAAGCAAGTAGGTGAATTTCGCCTTTTCTAATTTTTCTATATATTCCTCTCTTTTGTCCTAGAAGATCTAATAGTCTATTATTCATCCATTTGGGTTGGTTCTGTGTTGATCTAAATTTTCTTTTGGGGATGTATTTATTTTGTGCATTGAATACTGACTTGATAAAATTATCGTATGTATCTACCAAGGTTGACGTCTCTTCCTGACTTAAGATGACAGGTGCCTGAGAAGGGGTACACTCATTTGGACACCTGGATCGACTTAATTTTTTGACCATAGGGTCCGCTAATAGGGCTCTTCTTAACCAACCATAATTGGTTTTTCTAAAGTCAGGTATTAATGTTGTATTCTCTCTGGTATTACCTTTCCATTGTATATTAAAATACACAGAATTGTGGTCACTATTTCCTAGGTGGTCCCCTATCTCTACATTATTTACCATATGTTCATTGTTACTGAAAACTAAATCGAGAATATTATTACCTCTAGTCGGCGTATTTATGAATTGAAATAAAAAATTATCTTGTACTACCTCTATAAACTCCTCAGAATCAGAGTCTCCTATTTGATGCTGCCAATCTATATTCGGAAAATTAAAATCCCCCATAATGCACACATTGCTAAACCTTGATGCCAATTTAATTTCCTCCCATAATGACGTTCCGTCATTTCTACTCATATTTGGCGGTCTATACATAACTCCAATAACTATGGTCTCACTACCTTCGTTAACCTCTACCCAAACACTTTCATTATCGTTATTTAGTCTAATACCTGATTTAATACAGCTTTTTAATGTACTCCTGACAAACACTGCTATACCGCCACCCCTCTTACTTGTTCGGTCATATTTAAACAAACTATATCCTGGTATATCAAATTCTGCTAAAAAATGCCTGGTTTCTGTATTAATCCACGTTTCAGTTAGCGCTATTATGTCTATATTTTCTTTGCTAACAAGGGCTCTAAGTTCGTTCATTTTGTTACATAGACTCCTACAGTTTGTGTAATATACTCTCAATTTACTTCTTTTCTTTATACCTAATTTACCTTTGTTTTTAGCGACATTTCCATCTTCCGTTGCACCATCACTACTATCATTTGCATTATAGTCATCATTTTTAGCATGAGACTGAATATCCTTATCGCTTTCGCCTGACGCTAAAATTGTTCCATTTAACCTCTCATTTACACTCTCAATATTTCTGTTCAAAACCCCACAACCACCCTATCTAAAGAACTAGCTAATGTAGAAACCCCTAACCGTGAAAGATGAACCCCATCCCTTGCGTACATCCCATCTCTCCCATAGAAACTATCCCAGTTATCAATGAATGGTATTGCTTTTTCTTTGCAATATTTCTCCAAACGACAATTGACACCAATCGCCCTGGATGTCCATTCCTTGGGAACTCCTCTTCTGGGTAGGATACAATGTACTACAGGGATCCCTCCCTTCATCCTAACTTTATCTAACACATCCCGATACTGCTGCAGCAGTTCCTCACTTCTACCCTTACCAACATCGTTACTCCCGGCACTGAGACAGATAATTGGGGTTATCTCCACTATCTTCCAAGATGTGGTCCATCTTCTCTAAAACCCTCCCAACTCCATGGCCAGGCAGACACACAACCTTCCTAAGTTTAGTGCGGGTAGCCCTAACTAAATGTCTTACCATGGAGTCGCCCACAATCGACACAGACTTACCTTCTCGGGACACAGACTTACCTTTCCCTCGGGAGGATCCAGCAGCTGCAGTTGGAGAACCCCCGGTAGTGGCAGAAGCTCCCTTGGTGGTGGTGGTGGTGGGGGTAGTGGTGGTGGTAGGTAGCACAGCGTCAGAGGTTGGAGCTGAGTCGGCGGCAGGCACTTCGGTTATCCCTCCCTTATCCTGACTATCTTTTCCCTCACATTCGTCTCGCAAAGGAGATAATGTATTTGTCACACTCATACCTATTCTACTATCCTGCTTCTTGAGTGTGACTTTCCCACCCGTATTTTTAACAACCTGCCATGAATACAATTGTTCATCAACTTCCTCCCTTTTCCCCTTACTTGACTTTATTTCCTCTTGGCTAAGCTTGAAAGCTAGATTTTCGTCTTTAATCAAATCCACTTCCCTCTGAAGTTTAACATTAACCTCCCTTAGAGCCAAGACCTCTTCCTTCACCACAACCATCTCCTCTCTTACCTGGAGAATAAGATGATGCAGATCAGTTAGAGATTCGCACTCCATACCTGCCATGATCCCAATAAGCTTAGCGAGGAGCAAGAAACTAAGTACAGAAAAACAAAAATAAGTAAACTAACAGCTAAAAACTGAGCTATAACACTTTTATATAACACGAGTGCACTGCCCCCAAACACAGGTAGGTGTAATGGTCACTAAAGGTCACTGGTAAGTGGTCCGGGCAGGAGCTCAGATTAACACAACAAGTCAAGTTTTAAGATATCATCAACAATTCTGTTAATCACACTCCCTGAAATGTACCAGAAAATCATGTTTGCATTGTTACGAACGCTAATACATTACACTATTTTCTATGTTTTAAATCATTGCCAACAAACACACATAGCTTTTTCTCACATTAGGTGTGAGAGGGATCTGGCTTGTATGGGCCAACAGGCTTTTTGTACTCACTTCTATTATGTTATTATGTTATTATTGTTTTGTAACCTGTCCAATGTTCTTCATAATAACCTTACGGAACCTTACGATGATACTGGACGCAGGTCTTGTCAGTGCTCTAAGTCCAAATCTTCATAATTTAACTTTAATAGACACATGGTTCTAATGATCCCAGAAAACAATATCTAAGATGTCTTAAGTTAATAAAATAAGTGTGTACCGAATTTTGTGAAATCCTTATCCCGCTTTGTGCAACCTAGTTGTAAGAAGAAATTAGAACAATAACCAATACCTATAAATTAAACCTGAAAATAGTTATCCCATTTTGTATATGCTAAATATAATATTATAATATTATAATAGTAATATAGTAATAGCCTACATTTGATATGATAATGATTGGACCGGGTAAACAAAATAATATGCAAAGTATTATAAGCTTGTGACAGTGTATAGGCGGGAAGGTGAAGGTATTGAGGGATCACAGTCCAGATATATATATATATATATTTTTTTTTTTTTTTTTTTTTTTTTAAAAGACCTCCGTCTACGTATTGTGAAAAACCTGTTATCCTCCGGCAAATTGTGGGGTTGAGTGAGTGAAGGGGGGGGGACAGTGAATGAAGGAGGATGCATGTTTTTCATAATACGTGTTGCTAGCCCCAAACGCGCGAGCAACTGTGGCTTTCAACCATCCGACACATCCCCTTTTATTAATGTGCATCACACATGTTACATACAAATAAGGTTTATGTTTTGTTTTACCCTACTGTGGAAAGACTACGGACACACCACTCCTGCCGGGGCCTCACGCAGTGGCATGACCCAGTCCTGTCGAACTGAGCTCATGACGCTGGTGGCATTGCCCCGGAGGATAGCCATCCCTAGTCTTTGCTTGAGCCAGAGGGTTTCCCGGGGTTCTCCTGAAACTTCTCTGATTTTACGGCCTATTTCATTCACCATCTTAAGGGTGGTGGGGCCGAAGACTCCTGAAGTTTCGAATGCCAGGGGCTCGAACTGATGAATTCTGGCGATGGCTTGATATTTTTCTCGCTTTTTATTTTCTGCTATCCGGGCGGCTTCACCTGCTTCGTCGGCGTTTCTGGCGGCGTTGGTTGTGGAGAAAGTGTCAACACATGTGGCATCCCACACGAGGCACCGGCCATTCTTGTAAGAGAAAGTGGTCATCCCATCTGGCCGTTTGCCGTCTTCTCTGTGAAGTCCATGTGGTTCGAGGATTGATGCACAGTTAGCACTCTGCAGGGCCCGTTTTATGACATCATTTAGTGCAGAGTGTCTTGGCAGGCGGCCTGTGTTGTAATTACATGACAAGGCATGGTGACCTTGAGCATCCATCCTCCCATCACACTTGCAAGTGTGTGGGTGACAAACTGCCGCACCCACTCTGAGCGCGATGGCGACCCGGAGCGCTTCAGCATCCAAGTGAGTTCCAAGAGGTGGGATGGGGATGGCGTGTAACCACAAGCCACTCTCCGAACGGGCGGCTGCCTGGAGGCGTGCTTTTGCAACCTGGTCTGCATTGGTTAGGAGATTTTCTTGAGTTTTCTTCGCCGAGATGGTATCCCATGCTTTCTGCTTGCTCCTGGAGGTACCCTGAGGCTCCTCCTCTACTCCTGTACTTCCCTTCCAGGTGTTAATCGCTGCTGTTACGTCCCCATTAAGTGTCATTCCGGGTTTAGAATAAAGGATGGACAATACGAGGTCGTTGGTCGCGATGAGGGAAGAGATAAAGGCTGGGGAGGCAATATCCGAGGCTCTCCGTATGCCCAAGCCCCCGAGGCGGACAGGAAGGGTGGCTTGTGTCCAGGCCCGTTCTTTAAATTCCATGTTGGTGATGCTGGTCACTGCTTCTCGGATTATGCTGTCTAATTCTTGGAGGCCGCCATTGTTCGTGTAAGTCATCGATGTGCGCAGGAGGTATTGGAGTTTTGGGATGGAGAAACAGTTCTTGAGCAGGGCCAGAGCAGGCATCGATGTGTATCAGGCGACTCACGAGACGTTGAAGCTCCTCCTTTTTAACTTGAAGTGCTGGTCGGATTGCTGCCAGAGTTAGTGGGGAACCTAATAGGGTTTGCTGGTGCTCCTGAAGGATCTTTACATCTGGCAATATGTTTCGGAACAGGGCCTGAGTCTCTTCTCCTTGTTCACGTGTGTGGTTGAGGAGAACAAGTTCACATTTGGTATCATTTATCACTAGCCCGGCCTGGCCGAGGTCAGTTATGATGTTATTTAGGTCGGTTAGAACGTTCTCTACTGACCCACCCAAGGTTGCATCGTCCAGGTACCATACATTCAGCTCTGACCTTACTTTGTTAGCTGCTGCATCCACCCCTATTGAGAAAAGAGCAGGACCACCTGGATCTCCCTGCTGTAACCCGGTCTCTGATGGGATTACCGTCTCGCCAAAAATCAGGATTGAAGGTTTGGAATAAGCCTGCCAAAGTAGGGGGTACAGAGTGGGGATGTGTTCTTGAGCTGCACGGAGGAAGACATCCCTGCGAATGCTGTTGAATGCGTTCCGCATGTCAATCTTTAGAAGCACTCGTTTTTCTTGGGCTTGGCTGAGGTAGGTGCGGGTTGCGTGTACAGCAGCTTCACACCCCCCTGGAGTTCCGAAACCTAGTTGAACTGGTCTTAAGTGTTGACCTAGGCCATTCGAGAGTGGTTTCAAACCCACCTTTGTGGCAAGGCGGCGGAAGGTGTTCCCTACTGCTATTGGGCGCACACCGCCATCTTTTTTTGCCAGTGCACAGAGTGATGCCCCAAAAAATAGGGGTGTGGCACAGTCGGGTACTTCCCCTCTTAAAACCATGTTGATGAATTTGGTGAGGGTTTCCAAGAGTGCCTCCCCAGCAGCTCCTGATCCCTGACCCAAGAGGCCTTTGAGGTGGGCGGGTCGGATACCATCTGGGCCCGCGGCTGAGCCTGCTGGGAATGAAGTCACTGCGGCGACCACCTGCTCCTTCGTGACAACTAAAGGTTGGCGCATCTGGTCATTTGGGGCAGGGGGGAGGTTTAGGTCCCTAGGTGTAGGTGGGTGCTTTTCTTGTAGGGCTTCAACAACTTCGGTGCCTTGACCAGCAAAACCTTCTGAAGAGGACAACAGTCTGACGGCCCCTTTGATGTCACTATCCGCCAGCTTCGCAGCGACCCTCTTACGTAGCTGTTCAGCCTCTTCCTCTTCCTTCTCCTGGTGCTTCTGGGCCCTGTTTGGTTGCTGTTCGGGGGATTCCACCAGTTTGTTTCCATCCATATACTGTGCTACTTGACGTTTCACTCTGGTGGCTAGTGAAACCTGAAGATGGTCTTGTATGTTGGTTCTGGGTGGTTTTCGGAGGGCCCCATAGGAGAAACCCAGGAGCCGTGCCCATGCGAGGGGTGTCTTGAGCTGTAGGGCCTGCTTTATGATGGTTGTAAGGGCCTCCGCCACTTGGATTCTGGCTCCTTTAGGTACCCGGGCAAGGACCTGGATCCGCGCTTTCCATTTGGTCACCAGTTGGGTCAAGTCGGCGACCGGTGTTGCCCCGGTTGGCTCTGCAGTGGGCCCTGGGCATGCGAGACATTTCCAGTTTGGTTGTTCTCCTGATGTTTTCTTTGTCAGCTTAGCACAAGATAAATGAATAGATCTAAGACAGCCGGAACATTTTCGCGAATTCTTTCTTGCATTGGTTGTTCCGCACTTAAGACACTTAGTATCTGCTAGGCCATAGTCCAGATATTGTGTGGACTGTGTGAGGGATAAGCCTTTACAACGTCTCGCAGCTGTTAGGGGGCGGAGCTAGGCAGAGCGGCGAGCGTATTCTCTCTTTCTTTCATTTGGTACAACAGTGTGACGTCACTGAGCTGCGCGTGGGTTGACCTGAGTATCTATGGACCTTGGTCCTAGCTACACATTGGCAGTAGGTTCGAACAATTTCAATCCTTGGTTGTTCAGCGGGCATGACTCCAGTGAAACAAGTGCATTTATAGTTAACAAGCTCCGCCCATACCCAGTTGCGTATGTAAAGGCAACATAATAAAATAAACGATAATTATGATTAGTATATTCTAATTTTGTTGTGGCTCCTTATGGTTGAAATGCTACTGTATGTATTACAAAGTATCAGGCTATAACGTGTATTGAAACTCCAGTAATTTGGTAGACTATCTAATACAATATTAAATCTGTTCACGCTTTAGGAATCTTGAATAGGACAATAATGTAATAAATGTTTATGAGCAAGCTCAAATTCTCCGATGACAAAGTTCTTTATAACGACTCAGGGGATGAGTTACAACAAATAATGGATGTTTTAAACAGAGAGAGCCTTAAAGTAGTGTTGAAAATTAATACAAAAAAAGAAAAGTATGTTGAATGATCAAGTGCCACTACAACAACTTAAGTTAGAGGATCATGGCCAGATTCAGTGGAATAATATATACAGTATACCTAGGCCAGGTTATTTTGTACGAACTCATAGCACTCTAGAAAAAAATCAAACCAAGGATAGATATGGAATGGGGAGCATTTGGTAAGCAGAATTCTATTTTGAAATGCAGGTTACCCCTTACATTAAAGAGAAATGTATACATAGTGTAGCGTCTTAGTGGCAGAATTTGCGGGAATTGTGCCTTTCGTGATAAAAGTATCAAAATTGGCTCACGCAATCAAATACTCAATATAATCAAAATTAGATATTGGGCCATCATAGGTTTACTCTATATTGGCTTTGGCAGCCCCATTTCAATTACTTTCCATAAGAGTTCTTAAGCACTGATATTTGCCCCAAACTGTATACCATGGTAGAGATGTCAAACTAGTCTCAAATGACTCGTCTGGACATGGATGGGGATAAACGTCTTAAAACAGTAGGCTGAATGGAGCCAAATGGATACAAGCCAGAGAAAAACAGGTCACCCCCCTTAAAAGAGATGATCACTGATGGACAAATATAGCAACTGAATGGGAATCTAGAGATGGAGCTAGAGGAAAGGATAGACTCAGAGAATCAGATGGAGGGATGAAATCGGAAAGTTTTCTAAAGTAGGATGGAACAGGATAGCATCTGACCAGCTAGAATAGAATATTTGGGAGAGGCCTTCGTCCTGCAGTAGACTAACTAAAGTTGCTGATGATGATGATTATGATGATAACAAATCACTAAAAGTATAATAATAAATTAACTACTGTTAATATAAAACGACAATTTAATTAGTAATATCCTACCGTCGGTCAATTTACATGTTAATGGCCGCCTCACACATTCACAACTTGGACGGCGACTTAGTGCGTATTTTGTCTCGTGATTAAGTCTTACAGAAAAACACGACGTCTCTCTCCATGTCTGGCAGTCTCGGGCGATGTGTGCGAGGTCCGCGTAATTTGAGTGTAGTCCTTAAAATTTCGCGCTGAGTCGTGACCTAACTTTTTCCTTGCATGTTGATGTGATTACGTTATGAGTTGTTTCAGTTCTTTCAGTACTGGGTGGCGTCTAGGTGGCGTCGCTGCATGCCGCGCGACATCATAACGAGAAAAGACGTTATGAGGTGTGAAAGACAACAGCCAGAAGTCATCCCGTAGCGTCACGTAGCCAGACTGAACGCAACGTAACCACACAGACAAGATCTCGATATCCCACCAACATTTTATCACCCACTGACAACATTTGACAGTGTTTCAAGAAATTTGGACGTACACACACATTACATATAACGTACACAGAACATACATGGCGAAACCACCTAGACAAGTGAAGAAACCAATGCGCACAAGCACGTGGTTTGGTGCCCTCCATTTTATATTGGGCCATGCTCTTGTCCCGAAACCTGGACGTCATCTGCACGTACCTGGTCCGACACGTACTGGGTACGTTGTAGGTATGTTCTGATGTCCTGCTGTTTCCTGTTGATTTCGCGTGATCCGAACTGTCATCGGCCAATTCTCTGGCTGGAGTAGCAATGCCTCATATTGGGTACGTTCTGTTTCCGGTTTAATGTTGTGCTTGTTCGTAGTGGGTATGAGATGCCCTCGAGCTGGTCTCTTCTTATAATTTGTCGTGCTCGATATTCCCGACTTTTTCGCAACTCAATACGCGCTAAGTTGCCGTCCAAGTCGTGAATGTGTGAGGCGGCCATTACAATAAACTCGCGTAACAGCACGTAGTGGACAGTTTTACGAGGGCTACACAACGTATCACCTAGAAATTTTACTGAGACAACTGGGGATTTGAAAGTTATTAGCACAGCATTATAAGTATTGTTGAGCGGTACTTGAAAAGTAGACAGAATGGATAAAAAACACCATCTGAGGAAGAGCACTTTATTGACAACGTTTCGCAGTGACCTGATGAAGCTATCTGCGCAACGTTGTCAATAAAGTGCTCTTCCTCAGATGGTGTTTTTTATCCATTATAAGTGGCGCTAAGTCGCCGTCCAAGTTGTGAATGTGTGAGGCGGCGATTAACATGTAATACTTATAATACTTATAATACTTATAATACATGTAATACTTATACATTAATCTTTTAACGAATACAAATGAGTTCTCGACGAGAGGCTCCGGGCTTGAATTGCCTACTCATATATTATCCTGGCTTAACAATCCAGCAGGGTTGATAGCCAATAAGCCCTATTTTATCTAATTATTTCAACTAAGAATACAAAGGTGTGTTTTTTACACCATTGTTATAGATTTCAAGAAATGCATTAATCTCGGTAACACAGCATTTTGTATGGGGTAGTGATACATGGAAATTAACCTTAAAATTAGAAAAAAATAATGGTAGTGCTAGTAAGGCTAGTTAAAATAGGACTTCAGAGGATATGAACCCTTAAGTATTATTATACCAGCACATCAGGACATTCAAGTCGGGAGGCTCATTTGAGAAGCCCAGTCTCTTCTCTCCTCTCTCTCTCTCTCTCACTCTCTCTCTCTCTCTCTCTCTCTCTCTCTCTCTCTCTCTAAAACTAAAATATGGCGTCCCCCAGGGCTCAATATTAGGCCCATTATTATTCATTATATTTGTAAACGAAATGTCTGAACACATTAATGATTGCACACTAATACAATACGCTGATGATACTCAATTTCTTCACAGCGACGTGATCAACAAGCTTGACACTATTATAAATAAAACGGAAGAAACATTACGCAAAGCAAACCAATATTTTTTAAGGAACGGACTAATGATCAACGCTAACAAAACACAATGCATCTTCATAGGGACACGTCAATTAATATCTAAGATACCAAGCAACACCATAATACGACTCCACGACAGCACAATCCAACCTACCACATATGTAAAAAACCTTGGCCTTTATATAGACAGATACAGTACATGGTATTTGACAAACATATTAGTGAAGTAAACAAAAAAGTAATGGGAACACTAATGTTTATAAATAGTATTAAGGACTACTTTGACAAAGGAACCCGCAAAATCATTGTACAATCACTTGTGTTAAGCATCTTAAATTATTGCAACATAATATGGGGCTCATCAAACATTACTCTTTTAACAAAAGCTCAAAAACTCAAAAATGTCGCCGCTAAAATTGTAGACGGTACAGCCAAAAAATACGATCATGTGACCCATATTATAAAAGATTTACAATGGCTAACCATAAAAGATAACATATTCCATGACACAGGGGTTGCTATCTTCAAATACCTAAATAATCTCTACCCTGATCTCCTCTTAAATCTTACTACTGTAAACAATATCACAAACAGTTCCACAAGACAACAAAATAATCTCTACGTTCCGATGGCCAATACGGACATCGGACAAAGATCTCTTTTAGTCAAAGGACCTAATCTGTGGAACTCCCTCCATCCGTACGTCAAAGAGGCTAACTCTTTAACTACTTTTAAATTAAGACTGCAGAGTGTACTCCTGGACACAAATTAAAAACCTACATAAATAACTACCAATAAGAAATTGCATACAATGTCTCTCTGTCTCTCGCTCTCTCTCTCTCTCTCTCTCTCTCTCTCTCTGTTTCCCCCCCCCCTCTCTCTCTCTCTCTCTCTCTCTCTGTCTCCCCACCCCCCCCCCACCCACTCCCCCGTACCCTCCTCGGGCGATAAGCCTCTTCCCCCCCCTATGCTATTTCTGATATATTAAATCCTCTTCCTCTCGCCCCCCCACCCTCTTCCAACTGCCTCAAAATAATTTATATAATTATCTTTATGTAAACGATGTTTGTATGTAGGCTATGCGTCAATATGTATATGCTGTATGTAAGTGTACATTATACAGTATGCGTGTACATATGTATATAAGTATATGTTATATATGCGAGTGTGTGTGTGTGTGTATATGTATATGTGTATATGCGGGTATATATACAGTATATGCAGGTATATATGCATGCGTCTCAACAATTAATGTCCACCCATTCACATATTTATATTTATTTACTGTTATTAGGATATTACTATTTTATAATACTATTATTATCGTATTAATATCATTAATATTATTACTATCATTATAAATATTAATACTATTGCTATTCACTATAGATACATACCCCGTCTCATCCCCCCCCCCCCCACGCCTGCCCTGCCCTGACCTCTTGTTGACCTAAAAATAACCCTCACCTGCACCACCCCTGCCACAACCCTCTAGTAATAGTATTAATATTTATAATGATAGTAATAATATTAATTATATTAATACGATAATAATAGTATTATAAAATAGTAATATGCTAATAACAGTAAATAAATATAAATATGTGAATGGGTGGACATTAATTGTTGAGACGCATGCATATATACCTGCATATACTGTATATATACCCGCATATACACATATACATATACACACACACACACACTCGCATATATAACATATACTTATATACATATGTACACGCATACTGTATAATGTACACTTACATACAGCATATACATATTGATGCATAGCCTACATACACACATCGTTTACATAAAGTTAATTATATACTAGAGGGTTGTGCCCCTGCCCTCCACACCTGGATCACCCCTCACCCCCATCCACCAGTATAGCTCTCCTCTTCTCTATAAATGTAATGTATACAATTATTTATACTAGCATAATAAGGCCGGGCAGTCCGATATTGACTGCAAACATGTAACAGGGTTCGCCTCTTAGGCAAACATTCTCCAATACATATTATATATATTGTAAATAATGTAACAAGAATAACCACTATTGGTGGAAATAAACTTATTATTATTATTATTATTATTGTTATTATTCTCTCTCTCTCTCTCTCTCTCTCTCTCTCTCTGTATAATATTCTAATAATTATTATGGCACTGACATATGCTAACCGAAGTCAGAAAACTTGTATATATGTATATATCGTAATTTACATAGAAGGTAACACTTGTGTTTCGCCATTCGCTTTAATTGACAAATTATCCGTAGGTAAGGACTTCATACCTTTCAGTACGGGAGACGTCTTTTCTATAATATAATTGATGATTGTATGCAGCTTTGAAAGGATATGTGGTAGCTATGAAGTTTAATTGAGATAATATGTAGCCTTTTAATGATTAGATGTCCTTTCTAAGCTGAATTATATCGTATAATAGTAACTAGAATACAATAAACGGAATTTACTCGCACCTAACTACAGTAGGCATTATGGAAGGGACGTTGGTATTGAACATAACCCTCCTCTTCATCTGGATGCCTATTCCGTTATGTGCCTAAACATAACATAGTCGATACATAACTAAAACCGTCTCTTCATTATATGTCATTGAATATATAACTTGGCATACCTATGATATACAACGTCAAATTGGCACTTTCTCCGGGACTTAATAATGCAAATATTTAAGTTATGCACACTCTTTCTAAGAGCATATAATGAAGTGTGTGTGTGTGTGTGTCAGTGTGGCCTGACAAGGGTCGCAATACGCAATACTTTGTTAGGTGATCTTGGTACACCATTATCCACTTATAGTTTCCTTTGGCACAAGGCTGCATGTCAACAAGATCTACCTGAGCTCTTGACCCAAAGTCCTTTGATAAAATCGGTTTAACAGTGACACCCTTGATCATACTTTTTTTCCTCTTATGCTTGTTCATTTCAGTCAATATGCCAAGACAATTGACCAGAATCTTAGTCACTTTGTAAATTGTCTGCAATTTTCAGCTGATTTGTGAAGTGACTGAGTGAACCAGGCAATTCACGTATTGCCTGAAAAGTTCAGTCACTTTATGAATTGTCTAGATTTAGATATTGACTAACATATATACCGGTATATATACTGTATATATATATATATTGTATATATATATTAATTATAATAATAATAATATTAATAATAATCGAGTTATAGTATAGTTACCAGTATATGACTTCTATAGTCGGATATATTACATCTGACGGTGAATTCAATGGTTTAGCAGCTGATTCATCGATTTGTAATGGAGTTATATGAAATTATTATGTGTCTGCGTCATATTAATGCTAAGTTTTTATAATTAACAACACATTTTGCTAACAAATCTTCGTACGAGGCTGGGAAACTAGACCGGAACATGGCAATTTACCGTCAGGTGAAAACAAATGCAGACTATAGTAATGTATTACTCATAACTAATTCAGATTAGACTAGCCAACTTGCGAGTGTCAGGCTATAAGGAAGTTGGAGCTGCAAACATCGAGATTTAGCAGTATTATTAGCTATAATACGGCCGACAGCCGATTCCTCCTAAATTACAGGCTCGCTATTACTCGCCAGGATAAAAATCGACACCTAAATGGTACGAAAGGTCTTAATATTGATAAAGAAATTATGCGAAAAGTCTTAAAATCTGAAAACCAATGGGGCTAAACATATGGGAGAAGGGGGACCAGAAAAATATACCATTTCCCCTTAAAATGTGTCTTAAATTCTCGAGGGGTTAAAAAGAAAAAAGTCCCAATCTACCTTAATAAACTGTTTAAGGGGAGAGGGGTCGGTTTTTCGGTCCCCCTTCTTCCTCATGTTGAGCCTCATGAGATTTCAAATATTAAGACGTTCGCCCCATTAGTGTGTTGATTTTAAAACTTTTCGTACCATTTCTATATCAACATCAAGATCTTTCGTGCCATTTAGGTGCCGTTTTTTTCCTGGCGAACGATAGCGAGCCTGTATTTCTTAGAGAAATCGGCCGGGACGTTTTTTTTATTGAAAAATTTACAAATTGATCTAGGGAGTATTTTGTTTAAGCTTGATAAAGGTCTAGCGGGGAAACTAAAAAATACATTTATATATAAATAAATGGACCCCCCCAAAAAAAAGGAAAAAGGTAAAACAACAACAACAACAACAACAACAACAACACTGTCCCCTTAAAATGCGTCGTAATCCTGAAGGTGTTAAAGACGATGTTTTTAGGATTATCAAGGGTAGGCCTATGTGGAATTCGGCGGGATAATTGAGATAGTCTTTACCCCTATATATTCCCTCAGATCCCTCCAAAGCTGTATACAGTCTCTGAAGCTCACCCAAGTAAGTCTTTACCCATTTAATTCCCACAGATCCTTCCAAAGCTGTATACAATTTCCGAAACTCATCACCCCTTTCATTCCCACAGATCCCTCCAAAGCTGTATACAATTTCCGAAACTCACCTCCCCTTTCATTCCCACAGATCCCTCCAAAGCTGTATACAATTTCCGAAACTCTTTACCGTTTTAATTCCCACAGATCCCTCCAAAGCTGTAGCCTATACAATTTCTGAAACTCACCCAAATACCGATAAGGATTCGAGCCCGCGTCCCCTCTTCTTTACTGCTTGGCCAGGTGTGGTCCAGGTGTGTGTGTGTGAGAGTCGTATTATTCTTAGGGAGGGGATATTACTGATCACCTGATTTGGGGGGAACAGTGCGCATGTGTGTGTGTGTGGGGGGAGAGAGAGAGAGAGAGAGAGAGAGAGAGAGAGAGAGAGAGAGAGAGAGAGAGAGAGAGAGAGAGAGAGAGAGAGAGAGAGAGAGAGAATCAGAATCAGAATCAGAATATTTATTTTTCCATTTTACAATGGTTCTTCACATAAAACATTAAAAAATATTAAAATACATACATTATATATATACATATTTACAATAAGAAACATCTCTAGTATGTTACTATGGACAGTCTTCAATATCTATAAAAAAAAATGACAGTTACAGTATTATTACATTTTTTGTTTATAGATCCATTTCATGTTTCAGAATATAATCTTTTAATATATGCTTAAACATGTTTAGGTTATTTGTGTCCTTTACTGATCTCGGCAACCTATTCCATATTTTAGGACCTGCTACCAAAAGCGATCGTTCACCATAAAAGGTGTTCGTTCTCTGTACATATAGATGGTTTTGCTGTCTTGTGTTACTATTTATGATTTCATTAACAATAGGAAAGTGTATTAGCCAGTTTGGAATTAGCTTATGCCTTTCTTTATACACCGCAATAGCTGTATCATATATATTTTTGCTTTATTTTTAGCCACTCTAATTCCTTTATTATCGGAGTTACATGGTCGTATTTTTTTGCTCCACCCACTGCTACCTTTGCAGCAAAATTCTGCATTTTTTGTACAGTATTTAATATAGTGCAATTAGTTGAACCCCATATCATTATGCAATAATTTATCAAACTTAAAATTAGCGATTGAATCACAATGACCCTAGTAGCTTTGTCAAAATTACCTTTTATACGATTCACATACATCAACGTTCCCATGACTTTCTTGTTCAGTTCACTTGTGTGTTTGTTGAAAAGCATGTTACAATCTATATGTAGACCTAAATTTGTTACATGTGTACAAGGTATAATTTTATGATCATCGAGTTGTATACATACATTTGAGGGTATTTGGGATAAAATCTGTCTAGTGCCAAGGAAAGAGAGAGAGAGAGAGAGAGAGAGAGAGAGAGAGAGAGAGAGAGAGAGAGAGAGAGAGAGAGAGAGAGAGAGAGAGAGAGAGAGAGGTCCTTGCTAGGCAGTCCGGCCTTATAAAACTACTTTTCTTTTTATTTTATTTATTATTTTTATTATTATTATTAATTAATTTATTATATAGATATACTGTAGGTGAAGCCTTACCTTGAATGCGTTTATTGTGTCGCTCTCCACCACTCTCCCTGTAGGTGGAGAAACTCTTTGTGATATCTAGGTTTGCCTTTTTGGCCTTTAATTTCAATCCGTTTCCGCGAGTTTGAGAATTATTGTTAAATGTGAATAGCTCATTTCTATCGAGTTTGTCGAAGCCTTTCAGTATCTTGAAGCACTCAATAAATTGACCCCTCAGCCTTCTCTTTTTTAATGATAACAGATTCAATCTTTTTAAGTTTTTCATCATATGGTGTATTTATCAATAATGGTATCATCTTTGTTGTTCTGCGCTGCACTGACTCGAGTCTCGCAATGTCCTAGTTCAGATAAGATGGACAGAACTGCACACCGTATTCAAGGTGGGGTCTCACCATATTTTTGAACAATTGCACTATTACGTTCTCATGTTTATAAGTAAATTTTCGTTTAATGAAGCCCAATGCTCTCTTTGTCTTGTTTGCAGCTGCTATAAATTGGTCGGAAGCTTTTAGGTTGTAAACCAAGGGGGTTGATGGTTTCATATAAATTGTTGTGATGGACTGGATAGGGTTGGGAGGGTTGTACAATTTTCATAACGGTGCGGATGGGTTAGGATGCGTGAATTGTAATTTTCATTATATTCTGGTTACCATTAGACGATTTTCTTCAGTGTATTATCCATATCTGTGACCCAGAGGGGTAACTATGGTCTTAATATACCCTCTGAACAACATAGGTCCTTTGTAAACTGAAAAGAATGAAACATCTAATATTAGCCAGTATAAACAGTAAAAAGACGACATCGTACTGTCGAGCGAAGCCATCCATTGCTCTCCTCTTATAGTTGGGGGAAACTCGACCCAGGGAGTGACATAGACTTTGTCCTATCAAGTTCCATGACCCCTTGGCTAGTGTTCTAGACATCTTTAACCCCTTCTGTACCAGCGACGTCTTTTTTATTATATTTTAGCTATATTTACTAAATGTTATGCATTTTAAGAAGGATCTGTGGTAGTATAAAGGGTTAAGTGAGATAGTTCGAAGGCTGTTAATTGTTTGAGGCCTTTTTTAAACTGAATACAATCGTCTAATAGTAGCCAGAATAAAGTTAAAAGGACGGCACCGGTACTGAAAGGGTTAAGGTAAATCATGCAATGGATAAATTAATATAATTAAGATAAGTGTTTATGTGTTTATTATTCCTAGATAAGAAATATGATTTGTTACAGATAATATAACCAACTTGCTACTGTGTTGCATTGTTATTAATATAATAATACAGCAGAAATAAGATAATTTGATTAGATACATAATATGCCACTTACAAATATATATTGATGCAGTATTGGTTTCCAAAGTACAGTTGGATCAATACATTCACAGGACATGCAGTTAAGAGGACAGTGGCTGTTTGTTTGGTCTATTAATTAATTTATTCATATATTGTTTTAGTTTCTTCCCTAGACCTCCATCAAGCGTAGAAAAACACCCCCTAGACCCCCCTTCAAGATAGATTTGTACATTTTTCGGTAGAAAAATGCCCCGGCCAAAGGCCGATTCCTCCTAAAATTACAGGCTCGCTATCGCTCGCCCAAAAAAAATCGACACCTAAATGGCACGAAGGGTCCTAATATTGACAAAGAAATGGGGTGAAGGGTCATAAAATCCCCAAACTAATGGAACATAAAAATAAAAATAGGAAAAGTGGGGATTGGGCCTGAGCATATAGATAGATAGCTAGATAGAATGGAACCAACGTCTTTAAATATCAAAAACTAGTGGGGCTAAACATTAGGGAGAAGGGGGTCCAGAAATACAGTCCGTCTCCCCTTAATGTAGACCAGTTCACACATCCATTGTAAATCTTGTTAGTTTAAAGGAACAACAAGGGTAATTAAGTGCCTTACTAATTTACGGTATCGTTTAAAGGAATGTTGGTGGAATAAGCTATACCCACCTAATATAAAAATTGATAGATACATTAAACAATCAAAAGTACATATCTGTCCAACTCACTCTCTCTCTCTCTCTCTCTCTTCCAGTTTCTCTTCTACTTACTCTTCAAATACTGTTCTTCTTGATGGTGTAATGGTTAGAGTGTTTCAAATTTGTATGTGGTAACCCAGGTTCGAATCCCGGTAGGAGCACATGCTTTCATTAATTTAATTGGGGGAAGTGTTTGGAGTGAAATTTAAAAAAATATATATATATTGTTCTTCTATTCATTGTCTGTATAATTATCATGTATACCTCTTGTTTTATCATTTATACATAGGCTAATCTGCTATACTGGGTTGATCTCGCTCTCTCTCTCTCTCTCTCTCTCTCTCTCTCTCTCTCTCTCTATATATATATATATATATATATATATATATATATATATATATATATATATATATATATTTTCTTTAATACATACGAGGTTGAAAGAAATGGCAATTTCTGTCTTGGAAATTTTATTATTCAAAGTTTCCAGGTCTCTGATGAGTTTTCGCTGGGTGGCAGGAAGTAGATGAAGGAGATGAGCAAAATTCATGGTGGTACAGGGTTACATTAAAGTACATGAAGATACAGGATATACGACGCGTTTCACTGGACAACCAGCATTATCAAGTAAGGAAGGAATGATATAAAAGGTAAACAGGGAGGGTATATATAGAGGGTGGAGGATCAGAGGAGGCGGAAAACAGGGGGCAAAAGTCTGCTATTGGTGGAAGGGTTAACTAGGAGAGAGAAAGGGGGTAACCGCTTCACGCATGCGCACTGGATGAGGGATGGTGGTCAGTAGGTGGGGTCGAAGCTGATTGGCTGCGTGTCGAGGGGCGTGGCCTAAGTTGTGTGGCGCCTGCAGAAGACGAAGCTGAAGGAGGTAGCGCGGGGGGCTGCGTCAAGGGCACCGGGGGGCGAGGAGGGGTGTTAGGTCCTGTAGGGTAGTGCCTTTTGGCAGAAGGAAGGATCTGAAGGTCCAGAGTTTGGTTGTTGATGTTGGGATGTAAGGCTTGGATATATAAAGCTTCGAGTATAGGTAATCTCCTTGGGTCACTTTCTTTATCGAGTATGGTGGTGTGTTTCTCTAACTCGTTGCGTGTGAGGTGAGGGTGGTTAGGGGTGAGATAGTGGTCTTTGATGGCTCCAGCCTGAAGGTGAAGAGTTAACCGACGTGAAAGACGAGTCTGCGTCATACCAATATAGGAATGAGGTCCACAGTCCTCATAATTACAGGTATGTTGGTAAATGACGTGATCGTCGGTCATCGGGCTCTTTATCTTGGTGGAGGCTGGTTTGTTGCGGAGAACGAGGTTGGAGGTCTTGGGGGATTTGTAATAAATTATTAATTTGATTTTGTTTTCCGGGTTGGTTGGGTGGACATGCTTGGAGATTATTTCTTTTAAGACGGCCTCGTCATTTTTGTGTTCAGAGGACATGTAATTGCGGTAGAAGATCTTAATTTCATTGGGGAGGTCAATGTTGGGAGGGCTTTGGGTGTACCATTTTTCAAGATGGTGGTTGATGGTGCTGGAGATGTCGGAGTTGGAGTATCCGTTATTTACTAAAACTTGGGATAGTCTTTCTAGTTCCTGGTGGGTGTCGGCCCAGGTAGAGCAGTGCGTGAGGGCTCTCCTAACATAGGCGGAGATGGAGGATAGAAGATAACGGTGGGGGCATTCACTATCGCCATTGAGGCATTGTCCTGTGTTAGTTGGTTTAATGTAGACGGTGGTTTTGAACCCATGGTCGTTCAGAGCTACGAGGATGTCGAGGAAGGGGAGTTGTCCATTGTTTGATTTTTCAAAAGTGAAGTTAAGTCCGGAGGAGGTCATGAAGCGACGCTGGAGTTCCTGTAGTTCGTGGAGGTCCTTGATTTGCACGAAGATGTCATCCACGTATCTACAGTAGACGGCGGGTCGTTGGGCAGCTAGGAGCTCTTCCTCGATGGTACCTATGAAAAAGTTCGCAAAAAGAACTCCTAGGGGGCTGCCCATCGCCACACCGTCTATCTGCTTGTACATGTTGCCCCGGGGGCAAAGGAAGGGGGCCTCCTTGGTACATTGCTCCAGTAGTGTTTTCAGGGCCTTCTCCGGGATGTCCAGGGTAGGTGTATCAGGGCAATGATAAATTCGACGTAGAATCATGTCAATGGTCCTATCCACTGGCACGTTGGTGAACAGGCTTTCTACGTCGAGAGAGGCGATTGAGTGGTTGTTGTTACGGGGGGCGTCTCGTAAAATTTCCAAGAAATCGTGGGCTGAGTTAAGGTTGAATTGGCTGGGCACGTAGGGGGTGAGGAGGTTGTTCAGGGCCTTGGCGATCTGGTAGGTGGCAGTGGGGATCTGGGAGATGATGGGGCGGAGGGGGTTCCCTGGTTTGTGTGTTTTGATGGTTCCGTACGCATAACCAGGGGTGTATTCTCCGACGAGTTTTTTAAGGTGGATCCCTCCTTGTTTGGCGTTGATGGCGGTGATGGTGGTGTTGGCAATTCGTTTGATTTCGTCGGTTGGGTTGCGGGTGATCTTTTTAAATTTAGTGTTGTCACTTAAGATGACGTCCATTTTTCTAAGATATTCCTCCTTGTCATGGATCACGAGGCAGGAAGCTTTATCCGCACGACGGATGATGATGTTGGGGTTGTCTCTCAATAGTTTGGCAGCTTGGAAGTGTTGTTTGTTGAGTATTTTGCTATGGTGAGTTCCTCTGGTTTTGGCGGCTTCAGCGAGGAGAGTAGGTTGTAGGGCGGGAGTAGTGGTGACCTTGCCATCCTTCTTGAGTCGTAGGATGTCGTCCAGGAGGATTTCCGTTTCTAGGCGTTTCCGGTGGGGGCCAGGTTGGGAGCTGTAGTGGCAGTTGAGGCCTTTGTTGAGGAGGTCTTCTTGGTCCAGGGTCAGAATGGTGTTAGTAAGGTTTATATATCCTTTTGTTGGTTTGGGTAGTTTTAAGTTTCCGCCATAAAGACGGGCAAGCTTTTTTATGGTTGTGTTTTCGGCTTGTCTTCTGTGTTGTTCAAGGAGTTGTTCGAGGGCTGTGTTGATTTCGGCTTTGAGGTGGTCTGGAGGGGCTTCGTCTTCCCAAATCCGTAGAAGAGCATCTCGTTCTTTACGAAGGTTGTTGGCGAGCTCACGTTTTTCAATTATTTGGTCCTTCACCAGTTCTTCACGAAACTGAAGGGTGCTGGTGCGATGTCTGGCATTCTCGTGAAGTTTTATGTTGGTAAAGCCAGGTAATAAATTTTCTTTAATACATACGAGGTTGAAAGAAATGGCAATTTCTGCGTTGGAAATTTTATTATTCAAAGTTTCCAGGTCTCTGATGAGTTTTCGCTGGGTGGCAGGAAGTAGATGAAGGAGATGAGCAAAATTCATGGTGGTACAGGGTTACATTAAAGTACATGAAGATACAGGATATACGACGCGTTTCACTGGACAACCAGCATTATCAAGTAAGGAAGGAATGATATAAAAGGTAAACAGGGAGGGTATATATAGAGGGTGGAGGATCAGAGGAGGCGGAAAACAGGGGGCAAAAGTCTGCTATTGGTGGAAGGGTTAACTAGGAGAGAGAAAGGGGGTAACCGCTTCACGCATGCGCACTGGATGCGGGATGGTGGTCAGTAGGTGGGGTCGAAGCTGATTGGCTGCGTGTCGAGGGGCGTGGCCTAAGTTGTGTGGCGCCTGCAGAAGACGAAGCTGAAGGAGGTAGCGCGGGGGGCTGCGTCAAGGGCACCGGGGGGCGAGGAGGGGTGTTAGGTCCTGTAGGGTAGTGCCTTTTGGCAGAAGGAAGGATCTGAAGGTCCAGAGTTTGGTTGTTGATGTCGGGATGTAAGGCTTGGATATATAAAGCTTCGAGTATAGGTAATCTCCTTGGGTCACTTTCTTTATCGAGTATGGTGGTGTGTTTCTCTAACTCGTTGCGTGTGAGGTGAGGGTGGTTAGGGGTGAGATCGTGGTCTTTGATGGCTCCAGCCTGAAGGTGAAGAGTTAACCGACGTGAAAGACGAGTCTGCGTCATACCAATATAGGAATGAGGTCCACAGTCCTCATAATTACAGGTATGTTGGTAAATGACGTGATCGTCGGTCATCGGGCTCTTTATCTTGGTGGAGGCTGGTTTGTTGCGGAGAACGAGGTTGGAGGTCTTGGGGGATTTGTAATAAATTATTAATTTGATTTTGTTTTCCGGGTTGGTTGGGTGGACATGCTTGGAGATTATTTCTTTTAAGACGGCCTCGTCATTTTTGTGTTCAGAGGACATGTAATTGCGGTAGAAGATCTTAATTTCATTGGGGGGGTCAATGTTGGGAGGGCTTTGGGTGTACCATTTTTCAAGATGGTGGTTGATGGTGCTGGAGATGTCGGAGTTGGAGTATCCGTTATTTACTAAAACTTGGGATAGTCTTTCTAGTTCCTGGTGGGTGTCGGCCCAGGTAGAGAAGTGCGTGAGGGCTCTCCTAACATAGGCGGAGACGTTAGGAGAACATCTCCCTAGGAGTTCTTTTTGCGAACTTTTTCATGGGTACCATCGAGGAAGAGCTCCTAGCTGCCCAACGACCCGCCGTCTACTGTAGATACGTGGATGACATCTTCGTGCAAATCAAGGACCTCCACGAACTACAGGAACTCCAGCGTCGCTTCATGACCTCCTCCGGACTTAACTTCACCTTTGAAAAATCAAACAATGGACAACTCCCCTTCCTCGACATCCTCGTAGCTCTGAACGACCATGGGTTCAAAACCACCGTCTACATTAAACCAACTAACACAGGACAATGCCTCAACGGCGATAGTGAATGTCCCCGCCGTTATCTTCTATCCTCCATCTCCGCCTATGTTAGGAGAGCCCTCACGCACTGCTCTACCTGGGCCGACACCCACCAGGAACTAGAAAGACTATCCCAAGTTTTAGTAAATAACGGATACTCCAACTCCGACATCTCCAGCACCATCAACCACCATCTTGAAAACTGGTACACCCAAAGCCCTCCCAACATTGACCCCCCCAATGAAATAAAGATCTTCTACCGCAATTACATGTCCTCTGAACACAAAAATGACGAGGTCGTCTTAAAAGAAATAATCTCCAAGCATGTCCACCCAACCAACCCGGAAAACAAAATCAAATTAATAATTTATTACAAATCCCCCAAGACCTCCAACCTCGTTCTCCGCAACAAACCAGCCTCCACCAAGATAAAGAGCCCGATGACCGACGATCACGTCATTTACCAACATACCTGTAATTATGAGGACTGTGGACCTCATTCCTATATTGGTATGACGCAGACTCGTCTTTCACGTCGGTTAACTCTTCACCTTCAGGCTGGAGCCATCAAAGACCACTATCTCACCCCTAACCACCCTCACCTCACACGCAACGAGTTAGAGAAACACACCACCATACTCGATAAAGAAAGTGACCCAAGGAGATTACCTATACTCGAAGCTTTATATATCCAAGCCTTACATCCCAACATTAACAACCAAACTCTGGACCTTCAGATCCTTCCTTCTGCCAAAAGGCACTACCCTACAGGACCTAACACCCCTCCTCGCCCCCCGGTGCCCTTGACGCAGCCCCACGCGCTACCTCCTTCAGCTTCGTCTTCTGCAGGCGCCACACAACTTAGGCCACGCCCCTCGACACGCAGCCAATCAGCTTCGACCCCACCTACTGACCACCATCCCGCATCCAGTGCGCATGCGTGAAGCGGTTACACCCTTTCTCTCTCCTAGTTAACCCTTCCACCAATAGCAGACTTTTGCCCCCTGTTTTCCGCCTCCTCTGATCCTCCACCCTCTATATATACCCTCCCTGTTTACCTTTTATATCATTCCTTCCTTACTTGATAATGCTGGTTGTCCAGTGAAACGCGTCGTATATCCTGTATCTTCATGTACTTTAATGTAACCCTGTACCACCATGAATTTTGCTCATCTCCTTCATCTACTTCCTGCCACCCAGCGAAAACTCATCAGAGACCTGGAAACTTTGAATAATAAAATTTCCAACGCAGAAATTGCCATTTCTTTCAACCTCGTATGTATTAAAGAAAATTTATTACCTGGCTTTACCAACATATATATATATATATATATATACTGTACTGCAGGCTATAAATTTTCGTTCCTCTTCTAATATTTTTCTTCTAATCATTGTCTTTATAATAATCATCACTTTCGTCTTGTTTTATTATTATATACTTAAGGTGGAGGTAGTTGCTTTTTCTGGACCCCTTTCTCTCTCGTGTTTAGCCCCACTAGTTTTGAGATTTTATGATGTTCACCCCATTAGTTTATCGATTTGAATACCTTTCTTGCCATTTAGGTGTCAATTATTTCCTGGCGAGTGATAGTGAGCTTATAATTTTGAGAGGAATCAGCCTTCAGCCGGGTCATTATTCTACCATAAATGTACAGTACATATATATCTGAAAAGTGGATCTTGAGGATCATTTATTAAGCTTGATGGAGGTCTAGGGAGGAAACTAAAACAATAATAAATATATAAATAAACAAATAAATAATATATAAATAAATATACTTATAAATACCCCATGTTTCATTGTGTTGATCCCCTATTTTTGTTTCTTTTCTTCTTCCTCTTCTATTATATTTCTTCCAATCGTCGTCTTTACTCTTTAGAATCATCATCTTCCTTTTCTTTAATCATTTATACTTAAGTTTTCAGATTTATTGACGTTCGGCCCATTAGTTTGGCGATTTTAAGACCTTTCACCCCATTTATTTGTCAATATTAGGACCTTTTGTGCCATTTAGGTGTCGATTTTTTCCTGGCGAGCGATAGTGAGCCTGTAATTCTAGGAGGGAAGGCCGGAAATGTTTTCTACTGAAAAATGTACAAATTTGTCTTGTCTTGAAGGGGGGATGTTTTTTAAGATTGGTGGAGGTTTGGGGAGGAAACTAGAACATAATAAGATAAATAAATTAGCAAATATATTCTATAGCCCATCCCCCCTTAAGCTGTTTCTCTGAGTTGATCTCTTTTTGTTTTCCTCTCTCTCTCTTTTTCCTTCCTTTTCTAATATTGTTTTATTAATCATCGCAATTATAATTATCATCATCTATTTTCTTCCTGTCTTTTACTAATCATCACCCACCATTTTCATATTCTTTTCTTTATTTCATTTTATCTTCTTGCATGTATTTATTATTTATTTATGTTGATTTTCACCACTGTTTTCTTTTTCATATTTTTATATTAATGTTGATTTTCACCACTGTTTTCTTTTTCATATTGTTATATTAATGTTGATTTTCACCACTGTTTTCTTTTTCATATTTTTATATTTATGTTGATTTTCACCACTGTTTTCTTTTTCATATTGTTATATTTATGTTGATTTTCACCACTGTTTTCTTTTTCATATTGTTATATTTATGTTGATTTTCACCACTGTTTTCTTTTTCATATTGTTATAATAATCGTCGTCATTATAGT
This sequence comes from Paralithodes platypus, assembly GCA_032716605.1. Classification (NCBI taxonomy): domain Eukaryota; kingdom Metazoa; phylum Arthropoda; class Malacostraca; order Decapoda; family Lithodidae; genus Paralithodes; species Paralithodes platypus. The sequence goes on from CM064488.1 coordinate 33,976,366, forward strand.
CATATTCTTCTGTTTTCTTCTTGCCTTTTACTAATCATGACAACCACCATGATCAAAATCTTTCCTTTGTTTAATTCTATCTTCGTGTATGTATTATATATTTATTTGTTTATTTATTTATGTATGTATTTATTTATATATTTATCACCACTGTCGATCGCGAGCCCACACAATTTCATAGCAACAGGACCGCATTTCCCCTTTCCACTTATACATGAGTCTCTTCACGGGGTTGATCTCGCTGAACCATATTTTGAACCCGAAGCAGTCCAAGAACTGAAAGGCCTTCCAGAGGGACTTTTGGACCTGCCCGAGTCCTGAAAAGAACAAAAAACTGTGTTGGATGGGAGGAGGGGCGTCGACTGACTGGGGACAGAGATGCATGGGGGCGATTCATTCATGTCCCCCTTCGGGGACATGACGTCTGGCAAAGTGGCAATAGATAGATAGATAGACATCTGCGAAGAAGGCTAATTTAATTGGCAATCACTTAATCACTGTTACAACTCTTAATTGCCATTCAATTTGTCTTAACCTCTCTAAATTACTCTGTCACTATTATTCTTGACCAATTACTTTTATCAAACTCTTCACACCGTAACTTTTAACCCTTTCTGTAGCGTTGATATCCTTTTTATTATATTCTATCTACTACTAAGCGACGTTATGCAGTTTAGGAAGGATCTCTAGTAATTATAAGGCTTCAAACTACCTCAGTCAACCCCTTTAGCTACTACAAATCCTTCCTAAGCTGCAAAAAGTCGTCTAAATAGAGCTAGAATCAAATACAACAGACGTCAAAGTACAAAGGAGTACACAGAAAATCAAGCAACAACAGGTCTGGTGACCCTTCTAGGCTGCTTGTCCTCCAAAGCACTGAGGATAAATTTTCCAAACAGTGGTTTAGAGTGGGTGAGGGAACATTGGAAAGGGAACTACTGCCCTGGAACTAATGTCCGTGGCAGGATTAGGAAGTTAGTAGGGGACAGATGGGTTAGTAACTGAGGCTGGTACAGAGAGGGTTACTAAACCCCGAACTCTCTTAATCAACCTTAATCATTCTCACTTTTGTTTTCAACTATTTACTGGCATCTTTTGCCAATCTCTCTCAACTACAAATATATATACAGTACTCACCTTACCCTTGGTGGTGTATTTCCATGGAGAGCATCTTGACTTTCTTGAGCACATTGGCGAATACGATCTCAATATACCCTCTTAGTAACGGAGGTCCATCTTAAGCTACATAAAACCGTCTAAATTTAGCCAGAATCAAAGGTAAAATGACGCCATGGTGCTGAAGGGGTTAATCATTCTCACTTCCTCTCAATCGCTCACTTCCTCTGAACTATTTATTTGCATTTCCTCCCAATCTCTCACTTCCTCTCAATTGCTTACTTCCTCTGAACTATTTATTTGATCTTCCAATCTCTCACTTCAACTCAATCGCTCACTTCCTCTGAACTATATATTTGCATTTCCTCTCAATCTCTCACTTCCTCTCAATCACTCACTTCCTCTGAACTATTTATTTGCATCTTCTCCCAATCTCTCTCAACGACAAATATACTCACCTCTCCCTTGCTGGTGTATTTCCATGGACAGCATCTTGACCTTCTTGAGTATGTTGGGCGTGTGGTGGAGTACGTCAGCGAAGAAGGCTAGTTCACTGCCTTCAACGTCTAGCTTCAGGTAGTCTATGATCTCGTTCTCCAAACCAAGCATGCGTAGTATATTGGTGTACCGGTCCAGCTGAAGAAATACATAAATACAAAATTAATATACCGTCAAAGAGGGTAATTGTGGATACCTGAGGCAATTGAAGGCAGTCCATAAATCCCTTAATATTCAATATATAGGGATCTTATCAATTCAAACATACACAACACCATTAAGCGATAATGTTGCTAAAGACACCTAAACTCACCTTAACACTGAGTTTGCTGTGTGTGAGGTTTATGTTGGAGATGCCCATGTTGAAGAACCGTATGTTGGCCGAGCGGTTGTGGTCCTGTTTGTGGATGAAGGGGTCGAACGCATATACCTGCAAGATAAAAGAGATATTGTTTAGTTCCAGTCTGTTTGTGGATGAAGGGGTCGAATGCGTATACCTGCAAGATAGGAGAGGTATTGTTTATGTAATGCCCTGTACCCGAAAATCATTGTACCCGAAAAGCCCGCAACCCCAACTACCCGTGTTGACGTCTGGGATACCGTAAAATAGTCGTTGATGGCAAAGTCTAATATACCCATCACGTAAATCACCACGAGACTATCACCTGGTTCTTTCAAGGAGAACTAAGGTTGTTATCCTATTGTACGTCCGTGGTAGTACAATGGGTTAGCGCGCGGGTCGGTAAAAACATACCTGTCCCCCGTCAGGGTTCGAACCCCGCGCCAGGCATCTCAAAACCTGGGGAGTTTTCGGGAGGGTTAAATTCTCTTCGTATACCCAGCATTACAGTTTAGTTCCAGTCTGTTTGTGGTTGAAGGGGTCGAACAGATATACCTGCAAGATAAAAGAGGTAGCCTATTGTTTAGTTCCAGTCTGTTTGTGGATGAAGGGGTCGAACACAACATATTCCTGCAAGATTATAGGTTTGAGTCCCGGAGGGAAGAATGAAAATCTAATATTTAGTAGTGGCCCCGAAATCATTGACGATATGCCTATTAATATAATAGCCTCCTTCCAAGCGCCCGCGGGTAGCCAGTTTGAAACTCCTGCCGCCGCGGGGAAAAGGAGTACTACATCATAAGTGTAACGCTACTTCTCTTATGGAATCGTCTTATGATTGGGGTACACACTACGAAAAAACTTCGTAAAAAAAAAAAGAGAGAAAAAAAGAAAAAAACATTGTTTTGCTATAGCTTTCCATCTCGTGGATTCTCGCCCAGACCGTGGCAACCGAGACGCCATACTTCCTTCACTGACATATTAAGACTAAACTCAATACATCAAACGAATGGGAAGGGGATGGAAGGGAGGGCCCTACATCGTCAATGATTTCGGGGCCACTACTAAATATCAGGTTTTCATTCTTCCCTCCGGGACTCAAACCTATAATTTATTAGTGGCCCTCCATCATTGACGATATGCCTGATATCTCAAGACTGGAGGGGGACATTCGTAATAATATCAAACCACCAATAATACCATAGGTAGAGACAAAGAATCGCACAGCAAATTTGAGTTCTTTATTGTTTACATACAATATAGTATAAAAAATATAAAAGGATAGAAAGCAGTGTGTTACTTCGAAGAAGATCTGCTTTATATATATGATAAGATTCTCATCTCGAGATTCATAAACTTGTTGTCAGGGAACAAAATTCTATTCCTGATCAACATATCTTTTGTCCTTAAACTTATTTGTACATGTTATATAATTTGTACATTTTGACTATATAGTTGCAACTATTATAGGTATCTTTACATAGAAAATTATTTTAGAGCTGTAAAACTTTAGTGGCCCAACTTTACAGTTAGTTGAATCCAGTTGAGAGAACCGACCAGGGACTCCCACGTCTTCCTCGTCATGTTCAGACTGTGGAGAAACGCGAACAATTTCCTGCGAAATCTGTCTCGGTTGTCCACACTCTGACTGAGAGTAAGGTTGGCTGTGTCCCAGACCAGCCCTATCCACTGAATTACCTGTGTGGGAACAAGGTTCGACTTTACCAGGTTGACCTTGAACCCTAAGGTTTGTACATGATTTATTACTTGATTGACATGGATACAGCATAAACTCTCTGACTCCGCCACTACTAGCCAGTCGTCTAGGTACCATAACACCTTGATCCCCTGAGCTAACATTGGCATAAGTGCCTGCCGGACTAATTTTGTGAATATTCTTGGTGCCAAATTTAAACTGAAAGGCATTCTCTGAAAGACATAAGTCTCTTGCTTTATCCTCAAGGCGAGGAATTTTTTAAACCTCCTGTTTATCGGGACATGCCAATAGGCGTCGGTCAGGTCTAGTGAACACATCCAGCCTAGCGGCGGGAGGGTGAGTCTGAGTCTGATTTGATTCACTGTGAGCATCCTGAAGATTGAATTGTTAATGTAAGTGTTCAGACACGAGAGATCTACTACTGGTCGCATTTGCACACTGTCCCTCTTTGGCACAAGAAATAGTCTGGATGTGAAAACATGGCAAGTTGAATCTACCGGGACAATGACATGCTTGGTGATCATTTCCTGGACTAGTGACTCCACCTCTAAAGAAACATGGTTGACTTCTAGAGCTTGACGTAAACGAGGTCGCCGGAGCCACCGCCAGGTGATTCCCTTGCGTGCCACTGTCCGCGCCCATGTTCGCCGGGGCCAGGCCCTGTGACATGCTTGAAACGACCCCGTCACTAGACTGGGGTTGTCCGGCAGAACTACCCTCGAATCCAACTCGCCTGCGATAGGCCCCGGGAGAGAGAGAGTTTGATTGACTAGTTTGTTGTTGGTGTTGGGGTAGAGGTAGACGGCTGGCTAGGTTTGGCAGATGTCGTTCCCTGATTTGGCTTATGTTGTGACTTATTCTTGTTCCACTTACCTTGAGGTTTACCTTGTTTCTGCTTTTGCTGAGTACCTCCCTGCTGTGGGGAAGATCGGGAGTCCTGAAAGGACTGCTTAGCATTGTTAGCATAAGGCTTACCTCCAGTCTTTTGTTTGGAGTATGGTTTCTTGAACGAATCCTTCTTAGGCTGGGAGGTTCTCTGCGTCAAGCTGCCTACCAAATTTTAAACTGCTCTCCATGTATCTAAATTTAAGAGAGAGGCAGTTAAGACAGGGGAAAGAGTCACCCGGCGACCAATGTCTTCCGGTAATTTCTTCACCATAAACACCCTCAAGTCCTGGTCTCCAAGTCCTGGAGTCCATGGTCTCCAAACACCTCTATTAAGCACGGCGGGAGGTTGGGAGTCTGGTATAATACTAGCCTGAGAATTGTCATAATGCTGTACGGTACATGGTGTATAACCCCTATATTGTTCAGCCAGCACCCGTTGTGACACTATCGGTGGTCCCGTACGTGGCGCGACAAGATTTACCTTAGGTATAGCAAAGATTGTATTTTGTGGTTGACTAATAGTGGAGAGTGAGCAGAGCGAGTTCTTTGACCTGAATGTTGGTTTGAATCAGGGGTGTGTGATGTCCCCGAGGTTGTTTACTGTATATATGGATGGAGTCATGAAAGAAATACTATCAAGAGCAGTGGATGTTGGTGTATCGCTGTAAAGGGAGGGAAATGAGTGGAAGCTACCTATACTGCTGTTTACGGATTGTTACGATCGGGTCTCGTATAAATCAGTGGCTCTTATACATTGGACTAGACTGGCATAAATGCAACAATGGAAACGCTAGATCCAACCCCTGATATATAATCCCGTCGAACAAAGAACACATATACCCTCCAGAGTTATATCTGCGATAGCGGGGTATCTTAACTCTCAGTATCTATGTGCTTCTACTATAGGCTGATGTTCTCTGAAACAGCCTATTACCTATAACATATGGTTGCTTAGTTATGGTACACAAGGAAAAGATAGTTAACTTAATTAAATCACAAGAGTGATCTAATGCAAACAAGAAGAAGGTTTACTTAACGTTACGTTAATCAATAATATCTGTCACTCCTTTATGAAAGAAAGTGTTTTAAAGTCCTCAAGCACCGAACAAGGAATCTTCTGAATAATGTCGGATACTACTAAGAAGAACGTATCGGAAATGGAACCACAAAATAGCAGGAGGCAGGACAATGCACGTGTAGGCTAAATACACAAAAAGGCTGGACCTATAATGTTATTGGACACAAGAATATTATAAGCGGTGCAACAGTAATAATGCTCGCCACGAAAAAGTAGTACTCCTATTAACAAAACCGGTCTATGCTGGTTGTGTCTCTCTACAGCAACCTAGACCTCAAAATGCTTGTGTAGAAATAATGGGTATGCATAAAAGAGTATATGATCTAATCCAGCTAATGTCTACCCGGGTTAATAAAGTCTAGCTGGGATGCGCAAAGGTACAGAATTCTGGTGGAGCAAGGCAGCTCCTAGCCTAGTGTGGACCTTGGGTCTGTGCGGCCTGATTACGTTAATATGAAGGGGTGCTCTCTTGAGGATTCTCGATCACAAGTATCGAGTATCCTCCTGGCGACCCTCAAAAGTAAAAGCAAATAGAGTTAGAACAGTGTTGGGTGGATTAGGCAAGCAGCCCTCACGCACTACACAGTCTAAACTCCAAGGTACACAGACAAAAGATCCACCCAGGTAACCCACAGAATCCGTAGTGTCGTGCAGCTCAAAAGTAGCCTACACACAGTGAAAACACCAACAGCAAGGTACCTTACCTTTGGATACCTTTGGATGTGTTCGCCGCTCCTCTAGCGGCACCAAGGAGCGCGACGCCCCTCGTTATGGGTGGTGATTTGGTGCAGTAGACTGTTTGAAGCGACAGCTCGCTCCCTTGCGAGGATGGGCTCGTCTGGCACTTTTTGCAGTTCGACATCTAGGGCTCTCTTGAAGTTGTCTAACGAGATGTCCCTCATGTCTCTTACTCGCCGTGGGAGTTTGTTGAAGAGACGTGGGCCTCTGTGTGATAACCAGCCCTCTCGCAGAGAGCCCATAGCACCCCTGTTATTCATCCGGGGGATTTCGCATTCCCAGCCTCTCCTATCACTGAAATTCATGACTATCGGAGTATGTAGGTTTGGTACTAAACCCTCTGCGATTTTCCATGTGTATATTATTAGGTAACGTTCTCTTCTACGTTCCAGTGAGTACAGATTCAGTGCTCTTAAACGCTCCCAATAGTGTAAATGTTTTATCGAACTTATATGCGAAGTGAAATTTCTTTGTACACTCTCTACGTCATTTATTTCACCTGCTTTGTATGGGGATGTTAATACGCTACAGTATTCAAGCCGCGGTAGCACTAGAGATTTGAAGAGCGTTATCATAGGCAATTCACCGCGTGTTTTAAAAGTACGCATAATCCAACCCGTTAGACGTTTCGCAGCCGCCACTTTGACCTGGTTATGTACTTTGAAACCCATATTTTCAGACATTAATACCCCAAGGTCTTTCACACTGTCTTTCCGTTCTATTATGTGGTTAGATTCTGTTAAGTAATTTGTAATTTCTTTAACACCATTATTATCTCCGTACCGTATTAATTGGAATTTTTCCTCATTGAATTGCATGTTGTTTTTCCCTGGTCCACTGGAACACTACATTCATGTCTTCCTGCAGTCGGCCCGTGTCCTCTTGTGTGTTTACTATCTTACTTAATTTTGTGTCGTCAGCAAAAGACGACACCGTACTGTGTCTGGTGTTGGTATCTATGTCGCAAATTAGTATGAGGAACAGAAGGGGCGCTAGCACTGTTCCTTGGGGCACTGAGCTTTTGACATCCGAAGGCTCAGAAGTGACTTGGTTTACTGCTACCGATTGTTTTCGGTTTACGAGGAAATTGTATATCCACCGTCCGATTTTCCCAGTTATACCTTTTGCTTTCAGTTTGTGGGCTATTATACCTGATCCCTAGTCTAGCATTATTTAACCCTGTAGAAACATTAGTGATTGATGGAGACAGTCCGAGCAATACAATCTCCCAAAAAGACAATGACTATCTTCAACCATAGCCTAGTACATAAGAAATGTGAGATCCAGCATATAATACAGTCTGGCCACCAATTCAAGGTGTGGATACAGGGAACTAGAGGGGGATTGATATTAATAAAAGGTGAGGAAGTAGTGGAAATGATAGAGGCAGTAGGAGAGAAAGATTCTAAGACAAGAGTGTGGAATAGTTCATGGGAGATGCTTAGAGTATGCTGTCTGGGACGGATCTGACCAGGATATTTCCAGGGACCGCATGGCTGGAGTCCCAGTTCGCAGGACTGGCACGAGGGTGTGCGACAGTCGCCCAGTAAGCAGCCGCCTAGTAGGCCGTGTTAGGCAGGAGGCAACGAATCCCGCGAGGCCTATGTAAGGGGGCCAGCCACGCGCCACACTCACCACCAAGTCACACCACCTGGTCTCTCTCTCTCTCTCTCTCTCTCTCTCCCGCTCACCTTCCCATCATTCAACTACTTAACACAATACTTTCAATTGACTAAATAAAATAGAAAGGATTGTGACAGACGAAAACAAAGAACAGTTCTGAACTGTCTGCAACACAAGCTTTCTCGAGAAGGAAAGTACACAATGATAGGTAGACTGTAGCTACATTCTCTGCCCTGGCGTGTCCTAGCGAGTAAGCCATGCGGTTCTGGGGGAAGCGGTGAGCGTCACAGGATGATACAGTTCTGATGAGTGATAATGAATGGGAGTCGTAGGGTCTGGTAAATGAGTTTGGAACAGTGTGCGAAAAACGGAATTTGAAGGTAAATGCCGGGAAGAGCAAGTTTATGGTCTTCGAAAGGGGTGAAATCACAGAGTGTGAGGTGAAGCTGAACGGTCAGGCTATGGAGATCGTCAACTCTTTTAAGTATCTGGGCAGTGTGTTGAGTAAAGATGGGACTATGGATGAAGAAGTGCGGGAGAGGGTACAACAGGGGAAGAGGGTTGTAGGAACGCTGAAAGTAGTAACTAGAAATAGGGTGGTCAGTATGGAAGTGAAGAAGTCCTTGCATGACAGTGTGGTAATCCCGACACTGACTTACGGAAGCGAAGCATGGACGTTTGAGAAGAGACTCAGATCAAGAGTGAGAGCAGTGGAAATGAATTACTTAAGAAGTGCGTGCGGAGTTACATGGAGGGATAGACAGACTAATGAAGAAGTAAGAAGGAGGTGCGCTGTAGAGGTAGATGTGCTGGAAAGTGTGAAAAGGAACAACTTGAGATGGTTCGGCAATAATTATGGAACGTATGGAAAGCGAGAGAATGACTAAAAGGGTGTACGAGAGCGAGGTGGAGGGACAGAGAGGGAGAGGTAGACCGAAGGAGAGGTGGAAGGATGGAGTGAGGAAGTATATCAACGAGGGCAGTGCTGGTTGGGGGGAGGGGCGTCGACTGACTGGGGACAGAGGTGCATGGGGCGGTTCGTTCGTGGCCACCCCTTCGGGGATCACGGCATCAGGCCGTGATAGACTAATAGTGTCTTTAAGCCCTTCCCTGGGATTCGACTCGGTCTCCTCAGTCCCCGCCTCCGAATTTCCTGATTGGACAGATATGGAGACAGAGGCGGAGGAAAGTGGCCGCGGAGCCGGCGTAGGCTGGCGCCGCGACAGCGTCTCATCCTTGCGGGAACTTTTATGTCCACTCACTGATTTCGGGGTCGATGTCACAGAGTCTTCCCGCCTTCTTTTACTACACTTCGCCGCTGATTCTACTGAAGACTGGCGATCTCGTCTACGAGGCGACCTCGACCTGGACCTATTCTTGGTCTTCGGCAAAGGAGATTGTCCTCGTTTGCGGCGGTCGGGGGGGGGGTTGCCTCGTCGCTGTCGCTACTCTCGCTACTACTAACTAAATTCTTAGACAAAGCTTTAGTTTTAGTTTTCAATTTGGGTGTCGACCTAGTTGATGTTGATTTTAACACTGGAGATTTATTCACTAGGTGGTCCCACAGTGCTTCGTCATCACAAATTAATGCCTTATGGGCCACATCTTTTGCATAGACATTAAAGATAGTCTTAATCTTTTGAAGGGCTACAAGGCACGAATGATCCCTCTTCTCAAACACGTTCTGAACAAACAGCGCACTTCTTCGATATCCAAAGTCCCCTAGATCTGTCGAGGCACTTTACACACCTGATGCAATGTTTATGAGCAAAAACCGGGAGAAGAGGGCAGTTAGTAACCAGATTAATGATGGAGCGAAAAAAAAACAAAAAAACTCTGTAATCGGCTCCCTCACCTGCTACCTGAGCTGCTACTGGAGTGATAACATCTGGAAATAGATCATTTCCAGGAATCAATGCTCATAAGGATAACCTGAGAGGTGTTAACACATCCTATCCCTCAAGTCCGCCAGAAAAATAGCTATAGCGCACTGCTACTCTAACCTTCCGCTTGACTTGTCTTAGGAAAACTTAATTTCCTATTGAACTGCTTACCTGTGACAAAGTGCCACTGGCCCAATTAATCCGTAGTAACTATCTGTTGACTATGGTCTAGATAGAAATAACCCCACTAGACTGTTGCGCCGGGCGAGGAAAGTCATGCCGTGCTAGGCTATCGGTTTGGGCTAGTTCGCTCGGCGGGCTGAGATTGCTCCCTTAGGAATTTTGCATTTCCGCCGGGAGGTTCGTGGTACTGCACACCACGCTGGGATTTTTTGGCTCAGTCCTTTCGCCTACGAGGCGAGGGTAGGCGTCAGTACGTAGAAAGATCGCCGGTAGGCAACGAGCCAAAAACATTAGAAGGGTCGACTTATTTGTGAAAGTCAGACCCCCCCAAAACACCCCCCACACCACCATCAGGACGTCTCCTGACTCCCTGTTTACATGTTAAATATACATACACGTATAAACGAGGGAAATATCTTAGGGCTATAATAGTATAATAATAATATTTATTAATAAATACCAAAACCCCTATACCCTACGGAGACCCCTAATGAGGCTGGCCACGAGGCTTGTAGCAATCATACACCTTGTAGTATACCTTACATCCTGAAGACACTGCTGCGACATCTGGCGTAGGGGCCCCACAAGAGGGGCAAAGCAGGCTCGAACCATGGAAAGTCCCACACCACGTGTGACAACTCTTAGACCAGGGCATCTGCTACAATAATAAAACAGCAACTGCCTCATATAGACGGTCAGAAGCCTATTCCTGCGGATATATGAGCCTCCTAACTAGTAGCTAATAGCAACTCTAAGGCGCAGAAGAAAAAAAAACACATGCGACGCGGATCCTGGAAGATTGAAGGCGCCTGCACAATAGTACCCTATTTTAACACTTCCCTGCAGGCATACCAATGGGGTAGCCTGTGCTAGCTAGTCTAAACCTGTTCAACACAACTCGGATAAATACAAATGAGCAAGGACTCACTAGAAGCGAGTGAACGAAGAATGTGGCAGAGCACAGGCGCGCACGTCCGATTGGGATGGTCGCAGGGAAGGGAAGGAAGTATGGCGTCTCGGTTGCCATGATCTGGGCGAGAATCCACGCACAAGAAATCCAAGAGATGGAAAGCTATAGCAAAACAAGTTTTGAGTTTATTGTTTCTCTTTTTTTTTTTACAAAGTTTTTTCGTAGTGTGTACCCCAATCATAAGACGATTCCATAAGGGAAGTAGCGTTACACTTATGATGTAGTACTCATTTTCCCAGCGGCGGGAGTTTCAAACTGGCTACCCGCGGGCGCTTGAAAGGAGGCTATTATATTAATAGGCATATCGTCAATGATGGAGGGGCCACTAATAAATAGAGGTATTGTTCAGTTCCATTGACTCACAGAAGGGGGCTGTTCTCCGGCAGCAAAATGGTGTACAGGGATTTTATTGGTATAGTAGGGGATATACCGGTAGTACTAAAGTAGATATTTCCTGAATTAAGCTTTAATGTTTTCTGATTATAATTGGCAATTACCATTAACCCCTTATGAACGGGGATGTTTGTAACTTCTATTACCTGCCTGGCGGGCATATTTACCCTAAACGAGCTTCATTCCATGCTCTTTTTCATGCATAAACAAGAGCCAGAGCGTAATACAATTATGTATCCGTGAAAGGGCGATAATAGAGCTTTCCAATGACACCTGAATCATCCTTGTACGACCACGGGTTATCCTGTAGCGATCGCGCAACACGAGGAGAAAAACCCTAAAATACGGTAATTTCCTGAGTTTTTTCCTGGTCCTGTGATGCCGTGGGTGTAGAATGTTGTAGAGGTACTGTCAATCACAGCACTGGGTCCGTGCCGAACAGTCAGAGCCCGCCTATCGTCCTCCCAACGCGTGGACTCTCTCTCAGAGCCGATAATGTGCTCACAATCCCTTTCGACATATGTCGGGCACCGCAGGGGTGGCCATGATTCTCTCATACGACATATGTCGGGCCCCGCGGCTTGAGTGTTAAGTACGTATGAAATTAGATTATATGTTTTATATTATATTGATAAAATATTGATATAGGGATTTTACTTACCGTACCTTGCAATTATACTTATTATCAACGCCATTGGTGTAGATCCATTCGGTACTGATGCCGAAGGAGAGAGCGGCAATTACTTGGCTTCACTTTAAACTTAGTTAAAAAATATTAAAAAGACGAGTATAGCATTGAACAAAATATTGACACAGATACTTCACCTTACAGTCGTACTTGTTATCAATCGCGTCGTCAAAGGTCCAGTCGGTGCTGATGCCGAAGGAGAGAGCCACACAGTTCCGGGGCTTCACATTGAACTTGGGACTCATACACACCCACTTCTCACCCACAATGATGGGTTCGTTGACTCGTAGCCCGCCTCCAAGCATTACCTACAAAACTCAAGGAAGATTACAAGTTTTAGAGGTTCTTTAAAATAGAGTTTGATTCCAATGCTAAACTGGAATTCACGGGAGAAAATAAATTGACATTTGGTAACCTTGTTCCAACCTGTCCGATTTAGTGTTTTTTTGAGTGAATAGCTAAAGGATATACAATGATGCTAAAGACAACAAACTTCATTGTAAAACAGTAAAATATATTGTATTTACCTTTTTTTCTAAATTATATACAATGATGCTAAAGACAACAACCTTCATTGTAAAACAGTAAAATATATTGTATTTACCTTTTTTTCTAAACACAATCATAAATGTCACATAAGTATTAGCAGTCAGCTGATGAAATAAATGGTTGTGGTCAAGTGAAGGTAACAAAATAGTAGTGAAGTAGGTGGAGGAAGGAGGAGGGTGTTATAGATAATATACGTTATATCTCCCATATAATGCCATGTTAATACGGTATGTCACATGTGCATAGGTTTCAAACACTAGGTACATGTGAACAATGAGCACCCTGAAATTAGGTGTAAAGACCATTGTTGTAGAGAATAATCAAAAATAATGTTCCTCACCAGTGTGTCAAACCAAAGCTGAATCCATTAATTCTAGTCTTTATTATTGTTTATGCAAAGATAACATTATGGTATATAGTTAAATTATGTCTTTGGAAGTGATAACATGGGCAAGACAATGCTATTCCATGTTAATGTTCTTGTATTTTTTCTCATATTTTTTTAAGTCTTCAAACAAAATTACTCCCTGTTCCTCACCAACTCTTTTTCTTCTCAGACTGAACTTCTACTCACAGGCTTTTCACAGATCAGTCTGCGTGTGTTGATGTAGTCGTAGAAGTCTCTCATGTCTGTCAGCTCCCTCAGTGGACAGACCTTTTTACCTAAAATGTAATGTTTAAACATTGATACTTGAGAATAGATAGTTAGACAAAGCTTATGGATCAAGGTCTTTGTAGGAATTGAAGCTTTGAAGATATTCACAAAATATTTGGTATTGCAGCCAGAGTTGGGTTCAATTAAAATTGTACAATTAAACTTCAATTCAGAATGCAATCAATTCCAAACAAGTTCATTATTATAATTCAATTAAATATAATAAATTCACAGATTAATTCGTTTCAATTAAATTAAATTAATGTTATTAATAAATTAGTTTCAATTCCAAATCAATTGCAGCCAAATCAGTTGATGATGGCAAATGTATGGTATATGGCATAGTAATATAGTAGTGACTCAATCTTCTGATTATTCCATCATTCGGTGTTTGAATCCTTTTGTGTTAGTGTTATTTCACTCATTGAAAGATCTAACCCTAAAAATTGAAAACAAAAATTGAAAATGAAGATCAAGGTTTCATGTCCTGGTCCACTATTTTATGAATTATGAATTATTCAGTCTTTAAAGTGAATATTAATGAGAATAGTACAAAGAAATTTATCATATTTTTCATACCCCAATCCTCGTCTTCCTTAGCAATGTCTTCCTCCTTAAAGAACGCTCCGTCTCTGGATGATTGTCGATGATCTCCCAACAATTTCCCCTCTTGACCCCAGCCACTGAGGACTTGCAACAGGCCTTTACCACCATCCACATTTTTACCAGGAGGATTCTCGGAGTTGGTACTTTTACGGGCGTTTGTAGAGTCACTTCTTTCAGGGGCGTACACGGAATCAGAGCCACCATTTTCTGGAAAGGAGACGCTGTTAGGACGGATTTTAAAGTGGGCACTATTTTCAGGATCGTGCACAGACATTCTACTATTGTTTGTATTTGCAGGGACACTATCTTCAGAATAGGAATTACTTTTACTATTGACAAGGATTCCCTTTTCAGGATCGTTCATGGAGACGCTATTTCTTATTGAGGCACCACCGCCTGAGGGATTCCCAGCGCAGTTGTTGACACCGGTGCTGCTGCTTTCCAAAATCTGGCGGGATATAGTGGCATCCGGTGGTAGAATTGGGCTAGGGGTTGATATACCTCCTGAACCAAGCATCATCTGCATCCACCTGGAACAAACATGGATTTGGTGAGTTTCAAAATTATTTGTTTATATAAATAGTAGTAGTACCGGTAGTGGTAGTAATGGCTGCTATTGTATTTGAATATTATTAGTACCGGTATATAGAACCAACGGTATACTGTACTATAAAAGCAAGATCAGCAAGAATTGGTATGCAAGAAATGGCTTGGGAAACCGAGAGTAATTAAACAACACAGGCGTTTGGCCGAGGCCCTCATTAGGGAAACCGACACACTGTTAACCCTCTTAGTAGGCAATGTATTTTTTCTTACTTTTATAATGGTTATCACCCAACAACAACAACAATTCAGTGTATGACAGATTTGAGGAAGCCAGAAGGTTAATTGAGATAACATTAACCTGTTTGTATTTCCATATGTCCTTCCTAATCTGTTTAAAATTGTTAAATTGTACGGTAGCTAGAATGAAATGTAAAAATGAACAAATATACTGAAAGTGTTAGGGAAATTATTTAGTGTTTATGGCTGGAATCGAACCTGGACCACATAAATGCCTGCCCCAGTTTTATCCACTACGCCAACACTCCTGGGGGCGGTGTCGTAGAACAGTATAGCTCTGGTTAGTGATAGGTTCTGTGCTGTGTTCTATGATACCAATAAGATCAGGTAAAGCATAATAGTACTAATTTGGGATAGGTAAAGTTTTGAGGAAGTTATAATAGCTCTGGCTCTGTAATAGGTATCGGTAGTGCTTTGTGTTACCAATTTGGGATAGGTAAAGTTTTGAGGAAGTTATATTAGATCTGACTCGGTGATAGGTAGTGTTCTGTGTTACCAGTAAGATCAGTTAAATTATAATTGTTCTAGTACGATAGGTAGGGCATTGAGTTGCCTATATGATCAGGTAAAATATAATTGCTCTGACTCGTTTGCTCTTGGTTACCTATAAGATCAGGTAAGGTATAATTGATCTGACAGTTCTGACTCGTGATAGGTAGGGTTCTGGATTAGCTATATGGTCAGGAATGATCTTTGGTGACCTTAATATGTCCAGTAGTTCTTTGTCACCTGTACTTGTGTTGTTTTAAAGTGCCCCAATTTCCCCAAACCACCTGTCTCTGGAATCCACTTCCTCAAAATAACTTTCCGCCAACCTTCAGTCAACGACGATTCAAATCTATTATTTATTCAAATTCGATATACATTTGTTATTGCCTGAAGGCGGTGTTACACGGGCGCTTTTTGCGGCAATTTTCTAAAAGCAAGCTTGTTCTTGTAATATTTTGAGTCTTTTTCTCATTGGAATCGGGAACTAGATCGAAGTTAGTCTATGTTTTGTAGTTTACTTCTGATGAAACTTAAATTTTGAAGCTGGCAGACTACAATAACCCGTAAAAATGTACGGAAAAATCGCTCCTGTGACACTGCCTTCAGTGTTCTATATTTTCACACACAATTCTTACAATGGACATGTACTGGGTATACAAGCATCAGTGGATATGTATACATGCCTCATAATATTAAACAAAATACTAACGTTAGACATACAGCGCTGCCTCCCAGGAACCCCATAGCGACCAGGACGATGTTTTTTTGTATATTGGTCATAGTTTCCCGATCACTTCAGAACCTGGGGGCAAAAATATACATAGTTAGGTGTTTTAAGTTTTGCTGATGTAATTATATATATATATATATATATATATATATATATATATATATATATATATATATATATATATATATATATATTGAGAGAGAGAGAGAACCCCCCTCCCCCCAACCCCACCAGCGGACCGAAAAATATAATGCCGGTAATATTTTGTCCTATGCTGTTCTCTCTCTCTCTCTCTCTCTCTCTCTCTCTCTCTCTCTCTCTCTCTCTCTCTCTCTCTCGTACATTTTTCGATATAAAAATATCCCGACCGAAGGTCGGTTACCACTATATTACAGGCTCGCCAGGAAGAAAATCGACACCTAAATTGTACGAAAGGTTATAATATTGACAAATAAATGGAGTGAAAGGTCTTATAATCGCCAAACTAATGGGCCAACGTCTTTAAATCTGAAAACAAATAAAGGGGCTAAACATGTGGAAGAAAGGGTGGCCAGAAAACCGAACAACGTCCCCTTAAAATACCCTTTTCATACCATTATTATTTGTTACATGCGACAGTAAAAAAACAAATGTTAACAGTGTAATACGGTTGATGCAGTGTAAATTATCAAGGGTAAAAAAAAGGGTGTGAAAAAGGTATTTAATATGTTTGCGATATGACCCAGGCAGGGCTCGAACCCAGGTCAGTAGTGCAGCACTCCAACACCTTAACCACTAGGCCACCGAGGAGCTTAAAAGTAGTGGCTTAATTTGGAATCAGATCATGGGGTATGCTGATTGTGAAATATTGACTGTTCTATCCTGCTGTCAGATGGGTTTATTACTACCAATATATCTTTTTACGGGCACATTTTTATGGTTTATTACTATAGTCTGTTCATTCTAGGTTGGGCAGACATCATAACCTCTAACCTTTGTAACTAAAAAAGAACTAGAGTAATCGAGCTAACTTTATAACCCTTTCAAACTTGTTCACAGTGTGATATTGATTAGATGTTTGAGCACCATAATTTACGACGCTTTTATGTTAATTTTATGGACACTTTCGACAGATTGAACACACACACACCTACACACACACAACTACACACACACAACTACACACACACCTTAACCCTTTCAGTACCGGTGACGTCTTTTATATTTAATTTCAGCAACATTTAGACGATTTTATGAAGCGTAGGAAGGACATATCGTAGCGAAAAGGAGGAATTGAGATAGTCTTTTGATTGGTAGCTGTCCTCTCCAAGCGGAATATAATCGTCTAATAGTTGCCAGCATATAAAAAAGGGATGTCACCGATACTGAATGGGTTAATGAGTGAACAGTTATGAGGTACACTGACTGTAAATAGATATTATTGGTATGAAAAGGGTAATTAATGTGTCCTTAATTATCCACGTACCGGTATTTAAGGTACTAGTGGCCTTTTTGGGGGTCTATTAATTCATGTATTCCTATATTTTTTAGTTTCCTCGCTAGACCTCTTAAGCTTAAAACACACTCCCTAGGCCTTCCTTCAAGATAAATTTGTAAATTTTTCGATAGAAAAATTTGAATTTGCCGGCCAAAGGCCGGTTTCTTTTGGAGTTACAGGCTCGCTATCGCTCACCAGGAATAAATCGACACCTAAATGGCACAACAGGTCTTGATATTGATATAGAAGTGGGACGAAAGGTTTTAAAATCGCCACACTAATGGGCCGAACGTCTCATAATCTGAAAACTAATGGGGCGAAACATGAGGAAGATGGGGGACCAGAAAAACGGCCCATCTCCCTTCAAAGGTAAATTGATGGTAATAAACCCACCTATAGTTTGTTTACTTCCAACTGACGGTAATTTAATGTGTCCCCATATTCATTACTCGGTTATTACGCAGACTTTATACCCAATTATGTTGTTCATTATGATAACTTTTGCAATTAATACGATGCACAGACATAGTAGTTATATATTAATACGATGCACAGACATAGTAGTTATATATTAATACGATGCACAGACATAGTAGTTATATATTAATACGATGCACAGACATAGTAGTTATATATTAATACGATGCACAGACATAGTAGTTATATATTAATACGATGCACAGACATAGTAGTTATATATTAATACGATGCACAGACATAGTAGTTATATATTAATACGATGCACAGACATAGTAGTTATATATTAATACGATGCACAGACATAGTAGTTATATATTAATACGATGCACAGACATAGTAGTTATATATTAATACGATGCACAGACATAGTAGTTATATATTAATACGATGCACAGACATAGTAGTTATATATTAATACGATGCACAGACATAGTAGTTATATATTAATACGATGCACAGACATAGTAGTTATATATTAATACGATGCACAGACATAGTAGTTATATATTAATACGATGCACAGACATAGTAGTTATATATTAATACGATGCACAGACATAGTAGTTATATATTAATACGATGCACAGACATAGTAGTTATATATTTTCCATTAGGTATTGAGGAATGAGGTGCTAAGTGATTCAATTTACCGTCAATTGGAATAAGATATAGACTTTAATACACAGCTAGCAACGTGTATCACTATCAAAATACACTATACCTTTTTCATAACCCTTTTATGGGGGGGGGGGATCCTTGTGACGGTATTAAGAGGGAGGTAGTTGATTTTTCTGGACCCCCTTTTCTCATGTTTAACCCCGTTAGTTTTGAGATTTTAAGTCGTTCACCCCATTACTTTTTCGATTTAATACCTTTCGTCCTATTTAATTATCAATATCAAGACCTTTTGTGCCATTTAGGCGTAGACTTTTTTTCCTGGCGAACGAAAGCGAGCTTGTAATTTTAGAGGAATCGGCCTTTGGCCGGGAAATGTTTGTACCTATAAATGTACAAATTTATCTCGAAGGGAGATCCTGAGGATGTTTTTTTAGAGTTTGATGGAGGCCTAGGGAAGATACTAGATTAATAATAAATATATAAATAAACAAAATAATAACACCTACCCCGTTAATTAAAGGTAATTGAATTGTAGTAAACCCAGATAATACAAGGATGACCACGTGTATCACCATCAAGATACACATTATTTGATATACCTTTTTCATAACCCTATTTGTACCGTTGATTTTTGTCAGTTTAGGAAGTACGCTCACACGCACCCTTCCTCTGAACAGCTGGGAGACGCACTGACTTATAGACCGCTGGATTATGGATTATATACCTGGATAGAAGGCCGTTTATTGGGGGGGGGGGGTCCTTTGACGGTATTAACCCCTTCTGTACCGGCGACGTATTGTTAAGCACATTCTAGTTATTTTTACACGATTTTGTGCAGTTTAAGAAGGATCTGTGGTAGTAAAAATGGTTAAGTGAGATAGTCCGAAGCCTGTTAATTGCTGGAGGCCCTTTTAAAAATGATGAAAATCGTCTAATAGCGGCCATAATAAAGTAAACAAAGACGTCGTCGGTACAGAAGGGGTTAAGGGGGGAGAGTATTATTAATTTGTTTATTAACCCCTTCTGTACCGGCGACGTCATTTTAGTTTCGTTCTTGCTCTATTTAGACGATTTTGTGCAGCTTCAGAAGGATCTGAGACAGTTTAAAAGGTTAAGTGAGATAGTTGGTAGCCTGTTAATTGCTGGAGGCCCTTTTTAAATTGAATATAATCCTCAAATAGTAGCCAGAATAAAGTTAAAAGACGTCTCCGGTACAGAAGGGGTTAATATATTCATGCAATAATTATATTATTTTAGTTTCCTACATAGGCCTCCATCAAGATTAATAAATTATCCTTAAGATCTCCATTCGAGATAAATTTGTCGGCCGAAAGCCGATTCCTCCAAAATTACAGGCTCGCTATCGCTCGCCAGGAAAAATCGACACCTAAATGACACGAAAGGATTTGATATTGATAAAGAAGTGGGACGAAAGATTTCAAAATCGACATACTAATGAGGCTGTCTTAAAACGTAAAAAACTAATGGGGCTACACATGAGGGAGAAGGGGGGGGGGGGGGGGGGGGCAGAAAAACAGCAACTACCTCCCCTTAAATTTTAATTAATAGCAATAAAGCCACCTATTACAAGGATAGCCACGTGTGTCACCATCAAGATACACAATGATGTTATGTACCTTTATCATAACCCTTTGTTTACCGTTGATTGTTATCAGTTTAGGAAGCAGGCACACACGCACCCTTCTTCTGAACAGCTGGGAGGTACACTGTTACGACCGGGACTCGTATAAAACAAGGGCTCTTAATCATTGGACTAGAAAGGCACACAGCCACAACGGTAACACTAGATCCAACCCTCGAACTTATAATGCCGGCGCACAAAAATACCTATACCCTCCAGAGTTAAATCTGTGATAGCGGGGTATCCTATAACTCGGTATAAATGCACTACTACTACAGGCTGATGATCTCTCATACAGCCTGATCACAACAACATCTATCTATCTATCTATCTATATGCTCAGGCCCAATCCCCATTTTGGGGGTAGCCGACTCAAGACAGAGCAAGAACAGGGAAAATACAAAAACAACATAAAACAAAAAATAAACACAGATAAAAAACACAAACTCTCACACATCCAGGTCACCCAGGAGAAGACCCAGAGACCAGGGTTACCAAGGTCGCTCCAGCACTTCCCCGGCCCCTGACCACCCGGAGAAGTTCCGATCTCGGCAGGCAGACATGCAGCGGAGCCAAAGCCACAAGCCCTCCCACCACACTTCCAGGCACACCCTTCATATTAATCGTCTCCCCGGGCCAGGCGCCTGATGGACTATTATCTAGTCCAACTTGCGCCCGACCCCTTACTCCAAATGACCACGTGTTCACTCAACTATTCACAAGCATTCTCCATTCACTCCTGTCCACCACCAACAACACACAACAACACCAACACCACCAACACCAACAACACCACCAACAACAACATACAATTACGTTAATAATGTATACAAGGAAAAGGATAGAGAGCTTAATTAAATCACTGAAATGATTTAATGCAAACAAGAAGAAGGTATAATTAAAGTTACTCTAAACAATAATAAACTGTCACTCCTATATTAAAGAAAGTGAGCGAAAGTCCTAAAGCATCGAGCAGGAATCTTCTGAAGAAAGTCTGATGCTGCTTAAGATGATCGAATCGGATTTTGAACTGTTATATAAAGCAGGGACAAGATATGACAAGTGTAGGGACATACAGTGTTAACTGGCACGGGAATAATAATAAATGCGCAATAGTATTATCTCCAACAACAAAAGAAGTACTTCCTCAGGCAACACAAAAGCCTGCTCGGGTTGTGCAACTCAACAACAACCAAGGCTTACAATCAACGTGAATAAAAATGCTGCATACATAACATAAGAGTTTATAATCTTAATCGGGTGTCTGCTAGGCGAATAAAGTCTAGCTGGGATGTAGTAGGCTAGGAAACAATGGCTGAGCAAGCGGCTCGTAGCCTAGCGAGGTCCTTAAGACTGTACGGCCAAATTACGTTAAATGACGGGGTGCTCTCTTGAGAGATCCAGATCGCTAGTATCTGGTTCTCTCCTGGCGACCCTCACAAAGTCAAAGCAAAACGAGTTAGCACAGTGTTGGGTGGCAGAGGCAAAAGCCCTCACTCGCAACACAGTGCTAAACTCACAAGGTACACAGTCAGAAAGACCACCTAGGCTTCCCACGTATCCGTTGCGATTGTACAGGTTCAACAAAACCAGGTACACATCGGAAATCACAACAACAATAGCCTCACCCCAGTCTAGCATTAAATAGCCCAGCAGACAACCAAGTAAAAGGTAGGGAGACACCGTGAGTGTGTCGAACCTCTACAGACAATATGGTAACCCCTCCAAAATGCCTAACTAAACATGTAATATCTGAGAGCTTCAGCATATAATACGATGGCCGATATATGAAATCGTGCAGAACCAAAGGGGAGTTATGATGTTAAATAGATTGCAAGAATGAGAGGTAAGAAGTTGAGAGAGAGAGAGAAAGTGTTCTATAGGTAGAAGTCGGGGACAGGTAGCAATGGAAATGTGTAGGGTATGCTGGTCAGGCAAGCTCTGAGCAAGGAAGACACAAGGCAGCAGGGAGTGCGGGGGGGACCACTTCCTGATGCGGCGGGAGGGTTGTGAGGCAGCCAGCCACTCAGAGGGCCCGGCCGTGGCATGACGTCATCGAGACAACGTGTAACACTACGCGACTACCATCTGCCTCCTGTACTTACTCACTCACACTCTCTAGCTGTATCATTCAGTCTTATACATTAAACTTATAACTGATGATATAAAATATAATGCATTGTCACAGGCGAAAATAAAGACCACTTCTGTACTGCCTGTGACATGGCGATTCACAAGAAAGAAAGTACAACATTGTAGATAGACTGTAGCCAAATACATTGCCCTGGCGAGTGTTAGCGAGTGGCCAAGCGAGCGGCTGAGCCCACGTGGCGTTCTGCTAAGCTGCAGGCGTCACAACACTGACTAATCAGGGTTACTAGTCCGGGAGCAACCCTACCAAATTGTTAATTTCCGTCGTCCATGTAAGTGAAGGTAAAAAATAGTTTCAAATTACTAATTAGAAAAATAGACCACTTCGAAATATACAGTATGTACCTTAACTAAATATATGGGGGCATTCACATACAAAATATATTATTTTTTAGACTGTTGCCATTTGAGCAAATTCGTCTTCCCTTTTAATTCGTAACAATTCTAATTTCTACATTATTTGATTTTTACAGTACTGCCATTTTTGACCAAATAAACTGTGTATCATAACAATTGTCTTGTAGTTTACAATTAACCTATATTCAAATAACTTTGTGAAAATTAAATAATTGTGTTACCACTGTTTTGGCTACGAAAACTCCAGATGAAGCACAGCCATATGTGCGGAGTTGTCCGTAAGCCACGTGCGTGGCTTAAGGACACCTCTGCACGTATGGCAGTCAGTATGTACCACTCAGTAGTAGCAGGTTAGTACCGCTCCGCACCCAAGTCGGGTACTGAAGGGTACTAAACAAAGAGGTCCTTTCTTACACTACCTGCCTTGCAGATTGGACCGCTCCGCAATAGTAGGAAGGGTAATAAATACAGCAGACCTTTATTATACGCTACCTGCCTTGCAGATTGGAGCCAGGAGGCTACAATTATACTGCTTCAGTCACCCATAATAAGTAATAACAAACTGTTTTCTTCTAAATTTTAATTTAACTAATATCTTAAAACATTCAAAATAGCGTCTTCAAATGTAACTAATTAGTTATGCTAAAATATTATCTACAAAACTGTAATACAAAAACGCAACATTCACAAGTAATTAGGAATTTAAATCAAAGAATTTTTTTGAGGGGTAACTAAAATATTCAAAATCGTTTTTCCCATATATCTCTTAAATACAAAACATTTCGAAGTTACGATTTGTGCATTATATGTCTAAAAATTATACTCTTTCTATATAACTTTACAAATTTCAGTCACAATGGTATGGATGAGGTTGATTTTATCTAGGACACAATTTGCGGCCTTTGCTCCCGGACTATACCAAGTCAAGTCCGCTTAGATAGTGAATATATGACAACAATCGCTAGAATAATGGCACAATCTCTACAACATCGCTCTAAAATAGCTTAAATCTACAGAATACCGCTATAAAATGGCTGAAATATACAGAATATCCCTAAATTTGATGTCGCTAGATGTAAGAATTGGCTCTCTCTAGATCGAAGTAAATCACTCTAGATCTAGCGGAAAAGGAGCTAAATTGGCAACACTGACTGACTTAACCCTTTCACGCATTTATGACGCAGAGGTTGCCAGATTAGCAATACGAAATTATAGGTTTGACTCCTGTAAGGAGATAAAGAAAACCTAATATTTAGTAGTGGCCCCGTAATCATTGACGAACATGCCTATTACATAAGGCATCCTCTTCAAACACTAATCCGCCGTAGTTTTGAATCTACCGCGCAGAGCATTTAAAAACTGAGGAGCCTTCATCATGAGCGCACGCGACCTCACTCATGGCTTCAGTCATTATGAATTGGGTTCTCACTACGAAAAAACTTCGTAAAAAATAAAAATAAAAAGAAAATAAGAATAACTATCTAATAAGCTTTCCATCATATCGTGGATGTACTTGTGTGGATCTCTGACCAGACGCTGATTCAGGCGTCATTCCTCCTTCACTGACATATCAAGTAAACCAAAATCCTCAATACATCAACGAATGGGAAGGGGACGGTCGGGAGGGCCCCAGTCGTCAATGATTACGGGGCCACTACTAAATATTAGGTTTTCTTTATCTCCTTACAGGAGTCAAACCTATAATTTATTAGTGGCCCCTCCATCATTGACGAACATGCCTGATTGCTAAGACTGGAGGGGGACATTCGTAATCATATCATAACTCTAGAAAAGCAGATAATAAAAACAACCACATAGTATTCTTACTTTTGAAAATATATTTAACAACGGCGTAGGCCGAAAATATACAAGAAAAAGGGGGTTCAGGCAGGTGCGTGCTTCAAAGAAGCCTGCCTGACAAAAAATGGGTAACCCTGAAGATTCTGAACACAGATCTGTAGTTACAAAGGCACCCCACTCAACGAGTGGTGAAAAAAAATAACAAGTTATAAGTTTATATGTGCACATAATAAACCCCAAAATAAACTTGGAGATAAATTGCAAAGGAACTCCATTGTTCTAATATTAAATTGCTTTCGCAGCTAAAACTACTATAACAACACCGTTGTTTTGTACTTAACATTGTACTAGCACAATTTCTCACTGAGAAATTTTCATATCACATTTTAACCTTAAATTGTATCACAGCTCTCATACTCCGGCGGGGTCTAGGGTGTCCTATGTCAACTGACTGCACCCCCCCCCCCCCCCTTTCCCGTGAAAGTAAACAAAAGTGACTGCAGGGCCACCTAGACCCTCTGCCTTAAAGCTATACATGGTAAGGAAGGTTTGTCTAGAGCAACTGACAAGTATCTAGACAGAAACGTATGATTAGACGCCCACAACTGCGTGGACGCGATGTCTTCGACTGAAAAAAATTTCAGGAAACGTAAAGAGGCTGCCCATTTGCGTAAATCGTGGGCCCGACCCACAACGCCGGGATTACTTTCTTTAATTACTTCTACCAGAAGAGAGGCTAATCGCCGTTTAAGTAAGCGTTTACCCGTACTTGCTACCCATAAAGCACCTTGGGGGTTTCGAGGAGCTACTCTCAAATATTTGGTTAGAGCTTGCACTGGACATAGATTATGATGCACCTTTCCCCTTTTTAACGCCGGCACCGTGAACTCAGAAAACACGTGTGCACTGTGCTCATTCTTGGCTACAAAACCTGGGGAGGGTGCAATGGAAATACATTCATTAAGTCTACCAAACCTAAGACAATTAGGTGTGTTGCTCATCGCCGCCAGCTCAGACACTCTGTTTCCGGTGGCCAAAGCCAAAAGGAAAACCGCCTTTTTTAAGAGTAATGCAAAGTCTGCAGTATTTTGGTACAGACGAGAGTGAAGCAAAGACAAAGCTTTGTCCAGAGACCAAGTAGGCATGAGCTGACGGGGAGGTGGGCGGAGTTTAAAACATGCTCTCATAAAACCTGTTTCCTCCGCTACCGGTATGGAAAGACCCGTAAGGTCTAAAAAGGGCACTCTAATCGCAGTTAAGTGATTTTTTAATGTTACCACAGATAAACGTTTCTGCTCAAACAGATAATTCAAATAATTAAAAACTAATGCCACTGAGGGTACAGTTTGTTCTGTTCTAACGATCCAAGAAGTAAAGGCTTGCCAATGTGATTGATACTGTCGTTTTGTAGACTGAGTATATTGATTGAGTAATTTATTGGTCACATCTCTACCGTATGGTGCTAGCCACTTGGCCTCCTGAATGTCCATAATGCAAAAGTCAGCGAGGTCGCTAGGTTGCCAATCGTGTCTAAGTGGAAATACCCGACCGGGAGCGATACCGGGTCCGGGCACCACATTTTCAATTGCTGGTACCACAACTGCGCCGGCCACAGGGGCGCGATTAGCGAGACTAAGCCTCGATAATCTCGTAGTTTGTTCACTACGTGGCACATTAGTGACGCATCTGGCGGTGGAAACAGATAGATGAAGCTCCATCTGTTCCAGTCTGTCACTAGGGCGTCTGGCCCCCCTGCCGGCGTTTTCGCCCGGCGGGTGAGGTATAGAGGGAGTTTGTGAGTCTCCTCGGACGCAAAAAGATCCACTTGTGGATGGGAGAGCTCTGCAATCATTAGGTTGAAAATTGGTTGCTTGAGCTCCCATTCTACTGTCGTGCTCTGTCTCCGGGACAGAGCGTCTGCCCAGACGTTCGCTACGCCTGGGAGATAAGATGCGTGAAGATAAATATCTAGACTGTTGGCTAGAGCAAAAATCTCTTCCGACACGTTTAGCAACTTCCTTGACCTCGTTGACCCTTGTTTCTGAATACAGTGGACTGCATTCAGATTGTCCATTCTGAAGGCCACCGACTTGCCCCGTAACGCCGGGCCGTGAGCCTGAAGGAAATACAAGGGGACTAGTAATTCTTTGACATTGATGTGAGAGATTTCTAAGTGGGACCAAAGCCCCTGACCCTGGTGCCCCTGATTTGACTGAAATCCCCACCCTATTGTGCCTGACGCATCCGTGTCTACCCATACCGTTGGTGGAGGAGAGGTCCATGACATTATTGAGTGCAATGTTTCCCTCTTCGCCCAGACCGCTAGTAAGGTGTGGATTAATTTCGGGATGGGCCATAATTTTCCCGCTGGTAAGAGCGGGAAATATTTGTTGCCTTCCAATATTAATCGTTTTACTTTCAACCGGCCCAACTTGACAGTTAGTTGAATCCAGTTGAGAGAGCCGACCAGAGACTCCCAGACCCTTCGTGTCGTAGTCAGACTGTGAAGAAACCTGAACAGTTTCCTGCGAAACCTGTTGCGATTGTCCACACTCTGACTCAGAGTGAGAGCGGCGGTGTCCCAGACCAGCCCTATCCACTGAATTACTCGTGAGGGAACAAGGTTTGACTTTACCAGATTTACCTTGAAGCCTAGAGTTTTGACATGATTTAAAATGATATTGACATGTTTTATGCATAATTGTTGTGTCTCTGCCACCACCAGCCAGTCGTCTAGATACCACAACACTCTGATCCCTTGTTTTAACAATGGCATCAGGGCTTGCCGGACTAGTTTTGTGAATAATCGAGGTGCTAGGTTCAAGCCGAACGGCATCCTCTGAAAAACAAAATTTTGGTGCCTGATCCGTAAGGCCAAAAACCTTTGAAATCTTTTGTTGACCGATACGTGCCAATAGGCGTCTGTCAGGTCTAGTGAACACATCCAACCTCCCGGTGGAAGTGTTAGCCTGATTTGGTGTACTGTTAACATTCTGAAAGATTCGTTGTGAATGTGAAGATTCAGATAAGACAGGTCTACGACCGGCCTCATCTGAACACTGTCCCTTTTGGGAACCAAAAATAGTTTGGACGTGAATACAGGGTAATTTGGTGGGACCGGGATGATGACATTCTTGGCAATCATTTCCTGGGCTAGTGACTCCACCTCTAAAGAAACAAAATTCGCCGTTGTCGGCTGACGTAATCGAGGTCGCCGGAGCAACTGCCAAGTGATGCCTTTGCGTGCCACCATCCGTGCCCAAGTGTTTAACGGCCATGCTTGGTGACACGTTCGGAACGACCCAGTTAGCAGACAAGGGTTCGCCGGCTGTACTACCCTCGGTTCCTCCGGCCTTAAGGTAGGCACCGGGAGTGAGAGAGACTTTAGTTTTTTGATGGTGGGGTTGGTGGTGCTGGACGCTTTGCCGGCTGGCTGGTGTTGGCCGAAGACTGGCCCTGACCTGGTTTATTCTGGCCGCGTCCTCTCTGACCTGAAAACCTACTCTGTCTATGCCTGTACTGACCCTGGGGGGAGTGGGAGGACTTAGGCGGAAGAAAAGGTTTAGATCCCCCTGGCTGAGCTTTAGTAGTAGGCCTGGGTTTGGGGAAGTTAAATGCAGGTTTCTTAGAAGGGGTGGTACTGTGCTTAACGGCCTGAACACCGTTCGCCACACTTCAGGGTCATTAAAGAGAGAGTAAGCACTGGTGACATAACCACCTGATTAGCAATGCGATCAGGTAGCTTGCGAACTAACGACATCCTAAGATCTTGTCGTGCTCGTACCGCCTCAAGCAAGGCGGTACGTATGTCACCCAAGGATTGGATTGATGACTGAAGAATCAGTCGCCGGGATAACTCAACCGATCTTCGAGCATCCGCATCTGCGATTGCCTGAGTGGACCGTAGTAAAGACTTAGCCACCTGCTGAGATACTATGTACTGCGAGAACAGGCGAAAAGCTTTTCCCCGTAGCCTAAATTCTCTGTCTAGGTGAGTAGGGGTAGGGGTAGTGAACGGGTCCTTCAGCTCACAAAGATTAATCTTAGGGGCAGCTAGAAATGAAAACAAAGCTGACGGGACTCCGCCGGCAGAACCCACCGGCATGGAGAACCATGAATGAGTATCTTGAGGGATCTGGTGGGAAGATTTAGAAGTGAAAGTGGTTGCAAAGTTTTGAGCCTCTACCTCCCAGTCTACCCAAGGTCCTGGTCCCAACTGTCCCACCTTCAAAACTGGATTAGCTGCGTCGTCTGTGACGGTCTGTAAATCTAGTTCAGGAGTGAGAGCTGACAGAGTCTTAATATCATTAAACCCATCCAGCTTAGACCAGTCTGAAAATAGTTTTGAAGCTGAGGCAGGGGGTAAAGCAGGCTTAGAAGCATACACAAAATAATCTTGGTGATAATAACTAGGTATAGCCTTGATGTTTACGTCCAGAACATTACCCAAAGTATCCACGGCCCTTAATTTCTTTGACTTATTGCCCTGGATGACCCACTCACGCGGTACCGGGAGTTCCCCTGACAAGGTAGGTTGGGCAAGCTCTGGTTTAGAGGGGTTCAAAAGAACCCATGACTCGTCTGGCCCATAAAGTAAGGGCATAGCTACCTTTCTAAGAGGCGCTTTGTCTAGAGGGGGTGGATTGACATCCGTTATGACCCTGACATTTGAAGTTGTCAATGCCGCCGTAGCAGGCCTAGTGATCCCTGAGGTTAACAGAGTGGGAGGGTTAGGGATCTTAGATAAATCAATCGAAGTCATCAGAGGCCGTACCGTAGAACTTGTCGTGGGAGCCCCCAAGTCCATTGTGGGGTTTTCCTGTTGTTGGCCAAAAAATTTAGATAAAGCATGAGTAAGCAGCCCATTAATTTCCTGTGCCGTAACAAACTGGTTTGATGAAGAACTTACAGGTGAATCATTAGTATCCTGTGCGGCGTCCAAGCCTGAGCCTGACCCTTGTCCTTCCATCTCCGAAATTATTGAAACTTCGTCTTTCTCCTCCTGATCCTCCTGAGAAGACCCCGCCGAGGCAGGGGTACCTTGTTGCCAAGATAAGTCTGGGATAGAGGATGGGATCGCCGCGTCCCTGTGGACATCGGCTACTGTGTGACTCGTTTGAGTCGGACGGGGGTGGTCAGACCCTGGTTGAGCAAACCGCCAAACACCGAGGCCCTGGCCTACGCTCTCTTGAGAGTCTGAAACATTCTCAATTACTGAACCCCTGAACTTTCCAATTCCAGGGTTAAAATATTAAGTGGCAAATCCTCTTTTGGGACAGGCGCTGCACTGGACTCTTGGGCCTTAACACAAACTCTGTCTGGGGTAGAGGTACGATGAGATGCACTAGAAGTTGGTGAATGTCGAGAAGACTTCCGTTTATGTGAATCCTTTTTGGAGGATTTATGGCTACGGTGTGACCGCGAACTATTCTTAGATCTGGAGGAATCCTCGCCGTGACCACTGGTGGAACCTTCCGTCCTACTCTTCTTACTCGCCGGTGAAGAGGCACGACTAGATGACTGGTGTCTAAGAGGAGACCTAGACCGAGATCTCGCCCGAGACGAGGAGGCGGATACCGGGGGTGTAGGCTCTCTTGGGCATTTAGGTGTAGCAGCAGAAGATACAGAACCCTGACCAGTCTCCGCCGGCTTAATACACGTGACTCTAGAGGAACGTTTAGGGGGAGGGTGTTCGGAGAGCAATCTATCCCAAAGTGGGACGTTGTCACATTGAAGTGATTTATGCGCAACAATGGTAGTGTAGGCTGACATCTGTTGCCTGACCTCTCAACGCTACCGCCGCGGTCTTATCATTATCACAAAGGACCTTTACAGCTAATTGGGAGCAAAAAGAACAATTACGCATAACCCAGAGACCCCTTGAACGGTCTAGACATTTAACACACCTTATGCAACGGGTATGCGCAAAAATAGGGATACCAGCACAAGCAGGGGTAGTGCACAAAGCAAAAACTGGGGTTACGGTAGCCATGACAGAGACTGGTGGGAGAAAACTACCGCCGGGTCTGTATTGGTCCGCCGGAGCTCAGCTCTGGAAAAAAAGAAAATTTCCAGGAATTAATGCTCATAAGGTTAACCCAACATGTTCGCACACAAGTGTTAACACCTTACGAGCGGCCTATGCGGTTTATTTATGTGTACCGCACAGCGGGGTGTTTTTAGCCAAAATAGGGCTGTTTACGTGATCATTTTCATGCCTAAATAAGACCCAGAACGTAAAACAAGTACCTATCCCTGAAAGGGCATAAACAGAGCTTTCGAATGACACCATAACGATCCTTGTATGATGGATAGTTTTCTTGCAATAACCGTGCAACGCGAGTGCAAAAAGCAGGTAATTCGGTACTTTCAGTACATAATTGAGTATGTAGCGAGTGAGAGAGGGAGGAGGGAGCTGAGATTTGTGTCAGTAGGTTCGCCGCGGTGGTCTGGAGCAGTCATACGCTCGCTAGTCTCCTGCCACCACTTGTCTCTCTCTCTCAGCCACATTACGTGCTGAAATTGCCACTCGACCTATGTCGAGCGCCGCCACATAGTCCAGCTTTATTTAACTCGACTTATGTTGCTCGCCGCTAATTAAGGGTTAATAACCCGTCGGGTAACGAGATGTAATGACACAACGAACACAGCTCGCTACGCGGCGGGGTTCAGAATATCTAAACAAATCTTTTGTTAAAGAAAGTGAAGAATACCCTCTGATATAATATAACGGTCCAGCATGGCGCTTATAGTCTCTTGGTGGTGGTGACTGTCTCAAGATTCAATTTTGTAACAAAGCAACCCCCCATAAAGACGCCGGCCCTTGAAATATTTTAGTAGAATAGCACAGGGCAGGATGATACGAGATCTGATGTCTAACGAATTGTCACAAAAGATCGCCGTAAGTTTGAAGGCGGCGATACCTGATTGTATCACTAAATTAAGTGGTTAAATCGAAATCGAATTTTGTAAATTCCTTAGTTCCTCCACCTAGGAGCACCCGCCGGGTGTGAAGAATCGATATTAACCTAATTGAACCTTCAATCGCCGTAAGTGTAAAGGCGGCGATACACATAGTATCACTTAAAATGGATTGGTTAACTAACTGAAAGACATAAGTCGTTCATCCCACCCTACCCAGGTACACCCGCCGGGTGAGATGTCCAAACGTTAACCCCATAAGTTCCTGTCCCCACTTCTTTGTAAAAGATCGCCGGGGAGGAAAGCCTAAAACAACAGCTAGGTTTTTCATGTGGTTTTTGTAAAACCGGGTAGAAAAACTACATAACGTATGTCCGCATGAACAACGTTTTATAGATGGGTACAGCCATCCCGCCGGGAATCAAAGGAGGCCTGAAACCAGGCACCCACAGAGACGCAGTCCTGGAGAGCCACAGACACCCCAACGCCGGGGAAACAAGCCAGTGTTAACAACCACGTGTGGCCCAACACGGCTCGCGGCCGGGATTTTCATGGTGAAACCGAGAAAAAACCCGCCGGAAGGAAACCCACCCTGAACAGACACCATCTGAACAAACAAGAGACACGAGGAGAGCCACGCACGACAAACCCAAGGTCACTCAATAATCCGTGGAATTAGCCAATACACAACTAAACCAGGAAACAATTATAGTCCGAGGAATTAGCCAATACACAACTAAAACCCGGATACACATGACACAGTAGGGCATATTTATAAATAATAAACAATAACACTAGTACATGTGGCAAAGTTACGAGCGGCTGGCTAGGCCTAGGTAGACGGCATAATAAAAGTTGAAATATACACAAACACTGGAAATATCACAACAGGAACCACCGCCAACACACCACCGTAGCAAATACTTCCGACAAAGGGAAGACTGACTCTGGACCAAGAAAAAACTTCACCAAGTGAAGAAAAATACGCTGGGAACGTCAGAAAACAAAGCTTACCTCATCAGAAAGATAAAAGGCAGCAATAAATAACGCGTAGTGAAAGCCGCCTGCATCACAAACTAACTCAACTGTGAAAAAGTTCACATGTCCACAACGGGACCACGAGGGTACATCCGAAATAGATGCCCCATACACTCGACCCAAAATACACTGCACTGCGGGCAACCAGCCCAGGACACTCCTGCTACGCCTATCCTAACCTTACTCGATACATCCTGGAGTAAACAAATGAGAAAAAACTCACTAGGGACGCAACGAATGCGGAACTAGCGGAGCGTGGGGAGGCACGTCCGGGCAGGCTGAACGCAGAGCAGAGAAGGAGGAATGACGCCTGAATCAGCGTCTGGTCAGAGATCCACACAAGTACATCCACGATATGATGGAAAGCTTATTAGATAGTTATTCTTATTTTCTTTTTGTTTTTATTTTTTACGAAGTTTTTTCGTAGTGAGAACCCAATTCATAATGACTGAAGCCATGAGTGAGGTCGCGTGCGCTCATGATGAAGGCTCCTCAGTTTTTAAATGCTCTGCGCGGTAGATTCAAAACTACGGCGGATTAGTGTTTGAAGAGGATGCCTTATGTAATAGGCATGTTCGTCAATGATGGAGGGGCCACTAATAAATAGAATTCTGTCACTCTTATAATTACCTCTCCAAAATTAGTTTTCTGCCCACAGCTAAATCAAAGACAACTGCGGAGGTTGAAGTAACTAAACTATAGGTTTCTAAATACCCCTGATGGTAACAAAGGCATTAAAGTATCCCCAATAGGCTCAAAATCGCGTCATATACGTGAAAGGGTTAAGCCGGTATCACACGAGAGCTTTTATAGTCAACATTCGATAATCAACATATTTCTGGCAACATTTCTGGAGTATTTTCCACTGGTATCGGAAACTAGACTGATAATAGATGAATTTAGGGGACCAAAATATTTTAAATGTTGACCTCATAAGCTGCCAGACCAGTGGTGAGAATAAATGCTGAGGGAAAAAGTTTTCGTGTGATACCGACTTAGACAGGTGGATATATAGCCGGATAGTCCTTTTGACGGTGTTAGTGGGTAGGTGTTAGTAATGTGTTTATTTATAATTTTATGTATTTACTATTATTTTAGTTTCCTCCCTAGGCCTCCATCAAGCTATTACACATAATATAAACACACACACACACACACTCACACTCACACACTCACTATCACACACACTCACGCAATCTCTCTCTCACTCACTCTCTCTCTCTCACTCACACACACCCTCACTCACTCTATCTCTCTCTCACTCTCACACACACACACACACACACATACATACACACACACACATTCTCACTCGCTCTGTATGGCAGGTAAATGTTTATCACAGGTTGCTTTGGAGATATTGAGTGTATATTAGATGCGTCACTCTCTCTCTCTCTCTCTCTCTCTCTCTCTCTCTCTCTCTCTCTCTCTCTCTCTCTCCAATTCAGATTGATAATTTAGATGTTCTAAGCAATATCACCGTTACGGAGAGAGAAGTATTGAATTGTTTAGATAAACTCAAGGTAAATAAAACGCCTGGACCTGATACAATCTCACCTGGAGTTCTAAAGGAAGCTAAGGATGAGCTCTCCAAACCACTGACATTGCTATTCAATAAATCCTTGCAGTCTGGAACTATGCCTGATCAGTGGAAGCTAGCCAACGTAACACCGATATTAAAAAAAGGCAGCAAATCCCTACCCAGTAACTATCGTCCAATTAGCTTAACCTCAGTTGTATGTAAAATGCTAGAAACACTCATAAGAGACAGACTCTTAAATCACTTACAGGAAAATAACATACTTAAATATACTCAACACGGCTTTCGTAAAAAACGTTCCTGTTTAACAAACCTCTTGGACTTCTTCCACGATATCCTCAACCTCTACGATGAGAGTAAAGCTGTAGATATTATATACCTTGATTTTCAAAAGGCCTTTGACAAAGTTCCCCACAAACGTTTACTGCTAAAACTAAAAGTGCATGGAATACAAGACGGTGTGTTGAAATGGAAAGAAAATTGGATCAGCGACAGAAAGCAAAGAGTAGTCATAAACGGTAAGGCATCTAAATGGACCAATGTAAGTAGCGGGGTACCCCAGGGATCGGTACTAGGACCAATTATCTTTCTAATTTACATCAACGACATAGATGAGGGTCTCATCTTTACAATCTAAAAATTTGCTGACGATACAAAAATTGCAAATAGCGTACTCTCAAAAGAACAAGTTGACGATATTCAACACAATATAGATAAGTTGTCAAGTTAGGCTCAAATTTGGCAAATGAGTTTCAATGGGGATAAATGTAAAGTGCTACATATCGGATTCCAAAATGAGAAAGCAAACTATTCGATGAATGGCACTCAGTTTAAGAATGTAAACAGAGAAACCGATCTGAGAGTAACAATATCGAGTAACCTAAAACCGAGTCAACAATGTTCAGAAGTTGTTAACCCGTACTGTACCGTAGGATACAGTAATAAAAGTCCCCAGCAGTCCCAAGCGTGGCAAAAATGGCAGGAGAGGCCACCTATCCACCCCAAATATGAGGCAACACTGGCTCTTGTCACCCTTCAGTGGATCTCATATAAGCGGAGAGGTGTTGCCAACACGGGAGCAGTCCTCAAAAGGTTGTGGTAACTGGTACAGAGTTGTACAGGCAGTTACAAGGAGTTACAAGGAAAGTACATTACTGACGTGTATATATACGGCGCTGGGACTGGGGAGTTACTTATCTACTGACGTATATATTATACGGTGCTGGGATTGGAGGGGTTAAGAAGGCAAACAAAATAATTGGCTTTATAGGCTGGTCATTTGAGCATAAATCCAAAGACATCCTAACCCTTTACAATTCCTTAGTCCGCCCTCTTCTGGCATACTGCGTTCAATCCTGGTGCCCTTATTACCAAAAAGATATAGACAAGCTAGAACGAGTTCAACGTAGTTACCAAAATGATACCTAGCCTAAAGAACAAACCATACCAGGAGCGTCTTAGAGAATTAAATCTATTTCCTTTAACCCAGCGCAGATTAAGAGGCGACTTAATTCAAGTGTTCAAAATCATCAAAGGCATCGACAATATGAACTGTAGTAAGTACTTCACTATCGACCAATCTAATTACACACGGGGAAACGTTTGCAAAATTATTGGTAAATCTTTTAACTCACACGAATCTAAGAATTTCTTCTTCAATCGAGTGGTCAACTTGTGGAATGGGCTTCCCCGAGACGTTATAGACTGCAACACCGTTGATTCATTTAAACTTCACCTAGACAAATATCTCGCTTCAAACTCGCGACTGACTGCGTTTGTAAATGAATAACTTTATTTTATCCCCCCTTCAGTTAATAACCCATCTGTCCCCTACTAACTTCCTAATCCTGCCACGGACATTAGTTCCAGGGCAGTAGTTCCCTTTCCAATGTCCCCTTACCCACTCTAAACCACTGTTTGGACACTTGATCCTCAGTGTTTTGGAGGACAAGCAGCCTAGAAGGGTCACTAGACCTGTTGTTGCTTGATTTCCTTGGTACTCCTTTGTGCTCTCTCTCTCTCTCTCTCATTTAGCTTTTCATCTGGAATAAGACTTCCAAACTTCATCGTGTGCAAAAGTCGAATATACAGTTACCCACAGAAGTTCTGTTTCTCTCCGTGATAGTATACATGCGCATGATTGAATTGCGAGTGTAGTTTTTAATGCAGTGATTAACTCATCTGATTAATCAACTAACAATTGAAAAGAAACACACTATTAATTTTTACTATTTATCTTTCATACATAAGATCACTACAAGGAACAAAACTTATGTGGGCAACTGTACACAGTATAGGAAGCCTGTGTCTGGAGGGATATTATTTTCGTCTTTGAATGGAACTACAAATCCTATCCTCTCTAAGCCGTCTTTTCTCTCGTACATAATAGTTTAGGTAGTTTAAGTCACAAGCAGCCTTGTAAGGATCAGTAGATCTGTTGTTGCTTGCTAGTGTGACGCCGGAAGGACCACAGGTACTATCACAATTTACCCTTTAGCTCTATTTGTTTTTATTTGTTTACCTTTCGTATGCTATAGACTATCACAATTAACACTTTAGCTTTGATATTGTTTACCTTTCGTATGTTATATACAATCGCCATATACCCTTTAGCTCTGCTATTGTTTACCTTTCGTATGTTATAGGCTATCACAATTAACACTTTAGCTTTGATATTGTTTACCTTTCGTATGTTATAATTATACAATCGCCATATACCCTTTAGATCTGATATTGTTTACCTTTCGTATGTTATAGGCTATCACAATTAACACTTTAGCTCTGATATTGTTTACCATGCTATACCGGTACTGATTTTCAAGATTTTGTTCACCTTTCGTATGTTATAAACTATCACAATTTTACCCATTAGCTCTGATTGTGTTCACCTTTCCTGTGCCTATATTTGTTTACAGTACACACTCGATGTCCCAGCGTAAAAAAAAAGCGGTAACACTGAGAGGCATGGACTGTAGTTATTTGGGGGCAACTTTAGAGGATATATATAGACTACTCCAGGAAAACTGTATGGAAATTACGTGTGTGTGTGTGTGTGTGTGTGTGTGTGTGTGTGTGTGTATCAATGTGTGTTGGATGTTTGTGTATGTGTGTTTCTGTGTATGTGTGTGTCAGTGTGCGAGTTTGTGGGTGTCAGTGTGTGTGTTGGAAATTTGTGTTTGTGTGTGTGTTTGGTATTTGTGTGTGTGCGTGTGTGTCAGTGTGCGTGTGTGTCAGTATGTGTGTGTGCGTGTGTGTGTGTATGTGTATCAGTGTGTGTTGGGTATTTGTGTGTAGTCTATGTGTGTGTCTGTTTGTGTGTGTGTGTGTTAATGTGCGTGTTTGTGGGCGTCAGTGTGGTTGTGTGCGTGTCAGTGTGTACAGTATGTATCAGTGTGTGTTGAGTATTTGTGTGTTTGTGTGTGTGTCAGTGTGCGTGTTTGTGGGTGTCAGTGTGTTGTGCGTGTGTCAGTGTGTGTGTGGGTTCGTGTGTGTATGTGTGTGTGTGTGTGTGTGGACAAGCGGTGGTGTGCTTAAAGGTACAAAATTGACTAAATATGTAGGTTTGCAGATATACATGAGGTTTGGGGCGACAGTTTAAGTGTACAGTGTGTGTGTGTGTGTGTGTGTGTGTGTGTGTGTACAAAGGAAATCAAGCAACAACAGGTCTAGTGACCCTTCTAGGCTGCTTGTCCTCCAAAACACTGAGGATCAAGTGTCCAAACAGTGGTTTAGAGTGGGTAAGGGAACATTGGAAAGGGAACTACTGCCCTGGAACTAATGTCCGTGGCAGGATTAGGAAGTTAGTAGGGGACAGAGGGGTTAGTAACTGAGGGGGGGATAAAATAAAGTTATTCATTTACAAACGCAGTCAGTCGCGGGTTTGATGCGAGATATTTGTCTAAGCGGAGTTTAAATGAATCAACGGTGCTGCAGTCTATAACGTCTCGGGGAAGCCCATCCCACAAGTTGACAACTCGATTGAAGAAGAAATTCTTAGATTCGTGCGAGTTAAAAGATTTACCAATAATTTTGCAACCGTTTCCCCGCATGTAATTAGATTGGTCGATAGTGAAGTACTTACTACAGTTTATATTGTCGATGCCTTTGATGATTTTGAACACTTTAATTAAGTCACCTCTTAATCTGCGCTGGGTTAAAGGAAATAGATTTAATTCTCTAAGACGCTCTTCGTAAGGTTTGTTCTTTAGGCAAGGTATCATTTTGGAAACTCTACGTTGAACTCGTTCTAGCTTGTTTATATATTTTTGGTAATAAGGGCACCAGCATTGAACGCAGTATTCCAGAAGAGGGCGGACTAAAGAATTGTAAAGGGTTAGGATAACTTATTTGGATTTATGCTCAAATGACCTGCCTATAAAGCCAATTATTTGGTTTGCCTTCTTAACAACTTCTGAACATTGTTGACTCGGTTTTAGGTTACTCGATATTGTTACTCCCAGATCGGTTTCTCTGTTTACATTCTTAAGCTGAGTGCCATTCAACGAATAGTTTGCTTTCTCATTTAGGTATCCGATATGTAGTACTTTACATTTATCCGCATTGAAACTCATTTGCCAAATTTGGGCCCAACATGACAATTTATCTAGATTGTGTTGCATATCGTCAACTTGTTCTTTTGAGAGTACGCTATTTGCAATTTTTGTATCGTCAGTGTGACGCTCCTGCATAGTAGCCACGTGCGGGCATGCGCGAGTGTCGGCTGCCCAGCCGTTTAGAAACCGGCTGGCGGCAGCCGGCCGGCTGGCTTTTCCTTAGTATATAGCCTACGACAATGTAACTAATGTCTGGGATATTCTTATGTTGTTTCACAGCTTGAAGCTGCCCTTATTCTTAACCAACACATCTTATTATATTTTATTCTCGATAGTTGATTGTTTCATTATAATATATAAGATGTAAGTCTAGTGAGAGTGGGAGGAGACGAGCGGGAGAGAGAGACCAGCTGGGGGACGTTGCTTTGCGCGGGCGCGGAATAGACTAGCTTGAGACGAGCCTGATGTTGCCATTTGATCGCAACGTTAGGCTTTGTTTCGACTCACGCTAGGGGTAGAGGATTTTGACCCGGCAACGGTGTTGAGTGTTGCCAAGCATGGGATGTATTTCGCATGCCTAGGGTGGGGTCCAGACAGATTCAAGATTTAGAGCTCACCTCACTGTCGTACCCTTCGGACCCCCTTGATATCTATCCCTCTCAACCCCACTTAGAAACTTTCTCTCTTACTTTGTATACCTTCTTTCCACTACTTCACCATCTATTTAATTATCCCATCCCCTTGATAGACCTTATATCTATTATTTTATTAACGACGAGCTCTCAGATAACTAGATAGGATTTTGGGCCTTATGCAGAGATGTAATTGTTAATGAGACCTAGGAAGCTTTTTTGTTGTCTCATATTTGGTGGTTTCATGCTTGCTAGTGTGTTCTTGTGGCAGGTGAGCAGGGGCTAGACCGGAGAGGGGGCTTTTTGCGATCCTTTAAGTAAAGTCTGCTGGTGCGAGTCCTGTGGACCTGCACGACTTTACTAGGATACCCGTGGGAGTCTGGTGGCATTTTCTTGTCTGTGTGCCTGTGTGTCTAGTGTTGTGTTGTGTGAGGGCCCTTGCCTAGTCCACTCAGCACTGCGCTAGCACGCCTTGCGTTTGTTTTAGGGTCGCCAGGAGAGAGTCAGATACTTGGGATCTGAGTCTCTCAAGAGAGCACCCTTTCAATTAGAGTAATTTGGCGCACAGACTTGGGAACGTCCCTAGGCTAGAGCAGGTGGCTCAGCCCGGGTATCCGAAGCCTATATCCTTCCGGCTAGACCTCTGCCGCCTGGCAGATTAACAGCTAGCGGTTTATTATATCTGTATGCTTGTTATTGTGCCACAGTTTACCGTCTTTGTGAGCATTGCGAGTCAGGGTGTGGCTTAGAGACTCTGTCCTAGCAGGCTTGCCTGACTAAGAGTGAGAAGCACACCTGTATGTGGTTATGTTGCGAGTGGCTGCCTTTATTTAATTATACCTATGCCATTATACACTGTAGGTCCTATCACTAGTATTTATTCCTGCTTATTAGTTAAGAGTTCTCTAAATCCGTACGTACTTTCTTTGCTAAGCATCAGATCCTACAGTAGCCGCATGCAGTTTAGAAACCTGCATCTTGTCTACCTGTACGATGTTTTGAGGACTGTTTGCTCTCACCTTCTTTCACGCAGGGGTGATTAGTTGTATTAATTAACGTAACGTTAAATGTACTTTCTTCTAGTTTGTTATTAAATTGTTTCTGCAATTTAATTCCGTTATCTATCTTTTCCTTGAAGCTTTAAGTCAACTTAATTGTGTGATCTTTTATATAGCCTGCTTGACTATCAGCAGTCTATAGTGCGTGCACCCTGTAACCGAGTCATAGGATACCTCGTTGTCCAGGCAGGACTCTTGACGGTTTAGGGTGGTTTGTTGCCTGGGTTTATAGATAAGGGTTGGATCTAGCGTTGTCCGTTGTTGCTTGTTGCCGCATACCTAGTCCAATAGAAAGAGCCCAGTGTTTATATATCCCAGGACGTAACATCAGCAAATTTTGAGATTGTACAGGTGAGACCCTCATCTATGTCGTTGATGTAAATTAGAAAGAGAATTGGTCCTAGTACCGATCCCTGGGGTACCCTGCTACTTACATTGGTCCATTTAGATGCCTTACCGTTTATGACTACTCTTTGTTTTCTGTCGCTGAGCCAATTTTCTATCCATTTCAACACACCGTCTTCTATTCCATGCGCTTTTAGTTTTAGCAGTAAACGTTTGTGGGGAACTTTGTCAAAGGCCTTTTGAAAATCAAGGTATATAATATCTACAGCTTTACTCTCATCGTAGAGGTTGAGGATACCGTGGAAGAAGTCTAAGAGGTTTGTTAAACAGGAACGTGTTTTTGCGAAAGCCGTGTTGAGTATCTTTAAGGAAGTTATTTGCCTCTAAGTGATTTACGAGTCTGTCTCTTATGACCGTTTCTAGCATTTTACATACAATTGAGGTTAAGCTAATTGGACGATAGTTACTGGGTAGGGATTTGCTGCCTTTTTTTAATATCGGTGTTACGTTGGCTAGCTTCCACTGATCAGGCATAGTTCCAGACTGCAAGGATTCATTGAATAGCAATGTCATTGGTTTGGAGAGCTCATCCTTAGCTTCCTTTAGAACTCTAGGCGAGATTGTATCAGGTCCAGGCGTTTTATTTACCTTGAGTTTATCTAAACAATTCAATACTTCTCTCTCTGTAACGGTGATATTGCTTAGAACATCTGAATTATCAATCTGAATCGGCGATGGTGTAGGGATATCACTGAGGTCTTCTGTTGTAAAAACTGATGCAAAGAAGGTATTGAGGGCATTACTCATTAATTTTGTACTTCGTCTTTGGTGTATTCTCCATTTTCATCGACTAACGGTCCAACAGTTGAAGTAACTACTTTTTTCTTTCTGATATAACTATAGAATTCTTTCGGGTTTGTTTTACTTTGATTCGCAACATGTAACTCCAGGGTCTTTTTACTTTGCTTAATTAACTTTTTGGCTTTGTGTGTGTGTGTGTGTGTGTGTGTGTGTGTGTGTATGTGTGTGTGTGCCATTCTAAATGCGTGAATAGGACATGTGATTCCCCAGTAAAAATAACAAACACACACACTTGCAAACTAAATGTACAGTTACCCACATAAGTCCTGTTCCTCGTCGTGATCTTGTGTATGGAAGTAAAATAATATGAATGAATTGCGAGTGTGGTTGCTTATTTATCACTTGATTAATCACATGAGTTAAGGGGATATGGGTCTTTTTTTCTAGATCCCCATTTCC
The DNA here is from genome assembly GCA_032716605.1 of Paralithodes platypus. Lineage (NCBI taxonomy): Eukaryota > Metazoa > Arthropoda > Malacostraca > Decapoda > Lithodidae > Paralithodes > Paralithodes platypus. The sequence goes on from CM064488.1 coordinate 34,018,225, forward strand.
TTCATGTTTAGTCCCATTAGTTTTCAGATTTTAAGATGTTTTCCCCAGTGGCGTCACCAGGGGGGGGGGGGATTGGGGGGGCTTCTCCCCCCCAAATCAAGGACTCAGCCCCCCCAAAAATGCAAACCCCAAAACCAGGTCAGCCAGGCAATAAGTATGGACATTTACAACCCATTTGCTCTAGCCATTTAGCGAATTACAAAGGTTAGGGGTCACAATTTCTGGCCTACCTATAATGAATGGACTATAGTATGATAGTATATGAAGAAAAACTTTTCTCTGCATATAGGCTTTATACCCTACAATTACCATTGGCCTTGTAACTTACTGACTGATGCCTGGTATCAGGCTCATCAATATTTATGTGTCATATGGTTCTTACTTATACGCATTTTTAGGCCTCAAAAAGGCCCCAGAAACTTCTCAAATTTCAAAATTTTCCGGGGGGGCTTACAGCGCCCCCCCGGACCCCCCAGATGCTCAGGCTCGCTTCGCTCGCCACCCACCCACCTATCTATGCCAGGGCTACAGCCCCCCCAAAACTTTACCCCTGGTGACGCCACTGGACTTTTCCCCATTAGTTTGTCGATTTTAAGACCTTATGCCTCATTTCCTTGTCATTTTAAAGACGTTTCGTGCTATTTAGGTGTCTAGAGAGGAAACTAAAAAAATAAATTAATACATGAAATAATAGACCAAAAAACCGGCCACTAGCCCCTTAAATACGGGTCTCAAGCAGGTGTGGGAGGGGGGGGGGGGGATGAAGGGAGGGATGGTCGTTTTCGTTAATTACATGCAGGGTGTCAAACGCAAGTAGGTCCATTATTTGTAGTCCTCATTACTGTATATGTATAGCTAAAATTAAGGTTTACAGTTCAAATTTCTTATCTGTAAGTGATCAAATGGCCAACACATCGCTATTTCATGTAAATGTTTATTAATTCCTTCTCATATTGATTCAAGTCTTCAAGCAATATTGCTCTGGCTTGACTACATAATATCTAGGTATGGCGGATGACTGGTCACTTTGGCTTGTATGGATGACTGGTGACTTTGGCTTGTATGAATGACTGGTGACTTTGGCGGATGACTGGTGACTTTGGCTTGTATGGATGACTGATGAATTTGGCTTGTATGGATGACTGGTGACTTTGGCGGATGACTGGTGACTTTGGCTTGTATGGATGACTGGTGACTATCTTGTATGGATGACTGGTAACTGTAGCTTGTATGGATGACTGGTGACTGTAGCTTGTATAGATGACTGGTGACTGTAGCTTGTATGGATGACTGGTGACTGTAGCTTGTATGGATGACTGGTGACTGTAGCTTGTATGGATGACTGGTGACTGTAGCTTGTATGGATGACTGGTGACTGTAGCTTGTATGGATGACTGGTGACTGTAGCTTGTATGGATGACTGGTGACTGTAGCTTGTATGGATGACTGGTGACTGTAGCTTGTATGGATGACTGGTGACTGTAGCTTGTATGGATGACTGGTGACTGTAGCTTGTATAGATGACTGGTGACTGTAGCTTGTATTAATGAGTGGTGACTGTAGCTTGTATAGATGACTGGTGACTAGCTTGTATGGATGACTGGTGACTGTAGCTTGTATGGATGACTGGTGACTGTAGCTTGTATGGATGACTGGTGACTGTAGCTTGTATGGATGACTGGTGACTGTAGCTTGTATGGATGACTGGTGACTAGTTTGTATGGATGACTGGTGACTGTAGCTTGTATGGATGACTGGTGACTGTAGCTTGTATAGATGACTGGTGACTGTACCTTGTATGGATGATTGGTGACTAGCTTGTGTGGACGACTGGTGACTGTAGCTTGTATGGATGACTGGTGACTGTAGCTTGTATGGATGACTGGTGACTGTAGCTTGTATGGATGACGTGACTGTAGTTTGTATGGATGACTGGTGACTGTAGCTTGTATGGATGACTGGTGACTGTATCTTGTATGGATGACTGGTGACTAGCTTGTGTGGATGACTGGTGACTGTAGCTTGTATGGATGACTGGGGACTGTAGCTTGTATGGATGACTGGTGACTGTAGCTTGTATGGATGACTGGTGACTGTAGTTTGTATGGATGACTGGTGACTGTAGCTTGTATGGCTGACTGGTGACTCCAGCTTGTATGGATGACTGGTAACTGTAGCGTTTATGGATGACTGGTGACTAGCTTGTATGGATGACTGGTGACTCTAGCTTGTATGGATGACTGGTGACTGTAGCTTGTATGGATGACTGGTGACTGTAGCTTGTATAGATGACTGGTGACTGTAGCTTGTATGGATGACTGGTGACTAGTTTGTATGGATGACTGGTGACTGTAGCTTGTATGGATGACTGGTGACTGTAGCTTGTATGGATGACTGGTGACTGTAGCTTGTATGGATGACTGGTGACTAGCTTGTGTGGATAACTGGGATTGTAGCTTGTATGGATGACTGGTGACTGTAGCTTGTATGGATGACTGGTGACTGTAGATTGTATGGATGACGTGACTGTAGTTTGCATGGATGACTGGTGACTGTAGCTTGTATGGATGACTGGTGACTGTATCTTGTATGGATGACTGGTGACTAGCTTGTGTGGATGACTGGTGACTGTAGCTTGTATGGATGACTGGTGACTGTAGCTTGTATGGATGACTGGTAACTGTAGCTTGTATGGATGACTGGTGACTGTAGTTTGTATGGATGACTGGTGATTGTAGCTTGTATGGCTGACTGGTGACTCCAGTTTGTATGGATGACTGGTAACTGTAGCGTGTATGGATGACTGGTGACTAGCTTGTATGGATGACTGGTGACTCTAGCTTGTATGGATGACTGGTGACTGTAGCTTGTATGGATGACTGGTGACTGTAGCTTGTATGGATGCCTGGTGTCTTCAGCTTGTATGGATGACTGGTGACTAGCTTGTATGGATGACTGGTGACTCTAGCTTGTATGGATGACTGGTGACTGTAGCTTGTATGGATGACTGGTGACTACCTTGTATGGATGCCTGGTGACTGTAGCTTGTATGGATGACTGGTGAATGTAACTTGTATGAATGACTGGTGACTGTAGCATGTATGGATGACTGGTGACTGTAGCTTGTATGGATGACTGGTGACTGTAGCTTGTATGGATGACTGGAGACTGTAGCTTGTATGGATGACTGGTGACTAGCTTGTATGGATGACTGGTGACTGTGGCTTTTATGGTTGACTGGTGACTGTAGCTTGTATGGATGATTGGTGACTGTAGCTTGTATGGATGACTGGTGACTGTAGCTTGTATGGATGACTGGTAACTGTAGCTTGTATGAATGACTGGTGACTGTAGCTTGTATGGATGACTGGTGACTGTAGCTTGTATGGATGACTGGTGACTGTAACTTGCATGGATAACTGGTGACTAGCTTGTATGGATGACTGGTGACTGTAGCTTGCTTGGATGACTGGTGACTCTAGCTTGTGTGGATGACTGGTGACTGTAGCTTGTATGGATGACTGGTGACTGTAGCTTGTATGGATGACTGGTGACTGTAGCTTGTATGGATGACTGGTGACTAGCTTGTATGGATGACGGGTGACTGTATACGCTTGTATAGATGGCTGGTGACTAATTGCTTGTATGGATAACTGGTGACTTCAGCTTGTATGGATGACTGGTGACTGTAGCTTGTATGGATGACTGGTGACTTCAGCTTGTATGGATGACTGGTGTCTGTAGTTTGTATGGATGACTGGTGACTGTAGCTTGTATAAATGGCTGGTGACTGTAGCTTGTATGGATGACTGGCGACTGTAGCTTGTATGGATGACTGGTGACTGTAGCTTGTATGGATGACTGTTGACTGTAGCTTGTATGGATGACTGGTGACTGTAGCTTGTATGGATGACTGGTGACTTTAGCTTGTATGGATGACTGGTGACAGTAGCTTGTATGGATGACTGATGACTGTAGCTTGTATGGATGACTGGTGACTAGCTTTTATGGATGACTGGTGACTCTAGCTTGTATGGACGACTGGTGACTTCAGCTTGTATGGATGACTGGTGACTCTAGCTTGTATGGATGACTGGTGACTCTAGCCTGTATGGATGACTGGTGACTTCGGCTTGTATGGATGCCTGGTGACTAGCTTGTATGGATGACTGGTGACTGTAGCTTGAATGGATGACTGGTGACTTCACCTTGTATGGATGACTGGTGACTCTAGCTTGTAATGATGTCTGGTGACTTCAGCTTGTATGGATGACTGGTGACAGTAGCTTGTATGGATGACTGGTGACTCTAACTTGTATGAATGACTGGTGACTCTAGCTAGTATGGATGACTGGTGACTTCAGCTTGTATGGATGACTGGTGACTAGTTTGTATGGATGACTGGTGACTCTAGCTTGTATGGATGACTGGTGACTTCAGCTTGTATGGATGACAGGTGACTAGCTTGTATGGATGACTGGTGACTTCGGCTTGTATGAATGACTGGTGACTGTGGCTTGTATGGATGACTGGTGACTTCAGTTTGTATGGATGACTGGTGACTCTAGCTTGTATGGATGACTGGTGACTTCAGCTTGTTTGGATGACTGGTGATTGTAGCTTGTATGGATGACTGGTGACTTCAGCTTGTATGGATGACTGGTGACTATCTTGTATGGATGACTGGTGACTGTAGCTTGTATTGATGACTGGTGACTGTGGCTTGTATGGATGACTGGTGACTGTGGCTTGTATGGATGACTGGTGACTTCAGCTTGTATGGATGACTGGTGACTAGCTTGTTGTTGTTGTTGTTGTTGTTGTTCCCTAAGCTGCCTGGCCGAACAGCCCCGAGTCCCTAAGGAAGGCCATGGCCATGGTCGGGCTTTCCCACAGAGCTCTCAAAGAGTATAAATTGTGTTGTTGGCGTAAGTGGTTGTGTGAAATGCAGTCTTCTATGATGTGTTTAATGGAATGGGGTGCTGTGTTACAATCCGGGCAGGTGTCGATGACGGAGTCATGCAGTCTCTTCTGATAGCTCAGAAGAGCCGGATGGTGTCCGCATCTCAGCCTGGCCAGGTGGACTCTGTCCTCGCGAGGAAGGGAGGATTCAGAAGGATGGATTTCGGGAGGTCGTGCTTGCAGCTGCGTGTTGTCTATGAGTGAGTGAATGGAATGGCGAGTGATATGAGTATGGATGTGCTTCTGGAAGTTGGTTTGGGGTGGGCAGGGAGGGAGAGAAGACAGTATTTGTGTGTGATAGCGTGTGCTGGGTGTTGTTTTGATATTTCTTGGTGTCTGTGGGTGTGTAGCCATGTAGTGTAGTGGGTGGTGTTGATTCGTGGAGGCTGCTGCCAGGAATTGTATGCCTCTCATGTCTAGATGATCTTTGACTTTGAGGACTTTGGTTTCTTGATGTAGGTGATCTGTGGGTGTCGTAGCTGTGCATCCTGTGATGATTTTCAGGGCTTTTTTTGTAATGGTCTGTAAGGTCTTATGATGAGTTTCAGCTAGGTTGGAAGCCCAGGCCGGGCTTGCGTATTCCATAACTGATCTTATGTATAGTTTGTAGACTGTGGTGGTGGTTTCTTTGTTGTGTCCAAATTTCGTGTGGGCAAGTGATCTGAGGGCGTTAAGTCTGGGTGTCAGTTTCTTTTTCGTGTTTGTGATATGCTGTTTGAATGTCATTTGGGTGTTGTATGTTACTCCTAGGATTTTGGGTGTGTGTGTGTGTGTTAGGGGTGTGTTGTTTATGTTGAGTCCCGGGACGTAATCGTGCTCTCCTGTCCAGCTTGTGAGGAGGGTTGCAGTGGATTTAGCTGGGGCTAAATTGAGTCTGTTTGTAGTGCACCATTCATGTAATGTGTCGAGATAGTCTTGAAGGAGTCTTAAGAACATAAGAACATAAGAAAATGGGAGTCTGCAGAAAGCCGATTGGCCTAAGCAAGGCAGATCCCTGTCCCACACAACCCCTAATCAATTACAAAGCCCAATTATAGGCTCAACACTCTAATACCCTGAGGATCATCTTACCAAAACGGTTAGAGATTAACGCAGGATTATGGGGGTCTGCAGAGCGCTGATTGGCCCAACCCGGCTGATCCCCCTTCACACCCAACCTTTCTCGTCCATATGCTTATCCAATGTTATCTTAAAGCTCCCTACAGTTTTAGATCCCACTATAGCACTTGGTAGTCCATTCCACCCATCTACAACTCTGTTACCAAACCAATATTTGCCTATATCTTTTCTGAAACGAAATTTATCTAATTTGAAACCATTGGTACGAGTTCTTTCGCTATCACTGAGCTTTAGTACATTTGTCATGTCCCCTTTGTTAATCCCACTAACCCACTTGAACACCTCTATCATATCCCCTCTAACTCTGCGTCTCTCTAACGAATGTAAACCTAATTTCTTCAACCTTTCTTCATACGGAAGATTTCTAATATTATGGATCATTTTTGTCATTCTACGCTGTACTTTCTCCAATGAATCTATGTCCATTCTGTAATAAGGACACCAAAATTGGACAGCATAATCCATATGGGGTCTCACTAATGACAAGTAAAGTTTTAAGATAACATCAGCAGTTCTGTTACTCACACTCCTAGAGATGAACCCGAGAATCCTGTTTGCCTTATTACGAACGCCTATACACTGTTTTCTAGGCTTCAAATCATTGCTAACAAACACACCTAGATCTTTCTCGCAGTCTGATTTTTCTAATTCTAAATTAGCTAGTTTATATTTAACATTTGTTTGCATCTTCCCTATCTTTAATACCTTGCATTTGTCAATGTTAAACTTCATCTGCCAATTTACTGACCATTCATGTAAGGTATCTAGATCCTTTGGAGGCACTCTATATCGCTATCTGAATCAATTGATCTCCCCATTTTAGTATCGTCTGCGAATTTACTTATCCTACTAGTTATACCTAAATCTAGGTCATTTATGTATATAAGAAACAACAGGGGACCTAATACCGATCCCTGGGGGACACCACTTTTGACTGCTCCCCACTCTGACTTGGTACCATTTATGCTGACTCTCTGTTTCCTACCAATTAGCCATGACCTAATCCATCCCAACAACGCCCCACCTATTCCATGTGCATCAACCTTTCTCATCAATCTCTCATGAGGGACTCTGTCGAAAGCTTTATTGAAATCTAAATATATAATATCGTATGCCTTGTCATTATCTACTGCTTCATATACCTCTGAGAAAAAACTAAGCAAATTTGTAAGGCAAGAACGTCCCTGAGTGAATCCATGCTGAGAAGAATTGATTAAGTTAAATGTTTCTAAGTGGTTTCTCATTTTCCTAGCAATAATTGACTCTAGTAGCTTTCCTATAATTGAAGTGAGACTAATGGGACGGTAATTGGATGCTATTGATTTATCACCTTTTTTGAAAATCGGAACTACATTTGCAAGCTTCCAAGCTTCTGGAACTATACCTGTTTCTAATGAATTGTTAAAAAGAAATGTTAATGGGTAACTTAACTCATCTCTGCATTCTTTTAATACTCTGGCATATACCTCATCGGGACCAGGCGATTTCTGAGGTTTCAGTCTGTCAATTTCCTTAAGCACATCATTTCTACTTATAGTAACCGTACTTAACCTATTTTCTATACTATCGCTATATACCTTACGGACTTCTGGAATCTGTGCCAAATTTTCATTAGTGAAAACGGATAGAAACTGACTATTTAATGTACTGCACATTTCTAAATCATTTTCTGTCATTTCTCCTATCGAAGTTTTAAGGGGGCCTATTTTATCTCTAACTTTAGATTTATATAGCTGGTAAAAAGCCTTAGGGTTATTTTTTGAGTCATTGGCTATCCTGATTTCATAATTTCTTTTGTCTGTCCTTATACATTTTTTAACCTCTCTTGATAGATTCTGATAGTAAGCAAGTAGGTGAATTTCGCCTTTCTTTATTTTTCGATATATTCCTCTCTTTTTTCCTAGAAGGTCTAATAGTCTATTATTCATCCATTTGGGTTGGTTCTGTGTTGATCTAAATTTTCTTTTGGGGATATATTTATTTTGCGCATTGTGGAGTGAAGAAATAAAATTATTATATGTAGCTGTCAAATTATCCTGAGTTAAGACAGGTATCTGAGAGAGAGTATGTTCATTAGCGCACCTGGGTCCACTTAATAGTTTAACCATAGGATCGACTCTTAAGGCTCGTCTTAATCCACCATAATTGGCTTTTCTGAAATCTGGGATAAGTGTCGTATTCTCTTTAGCCTTTCCTGTCCATTGTATGTTATAATAAATTGATTTATGATCACTATTTCCTAGTTGGTCTCCTATCTCTACATTATTTATAATTTGTTCATTATTACTGAGAACTAAATCGAGGATATTATTACCTCTAGTAGGCGAGTCTATGAATTGAAATAAAAAACTATCCTGTACCGCCTCAATAAACTCTTTTGAATCTGAGTCGCCGATTTGATGCTGCCAATCAATATTCGGAAAATTAAAATCCCCCATAATACACACATTGCTAAACCTTGATGCTATTTTCACTTCCTGCCATAAAGCTGTACCTTCGTTTCTACTCATATTTGGTGGTCTATAAATAACTCCAATAATTATGGTCTCACTACCTTCGCTAACCTCAACCCAAACACTTTCGTTATCAGTATTTAGTCTAATACCTGATTTAATACAGCTTTTTAAAGAACTCCTGACAAACACTGCTATTCTGCCGCCCCTCCTACTTGTTCGGTCGCGTTTAAACAAACTATATCCTGGTATATGGAATTCTGCTAAAAAATGTCTTGATTCTGTATTAATCCATGTTTCAGTCAGTGCTATAATGTCTATATGTTCGTTGCTAACAAGTGCTCTAAGTTCATCCATTTTGTTACATAAACTCCTACAGTTTGTATAATATAATCGCGATGAATTTATTTTACTGGTATCGGATTTACCTTTATTTCTAACTGAATTCCCATCTTCTGTTACACCTTTAATATTTCTACTAGCAGTACAATTAAAATCCTGTGACTGATATTTTCTATTCCTATCTGATGTACCAGTACGGCAATTTACCCTATCTAGACAATTATTCTTACTCATATTCTCAGGCTTTATTTTCAGCGAAACCCCGCGACAATCCTATCTATTGACCTAGCTAAATTTGCCACCCCTAGCCGAGAAAGATGAACCCCGTCCTGTGCGTACAACTGATTTTTACCATAGAAACGGGTCCAGTTATCAAGGAATGGTATTGCATTTGCATTACAGTATTTTTCCAGCCGACAATTGATACCAATTGCCCTAGATGACCATTCCTTGCTGACCCCTCTCCGTGGCAAGATACTGTGTACTACAGGTATGCCTCCCTTCCTCCTAACTTTATCTAACACCTCCCCGTACTGCCGAAGCAGTACTTCCGTCCTACCTTTACCAACATCATTGCTCCCTGTACTGAGACAGATAATGGGGCTATCTCCAATATCTTTCATGATGTAATCAATGTCCTCTAACACCTTCCCAACCCCGGCACCAGGCAGACAGACAAGCTTCCTAATATCAGTACAGGTGGACCTAGCTAAGTGTCTGACCATGGAGTCCCCAACAATTGAGAAGGACTTGCCTCTCCTTGTCGATGACTTGGTAGCAGCTGCGGCAGCGGCAGGAACTCCTGGGGCAGCAGTTGAAGGTACTCCTGGGGGGGCAGCAGTCACAGCATTCCCTGTTGGAGGCAACTTACTTACCTTTCTCCTGGTTTCCTCGCCGAAGGAAGCACTCGCAGCCTCACCATCACATTTGTCATCCAAGGTGATGAACTTGTTGCTGAGGGCAACTGGCCGCCGTAGAAATTTGCAGGTTGTTGCACTTGTCTTGTTGCTGTGTCTGGGTTTTGGTGCGTGCTTGTGAGTGTTATGTCATCTGCGTAGGAGGCTATGGTTATTTGGGGTGAATTTGATGTATTTATATCATGCATGTACAGATTGAAGAGTGCGGGCGACAGGACGGATCCTTGCAGGACTCCGTTTGGGAAATTTCTAATGCTAGATGACTGACCGGCAAAAGATACGTGTGCACATCTGCCTGCTAAGAAGTTGGCCAGCCATCTTTTTGTGTTGTTGTGCATGTATGTGTTGTAGATTTTGTTTGTTAGGTTGTGGCGGGGGATGGTATCGAAGGCTTTACTAATGTCGAGTGTGGCAAGTAGTGATCTGTGTGGTGGTCTAGCTGAGTTGATGCCGTCAAAAGCTCTTTGTGTAAGGTCTATAAGAAGAGTGTTTGTGGAGTGCAATGGTCTGAAGCCGTGTTGTGTTGGAGAAAGGGGTAAGTCAGGTGTCATCAGTTGTAGTACAAGGCGCTCGATGATTTTGGAGGGGATACAAAGGACTAGCTTGTATGGATGACTGGTAGTCCAGTAAAGATACGGCAGAATGGGGGGTCAACCCACCACTAATTGCAATAGTTTTTCTGATTGTTGCATATGAAACTACATTATGAGGAGGATAACATATCAAAAGTCTAAGAAAATCAAACTATGGGAACATATTTTAAAATTGTGTTAAGGACACATACCCTCGGACAACAAAAAACTTAAATGTTCTTTGCTTTATGAGATGCATACTGCGACTACGGAACATTTATTCTTTATGAAATATGGTTAAATGCATCAATGCATCATGCGTCAGTGTTCAATGCATCATCACTGAGTTCCTCTAATTGTAATGTTGACATATTTGCAGATTCCACGACACTGTCCACATGCAATAGTGCAGTCAAGTCCATTCTTGCGACATGTACATCGCAGAGTTTGACAGCCAGTCTTACTTTTTTATACAACTGCATCTGATGACCTCAAGGAGTTCTTGAGGAGCGGGATCTTTACTTGTTGTCAACGGGTACAACAAGCTCATCTTTAAGTTTAGAAGCCACTCTTTGCAGAACCTCGTTGCTCTCTATGTCTTGGGCAGTTGTTTTCCCAGCTAGTAGCTCCTCCATCAGAGTTCCTAAAGTCTGGAGATTACTGTGCAATTCAAGTTTGTCTTCTTGGTTGTCGATATGGGCATCAGGATTTTCACCACTTGAACTATCTTCACAGGGCTGCATCTCAACTCCTTTGGTTTCACCCGTCAAAGAAGTTACATCAACTTGATATGCTCTAGCTGTCAGGAGAGTGTTGAGGGCTGAATCGACTAAGAGATGACCTCGCATTGCTCTTGCTACAGCTTTACCAGACAGCATGTGACCGACTGAGTTCGGGGCATAGACCACTTCAAGCACTTCATGAAGTCCAGATCCAGACATTAAATGTCCAATGGAACCCAAGAAGCTCATTTGGGTATGAAACGCTCCGAGACGCACAACAATTGATCGGACGTTGCTGTTTGGTGGTTCACTTTCTACAATGGTGTGTGCCTTCCACCAGAGAGGCTGATCAAATGTGATTACGGGGGTGGTATTGTACCGCTTTGCATGCGATGAAACAAATATTAGTGTCGAGTATATACAGGAAATGTCATTTGGATTCATGTCTATCATGGGCATAAATACTACCAAGGCTTTCCCTGGATGGTTTCCATCTGCAATAATTTGCATGTATCCATTCCATAGAGGTCTTGATATTTGAGCTGTCGGTGATACTTTCCACAGAAAGTCGGATTGGAGATATGGCTCTTTCACATCTGGTTTCTCCAAGACTTCGTAAGACATGTTGTACATTGCTTCTCTCTCTGATGGATATGGGTGAATGTTTATCTTTCCGAGGGCAACTACATCTTTCAAAGGGATGTCCTTTCTAGGAATGTTTCTTTCAGCTTTCAGATAGGGTGTTACAGCTGCGATTATACCCATTCCATGAAACGTGTTCTTGCCATCTAGAGTGGCAATGTCATGGTCTGCATTGTCTCCCATGTACTGATGGAAATGTCCTGGAAAGTACTCAGGAAAGCTAGTCCCTTGGGCAGCTGCAGAACTGCGCTGGAACTTCTGTACTTCTGCATAAGAACAATAGAAACCATGTGCATGCAAGGAATCGATCAGGAATATGGAATCAAAACTATTGTGCATCTGGATTCCCAGACCGATTTGTAGAGGAGCCATGAGTGCTCTTGGACGAGTTGCTTGCATGATGGCTTGACCTATCGATGCTATCTTCTGCGACTTGTAGCCCACGAAGAGCTCTGTAAGGAAGGTCTGTAACGAGTGTTACGTCCTGGGATATATAAACACTGGGCTCTTTCTATTTGGACTAGGTATGCGGCAACAAGCAACAACGGAAAACGCTAGATCCAACCCTTATCTATAAACCCAGGCAACAAACCACCCTAAACCGTCAAGAGTCATGCCTGGACAACGAGGTATCCTATGACTCGGTTACAGGGTGCACGCACTATAGACTGCTGGTAGTCAAGCAGGCTATATAAAAGATCACACAATTAAGTTGACTTAAAGCTTCAAGGAAAAGATAGATAACGGAATTAAATTGCAGAAACAATTTAATAACAAACTAGAAGAAAGTACATTTAACGTTACGTTAATTAATACAACTAATCACCCCTGCGTGAAAGAAGGTGAAAGCAAACAGTCCTCAAAACATCGTACCGGTAGACAAGATGCGGGTTTCTAAACTGCATGCGGCTACTGTAGGATCTGATGCTTAGCAAAGAAAGTACGTTACGGATTTAGAGAACTCTTAACTAAAAAGCAGGAATAAATACTAGTGATAGGACCTACAGTGTATAATGGCATAGGTATAATTAAATAAAGGCAGCAACTCGCAACATAACCACATACAGGTGTGCTTCTCACTCTTAGTTAGGCAAGCCTGCTCGGACAGTCTCTAAGCCACACCCTGACTCACAATGCTCACAAAGACGGTAAACTGTGGCACAATAACAAGCATACAGATATAATAAACCGCTAGCTGTTAATCTGCCAGGTGGCAGAGGTCTAGCCGGAAGGATATAGGCTTCGGATACCCGGGCTGAGCCACCTGCTCTAGCCTAGGGACGTTCCCAAGTCTGTGCGCCAAATTACTCTAATTGAAAGGGTGCTCTCTTGAGAGACTCAGATCCCAAGTATCTGACTCTCTCCTGGCGACCCTAAATCAAACGCAAGGCGTGCTAGCGCAGTGCTGAGTGGACTAGGCAAGGGCCCTCACACAACACAACACTAGACACACAGGCACACAGACAAGAAAATGCCACCAGACTCCCACGGGTATCCTAGTAAAGTTGTGCAGGTCCACAGGACTCGCACCTGCAGACTTTACTTAAAGGATCGCAAAAAACCTCCCCTCCGGTCTAGCCCCTGCTCACCTGCCACAAGAACACACTAGCAAGCATGAAACCACCAAATATGAGACAACAAAAAAGCTTCCTAGGTCTCATTAACAATTACATCTCTGCATAAGGCCCAAAATCCTATCTAGTTATCTGAGAGCTCGTCGTTAATACAATGATAGATATAAGGTCTATCAAGGGGATGGGGTAATTAAATAGACTGGTGAAGTAGTGGAAAGAAGGTATACAAAGTAAGAGAGAAAGTTTCTAAGTGGGGTTGAGAGGGATAGATATCAAGGGGGTCCGAAGGGTACGACAGTGAGGTGAGCTCTAAGTCTTGAATCTGTCTGGACCCCACCCTAGGCATGCGAAATACATCCCATGCTTGGCAACACTCAACACCGTTGCCGGGTCAAAATCCTCTACCCCTTGCGTGAGTCGAAACTAAGCCTAACGTTGCGATCAATGGCAACATCAGGCTCGTCCCAAGCTAGTCTATTCCGCGCCCGCGCAAAGCAATGTCCCCAAGCCGGCCTCTCTCTCCCGCTCGTCTCCTCCCACTCTCACTAGACTTACATCTTATATATTATAATGAAACAATCAACTATCGAGAATAAAATATACTAAGATGTGTTGGTTAAGAATAAGGGCAGCTTCAAGCTGTGAAACAACATAAGAATATCCCAGACCTTAGTTACATTGTCGTAGGATATATACTAAGGAAAAGCCGGCCAGCCGGTATCTAAATGGCTGGGTAGCCGACACTCGCGCATGCCCGCACGTGGCTACTATGCAGGAGCGTCACACCTCCCCCAAGATATAAGACACTTGACTAAGTTCTTCATATCTAACAGAAAGCTTCTCATAGTACCACACACTGTTGCGACACAAGGCACTATATATAAAAAAAATAAAGACTGTTGCACTCCACCGAGCAAGTTCAACTAACTTAGCGACAATAAGCGAAAACATTCAACTTAGATACTGCTACAACATCTTATACAAAATTCTACACGTTATAAAAATAAAGAGTTTTTATTTTATTTTTTTGTTTTTTTTATTTATTTTTTTTTCGGCTGAACTACAGTGACAGCCTATTTTCCTCCACACTCAACCCTCAATCCTGTAGCAGTCTAACCAACATCATCCACCTTTGATAGACAATCCGCTATCACGTTATCAGAACCGGCAATATGGCGTATGTCCAAATTATACTCCTGAAGCATGAGTGACACCTGGTCAGCCTCATATTGGTTATGAAACTGATTCAAGAATTTCAGAGGGTGATGATCGGTATAAACCACTACGACTGGTCCGAAAGCCGGAACATATACATCGAAGTGCCTGAGCGCCAGCACTATCGCCAGGAGTTCTTTTTCAATTACCGAGTAATTCCTTTGTGCACTATTGAATTTTTTACTGTAAAAACTCACTGGATGTTCGATACCTTCATCATCTGTCTGTAACAAGACAGCCCCAGCCCCTACGCCACTGGCATCAGTCGCCAGCTGAAAAGGTCTGCTGAAGTCCGGGGCCCTGAGTATGGGGTGGGTACATAACAGGTGTTTCACCAAGGAAAACGCCTCTGCACACTCAGGAGACCACCGGAACTTCTTGTCCTTAGATAACAAGTCAGTTAAAGGTGCAAGTACAGTCGAATAGCCTTTGATGAAGCGACGATAATAGCCTATCATACCTAGAAACCGCATGATTTGTTTCTTAGTCGTAGGCTGGGGAAACTGATCGATGGCTTTGATCTTTGTCTGTGGAGGGCACACCTGACCCATCCCCACCTCGAACACCAGGTACAAAACTGTGGCTTTGACAAAATCGCACTTACCCAGGTTTACCACCAAACCTGCTTCATTCAGTTTATTAAAAAGCTGTCCGATGTGAGCACAGTGACTATTAAAATCATCGTCGTATATTATGACATCATCTAGGTACACCGTACAGTTGGGAATGTCGGCTACAATGTCGTTCATTCATTTCTGAAACGTTGCAGGGGCATTTTTCAGCCCGTATGGCATAACATGGCAACGATATGTGGCACCGTCCACCACAAACCCACACACTTCTCGTGCTCGCTCAGACAAGGGCACTTGCCAATAACCCTTAACAAGGTCTATCTTAGTGAGGAACTTGGCCTTTCCTATCTTATCCACACTGTCGTCCACGCGAGGGAGATGGTAGGCATTTGTGGGGGTTAAACCATTCAACCTGCGGAAATCTATACAAAACTGCCTAACCTAACCTAACCTAACCTAACCTAACCTAACCTAACCTACCTTGCCATCTGGTTTGGGCTGCAGTGTGACGGGGGAAGTCCACCTTACTGCACCCTCAGAAATCAGCCCACGTTTCAGCATATAATCCAGCTCTTCCCTAAGTGCTGGTAATTTAATAGGGGGAACACGGTATGGCACTGATTTAAAGGGCGGGTGGTCCCCAACATCGACATCGTGCACCGCTTGAGTAGTGAGGCCAGGATGCTCCGCGAAAACAGCTGGGTTTGAATCAAACAAGAGCTGCACAGCTACACGCTGTTGCTCAGGCAGGTGCAATATCAACTCGTGAGCCACTTGTCTAGAATTCCCCGCCCACTGATCCGCGGAAACATGACAGTCCCATTTATCCTCCCCCACAGCTTGACTATCCCTTCCTCCTTCTCCACCACGATCGCTGCAGATCAACACCGGGACAGTGAGAGGCTCGGAGGGGCGCCTCACATACTCTTTCATTAGATTTACATGGCAAAGTTGGTTTTTTTTCTTACGATCAGGAGTAGCTACTAAATAGTCGAGATCAGAAACCTTCCTTACAACCCGATACGGACCAGAATACTTGGCAGACAAGGGGTGTCCCACCAGAGGCAGTAGTATCAGTACTTCCTGATCTACTTCAAACTCCCTCAGCTTCACCTTCTGGTCGTATCTGTCCTTCATCTGAGCTTGTGAACTCTTAAGGTTCCGACCTGCTACCTCCAAGCTCTTTAGCATTCTCTCACGGCTTTCAACTACATACTTTAGAAGCGAGCATGGCTTTGTGACTCCCTCCCAGATCTCCTTGACTATGTGGAGGGGCCCCCTGACCCTGTGTCCAAAAACCAACTCGTTCGGGCTAAATCCCAAGCTCTCCCCAGGGACTTCTCTCGCAGCAAATAAAACGTATGGGAGACCTAGATCCCAGTCCTTCCCAGTCTCCATGCAATAACACCGCAACATACTCTTGAGAGTCGAGTGCCACCTTTCCAAAACTCCCTGACTCTCGGGATGATAGGCAGATGACACCACAGACACTATCCCATGTTGCTGCATGGTCTGCTTAAACAGAGCAGAAGTAAAATTGGATCCCTGATCAGACTGGATCTCCTGAGGGTAGCCATAACGAGAGAAATAGACAAGTAGGTTTTTGACAACAGTCTTAGCCATCCCGTTGCGCATGGGGTAAGCATCTGGATACCGTGTTGCTACATCCATTACAGTTAGTAAAAATTTATTGCCGGCACTAGTGGGGGGCAATGGGCCAACCATATCGATAACTACCTTGCTGAAGGGCGGCCCAATGACAGGGATTGGTTGTAACGGGGCTCTCGGGATGACCTGATTGGGTTTCCCAACAACTTGACAAGTGTGACACTGTGACACCCATGACACGACACTCGCCTTTAACCCAGGCCACCAGAAAAGCTTGCTGAGAGCTGCCTCCGTCTTACGTGCCCCCAGGTGCCCTGCCAAAGGCACATCATGAGCTAATCTCAATAAGCTCTCACGGCACACCCTCGGTACTACTAACTGGTCCACTAATCCTGACCCGCCATCCCACTTTTTCTTGGGATCCTGATGTCTCCGATACAAGATCCCCTCGGACAAGAAAAAATCACCAGGCTGCGCATCCCCATCGCTCTCCAGTTCGATAGCACCATTACCACACGCCCTGACTTCAGGATCTTCCAGCTGCAAGGGACATATATCAGCAGGTGCCAGATTATCCAAGTTCATCTTAAATAATTTATTTCCACCTCCAATGTCCCGCTGAGCCATCCTTTCCTCACGCTGCGCATAACGATGCTGTCGCAGAGTCTCTTCCTGCCCTGCACCTGCACTAGCGGTGACAGGCCCCGGGGCCTCTCCAGACTCTAACATAGGTGCCAATAATGAGTCACCAAGAAACACTGCCGGCTCAAAACTCTCCAATTGACCAACACTTCCCGTTTTCTTGTGACCTTTCCTCCACGGTTTGATAGACTGAGGTGGTGGCTGCAAGGCTCCGGATGTCTGAGAACGCGTCACAACACACGCCATAGTTTGTACGCTACACTTCTCAACCCACTCCTGTTCCTCCCTACTAACGTCGGCCGCCTTCTCGGCAACGACCAAGGGTGAAACCTTAGAAGCAGGCACCGCAAAGTCGTTGCCGAGGAGGAGGTCGACGCCCCCAACAGGCAAGTTCTCTACAATTCCGACATCCAGTTCCTTCGCCACACCACCCACTTCCAGCTCCATCCGCACCAGCGGGTAGGACTTCGTAGCATTGATCCCCTGAACTACCACCACCCGAGCAGCGTTAATCGGCCTACCAGTAAAGTTCTTTAACAAGGTCTGAGAAGCCCCAGTATCACGCAATAGCTTAACTCCTCGCCTTTCGCCAGCCCACCTCACAAAACCATGCCCTCTATGACCTCCAAAGACGTCGCGGACAGGGTTGGAGCCTTCCGGACTCTTGAACACAGGCTGTGTCCCAACCTCTGACGAACTACCCTTGGCAAACTCAGAAGATATAGGCGACACCCCTATGCTGCGGACCATGACACAACCTTGTTTGGTGGCTTGTTCGGACAAGCATTTGCAAAGTGACCCTCCTTGTGACATGCAAAGCACTCTTTATTCTTTGGTTTCCCTTGAGATTGGGAGGTACCATTAGACTTCTTATACGGGACGGTATTTGGTTTATGTTCAGTTTTGTTGTCAGTGCTAGATGGTTTTGTGTATTTATGTGTATCAAAATTCTTGGGAGGGGGAGGGGTACGATCCTTTGCACCCGACTCACTCCTAGCTGCTGCTCCACACCCTCGAATTAATGACAGTCGGAGGTCAGCCATTTCTGCTGCCTCCTGGAGAGTTCTAGGATTTTTTTCCTTTATATTTAATGTTAAGTCCCCGCCTGTGCACTTAAAAACTGCTCCAAGAGAACCAGCTCACTCAACTCCTCAAAAGTAGCTGCCCTCTCAGAACGCAGCCAATGTCGTAGTGCATCAGACAAGTCCCGGGCGTGTTCTAGGAAGGTACTATCCTTGCCCTTAGTAACACCCCGAAACTTCAAGCGGTAAGTTTCTGGTTGTAACTCATAGGCCCGTAGCACAGCCTTCTTTAGCTCATCATAAACTACACAGGACTCCAAAGGTAGTGCATCATACGCTTTTAGCCCCTTTCCTAGAAGTCTTGATGAAACTAATGCTGCCCACTTTTCCTGAGGCCACTGGTGTTCCTGACACTTCTTCTCAAATCGCATAAAAAACTCAGTCACACATGATTCATCGAACACAGGAACTAGTTTAAGCAGGTGCGACAATAATTGGTCCCGATGTCTATTACCTCCCCCAATATTACGCCCTGTTACCTCCACTCGAGATCTCTCCAGCTCCCTGTCAGCCCGATACCTAGTAGACTCTGCCTGCAGTTCAGCCTCTCGTATAGCTGTTCTCTCTGCAGCCTCAGCCTGAGCTCTAGCAGCCTCAACCTGAACTCTAACCTGTCTTTCGGCGGCCTCAACCTGAACTCTAACCTGTCTTTCGGCGGCCTCAACCTTGGCCATCTCAAGCCGAAACAACAAATCTGGAGTCAACCCTTGAGGAGGGGAAGGTGCATTTAATGGGGAGGGTCCCTGTGATTGAATTCCACGCTGCCATTGACCATCAACTTGGGGGTATGTACTAAATTCAGGCACCCTGACATTTGATATGGGGGTAGAGTGGAGGGGGGGCTGGGGACCGGGGCCCCCAGTCGCCTCTCCACCCAGGTCTCTCCCTTCTAAACCCAATATCAAAGTCCTCAACTGATCTTTCCTCATGCCACTTAAACCCTGGTGACCCTGAAGACCTGCCACACACTTTAAGCCATACTTATTCAGCTTCAACACCCTGGCAGCGGTAAGGGGCACCTCTAAAAATCTTCTAGCACCCTCCTCGCTATCGACTACCCACTCCACAGGTCTTTCTCCCTCCGAGCCCGTATCGTGACCTGACCCACCACTGTGTTCTGATGTATTAGACATGTTTGTGCACTGCAGTAATTATCACGGTTATAGAATGTGCCTTATCTCCTATGCAAGTATGTATATACTAATGTTATTTAAAGTCTTTAATGTGTTATATTGGTTGCTCCAAAAGAAAATATGTCCACTGTATTCCTCTAATCATAAGGAATCTCAAAACAAATGACCACTATATTCCTCTGTTCAGTAAATCCTGTGCAAGGTCGCCATTTGTTACGTCCTGGGATATATAAACACTGAGCTCTTTCTATTTGGACTAGGTATGCGGCAACAAGCAACAACGGAAAACGCTAGATCCAACCCTTATCTATAAACCCAGGCAACAAACCACCCTAAACCGTCAAGAGTCCTGCCTGGACAACGAGGTATCCTATGACTCGGTTACAGGGTGCACGCACTATAGACTGCTGGTAGTCAAGCAGGCTATATAAAAGATCACACAATTAAGTTGACTTAAAGCTTCAAGGAAAAGATAGATAACGGAATTAAATTGCAGAAACAATTTAATAACAAACTAGAAGAAAATACATTTAACGTTACGTTAATTAATACAACTAATCACCCCTGCGTGAAAGAAGGTGAAAGCAAACAGTCCTCAAAACATCGTACCGGTAGACAAGATGCGGGTTTCTAAACTGCATGCGGCTACTGTAGGATCTGATGCTTAGCAAAGAAAGTACGTTACGGATTTAGAGAACTCTTAACTAATAAGCAGGAATAAATACTAGTGATAGGACATACAGTGTATAATGGCATAGGTATAATTAAATAAAGGCAGCAACTCGCAACATAACCACATACAGGTGTGCTTCTCACTCTTAGTCAGGCAAGCCTGCTCGAACAGAGTCTCTAAGCCACACCCTGACTCACAATTCTCACAAAGACGGTAAACTGTGGCACAATAACAAGCATACAGATATAATAAACCGCTAGCTGTTAATCTGCCAGGTGGCAGAGGTCTAGCCGGAAGGATATAGGCTTCGAATACCCGGGCTGAGCCACCTGCTCTAGCCTAGGGACGTTCCCAAGTCTGTGCGCCAAATTACTCTAATTGAAAGGGTGCTCTCTTGAGAGACTCAGATCCCAAGTATCTAACTCTCTCCTGGCGACCCTAAAACAAACGCAAGGCGTGCTAGCGCAGTGCTGAGTGGACTAGGCAAGGGCCCTCACACAACACAACACTAGACACACAGGCACACAGACAAGAAAATGCCCCCAGACTCCCACGGGTATCCTAGTAAAGTTGTGCAGGTCCACAGGACTCGCACCTGCAGACTTTACTTAAAGGATCGCAAAAACCCTCCCCTCCGGTCTAGCCCCTGCTCACCTGCCACAAGAACACACTAGCAAGCATGAAACCACCAAATTTGAGACAACAAAAAAGCTTCCTAGGTCTCATTAACAATTACATCTCTGCATAAGGCCCAAAATCCTATCTAGTTATCTGAGAGCTCGTCGTTAATACAATGATAGATATAAGGTCTATCAAGGGGATGGGGTAATTAAATAGACTGGTGAAGTAGTGGAAAGAAGGTATACAAAGTAAGAGAGAAAGTTTCTAAGTGGGGTTGAGAGGGATAGATATCAAGGGGGTCCGAAGGGTACGACAGTGAGGTGAGCTCTAAGTCTTGAATCTGTCTGGACCCCACCCTAGGCATGCGAAATACAGCCCATGCTTGGCAACACTCAACACCGTTGCCGGGTCAAAATCCTCTACCCCTTGCGTGAGTCGAAACTAAGCTTAACGTTGCGATCAAATGGCAACATCAGGCTCGTCCCAAGCTAGTCTATTCTGCGCCCGCGCAAAGCAACGTCGCCCAGCCGGCCTCTCTCTCCCGCTCGTCTCCTCCCACTCTCACTAGATTTACATCTTATATATTATAATGAAACAATCAACTATCGAGAATAAAATATACTAAGATGTGTTGGTTAAGAATAAGGGCAGCTTCAAGCTGTGAAACAACATAAGAATATCCCAGACCTTAGTTACATTGTCGTAGGATATATACTAAGGAAAAGCCGGCCGGCCGGCTGCCGCCAGCCGGTTTCTAAACGGCTGGGCAGCCGACACTCACGCATGCCCGCACGTGGCTACTATGCAGGAGCGTCACACGAGTCAGGGACGAAACTCAGGTTATCTTGGATGGATGCCATGGCACTTGTTGCTGGATAGACATCTCTCGACTGGTTAATTTCTTTGATGTCATTTTTTATCAGTTTATCTGCTGTTTTGATTATTTCTTTGTGTTTGTCACAATCTTCTTGTTGTGACCTCAAGTGAAAATCGTGCAATATTCGAGAAACAGTGCTTTTCAGAGTGACAACATTAGACTTCCCATCAATTTCTGTGATGACAATCTGGTCTCCAAAATGTTTCTTCAATTCATTCTTCATGTGAGTGTATCCATAGGCAACGCTCTTATCATCACAGTATTCTTTCATTTTTTCAATTAAGTCTCTTATGGTTTTCTGTTCATCATCATTTTCCTCTAAGTATTCTGTAGCTTTCAAGAAGGCTTGTCTTGCTGTTCCCTGCTTTGGTCTTCCAGCACGCTCACTCCTTTTAACCCGCTGGAATGGTTTTCCATCACTGCTTTGAAATATTTGGGGAATCTGCTTCCCTGTCCTGAAGTTGGTTCAACAAAGGTTTTGATATAGTTCATCGGCAGCATGGAGGTCATTAACAAATAATACACGATCTCTGACGACGTCTACCCAAGGACCCTCATACTCCTCACATGCTTTGAGAATCATTTTCTGCATGTTGATGGATCGAACTGGAATGAGTTTTCGGGCATCCTGTCGACCACCTGAACTATCTCCACAGCCACAAAATATACAATGTTCTTTGTAGACGAATACTGGTTTCGAAGATCGGAGGCTAGCAGAAGATTGATGAAAATCTGCCTCATTGGCTGATCTTCTTTTGTCTCTTTCAATAACATGCGGGTTTGTGTAATCCTTGCGACATTTGATATGAACTGTCTGACCAACAGATACGGACAAAGTATCCTGACGTAGCGTACAGGCCCTCACGATACTGTCACATCCTTTCTGAGTTAATGTCACCGTCTGTTGACCATCAGCGAGAGGTTGGTCACAAAACACACACTTATCCATGATAGCTAGTCATAGATCTGAAATGAAAAGAAAAGTCACATATTATATTTTATATAACCAAGGTGACAAACATCAACATGTAGATTATCTAAGAAACAGATGTACAAATATTGCTGCAATATAAAATGAAACGATGAGATAGACAAGTAGAGAACCACGATTTGTCATTAATGAAAAGTTGCTGACTCAGCATTATAGAAAATGCCTTTGCAAAACAATGTTCCCACAGATAGATTTTCCTAGACTTTTAGTATGTTATTCCTATACTAACACACACTAAAATAAAACAGAGAGAAAAACTATTGCAATTAGTGGTGGGTATATCCATATCTTTACTGGACTATGGTGACTGTTACTTGTATGGATGACTGGTGACTTCAGCTTGCATGGATGACTGGTGATTGTAGCTTGTATAGATAACTGGTAACTGTGGCTTGTATGGATGACTGGTGACTTCAACTTGTATGGATGACTGGTGACTGTAGCTTGTATGGATGACTGGTGACTTCAGCTTGTATGGATGACTGGTGACTGTAGCTTGTATGGATGACTGGTGACTGTAGCTTGTAGGGATGACTAGTGACTCCAGCTTGTATGGATGACTGGGACTGTAGCTTGTATGGATGACTGATGATTCTAGCTTGTATGGATGACTGGTGACTGTAACTGGTATGGATGACTGGTGACTGTAGCTTGTATGGATGACTGGTGACTTCAGCTTGTATGGATAACTGGTGACTGTAGCTTGTATGGATGACTGGTGACTAGCTTGTATGGATGACTGATGACTGTAGCTTGTATGGATGACTGGTGACTCCAGCTTGTATGGATGACTGGTGATTGTAGCTTGTATGGATGGCTGGTGACTCTAGCTTGTATGGATGACTGGTGACTGTAGCTTGTATGGATGACTGGTGACTGTGGCTTGTATGGATGACTGGTGACTTCAGTTTGTATGGATGACTGGTGACTAGCTTTTATGGATGACTGGTGACTTCAGCTTGCATGGATGACTGGTGATTGTAGCTTGTATGGATGACTGGTGACTTCAGCTTGTATGGATGACTGGTGACTAGCTTGCATGGATGACTGGTGACTGTAGCTCATATTGATGACTGGTGACTGTGGCTTGTATGGATGACTGGTTACTTCAGCTTGTATGGATGACTGGTGACTGTGGCTTGTATGGATGACTGGTGACTTCAGCTTGTATGGATGACTGGTGACTGTGGCTCGTATGGATGACTGGTGACTTCAGCTTGTATGGATGACTGGTGACTTGCTTGTATGGATGACTGGTGACTGTAGCTGGTATGGATGACTGGTGACTTCAGCTTGTATGGATGACTGGTGACTGTAGCTTGTATGGATGACTGGTGACTGTGGCTTGTATGGATGACTGGTGACTTCAACTTGTGTGGATTACTGGTGACTGTAGCTTGTATGGATGACTGGTGACTGTAGCTTGTATGGATGACTGGTAACTGTAGCTTGTATGGATGACTGGTGACTAGCTTGTATGGATGACTGGTGACTTCAGCTTGTATGGATGACTGGTGACTGTAGCTTGTATGGATGACTGGTGACTGTAGCTTGTATGGATGACTGGTGACTTCAGCTTGTATGGATAACTGGTGACTGTAGCTTGTATGGATGACTGGTGACTCTAGCTTGTATGGATGACTGGTGACTCTAGCTTGTATGGATGACTGGTGACTCCAGCTTGTATGGATGACTGGTGACTGTAGCTTGTATGGATGACTGGTGACTCTAGCTTGTATGGATGACTGGTGACTGTAGCTTGTATGGGTGACTGGTGACTCCAGCTCGTATGGATGATTGGTGACTCCAGCACGTATGGATGACTGGTGTGTGTGTGTGTATATGTTATGTGTGTGTGTGTTATGTGTGCGTGTGTGTTATGTGTGTGTGTGTGTTGCGTACTTTCAGAACTCGTGAAAGGGAACCTATGTTAATATTGGAGCAGATAACTGCAAATTTCAGGAGAATCGTTCATTTCCGGAAACATGCACCAAATTTGGCACACATACTCCTTGGGGATTGCTCTTTTGATAAAACCCGTTAGCCACCTAAAAATTCAAGATGGCGGCCATTTTTCAAGATGGCCGCCATTGAATATACAGAAACATTGCATTTCGCAATAAAATCGCAAAGACTTGTCCTATTTGAATGATCTTTGTGTCAAATCATACATTTTTCACTATGTAGAATCCGAATTTGGAACCATGGACTTACTCACTAGCTTCCTTGTACCATAATATCAGTCCCGGAATCCTAATATTCTGCTAAATTAGAGGTTCATGTTACATCTGACTCGACTAAAATGCATGGTAGTGTATATCGTAGTAGTGTTAGAGGTTTAGTATGTGTAGCATCTTCCTGTACAAGGCTTCCAAACTGGACATGACACGATGCGGAGGGGGGGGGGCGGGGGACGTTGAGAGACTTGCAGCGGAAGGTGTAGAGTAGTAGCTCAACAGAGCGGATGTCAACGCACAGCCAGGGCACACTGGTGGCATCGCTGCTGTGAAACTCAGCATGGGGTTCAGTATCAGCTGAATAATTAGTTTAGTGTACTGTCAGTCACTGGCTGAGCTGATACCGTACTTCTTTGCCAACAACAATGTAAACTATGCACGGTGGTTTCCGATCCACTACAGAGACATGGTGACCCTGGAACAGAAGCATCCTCAGCTGGCTCAGGAGTTCCAGAGTGGAAACTTTGTTGTACACAAATCGAGCCGACAGTTCTCAGCAATGGCTATTGACCAAGCTCACGAGCAGGCCTACGCTGTCATCAAGGCAGACGGGGGTGTGATCGGCGTGACTGAAGACCCATCAGCACTAAGAAGATGGATGATAGCTGGTCCTCAAGTCAGCCACTTGGTTGCACAGTATGAGGTAGCATGTGGGACCAAAGAGGGTACTGAACACACCAGCCATCATGAGGAGACAGAACGAGCACAAAGAGTGTTCCTTGAGAAAGTAGAAAAGCTCTCACAAGCCATGACAGATATGTGCAATCCTTTCCAGGAGGAGAGTCGGGACCTGCTTTCGCTTGATACAAAGGATATTGCTCACCACACTGCCACCGAGCTGATTGGCACACACCTTGAGAAAGGTAAGGTCCGTTTCCAGGAGTTTATGAAGGGACTGGAAGGGGAAGAAGAATCCACCTTCTATGAACCAATCAAGAAGAACAGGGTTGACTTTTTCCGACAGGTACCAGCCTCTGTTGACTCTTCAAAGCAAAAAGTGCTGAAGGAAGACTGTCACCTGTTCTCCAAGCTGTTTATATCATGCCAGAGCAGAGAGTGTGACTTGAAGGAGTTCTTCCGTCATGAGAACCAGTCACATCCTGCTGCCCTCAGTGATGGTGGAAAGCTCCACACCTGTCAGAAATCCCACCTCACTACCATTCTTCAGAGACAAGTTACAACCCCTGAGGCAGAGCCAGACGCCGACACCATCATCATTGATGGTGCAGCGTTGGTGAACAGTCTGCCCCCACGGAGTTCAAAGACGTTCGAAGAGTACGCATTGCTCGATGTCCTTCCTAGAATACAAGCATACTCTACCAAGTACAAGAGAACAGACATTGTGTTTGATGTCTACCGGCCATCTAGTCTGAAAGCTGAAACTAGATCAAAGCGAGGACACGGGGTGAGACGCAGGGTGACAGGGAAGGGCAAAATTCCCTCAAACTGGCGAAACTTCCTGAGAGAAAATGACAACAAAGCCGAGCTGTTCAACTTTCTGGCTGATTAGATTTATACGTGTGGCCACACCAAATGTGGTCATTGTGACCAAGGAAGAAGATTCTGTCAGCAACCGCACTATCAATCTGGCTGGGGTGGCACCGTGCAGTCATGAAGAAGCTGACACGCGGATCTTTGTGCATGCCAGGCATGCAACAGAAGCAGGCAGCAAAGTCATCATGGTCAAAGCCAGCGACACAGATGTTGTCGTCATCGCAGACAGTGTTCTGCAGGCACTTCAGGAGCTAGGTCTGCAGCAGTTGTGGGTTGGCTTTGGCCAAGGACAGAACCTGAGGTGGGTTCCTGTACATGACTTGTGTTGCACTCTTGCAGAAAAGAGCAAAGGGATGCTCTTCTTCCATGCCTTCACTGGCTGCGATGTCGTTTCAGCATTCCGTGGAAAAGGGAAGAAGTCTGCTTGGCAAACCTGGGATGTTTGTGATGAGGCTTCCGGTGTCTTCAGCAAACTCAGCCAGTACCCACCGATAGTTGATGATGAAGACCTGGAGACCTTGGAGAAGTTAGTGGTCATGATGTACGACAGATCCAGCACAGCTGAAGGTGTCGATGATGCGAGGTTGGACATGTTTGCTCGGAAGCAGAGGCCGTACGAAGCCATTCCTCCAACCCGAGCAGCACTGAAGCAGCATGTGAAGCTTGCTGCCTACCAGGCAGGCTGCATCTGGAGTCAGTCAACAGTTTGTCAACCAGAAACGCAGACTCCTGCCAACTGGGGCTGGACCAAGAAAGGAGATCTGTGGCAGATCGTTTGGACAGACCTCTCACCCATTGCAGAGAGTTGCCAGCAGCTGACCAAGTGTGGATGCAAGTCGGAATGCTGCGGTCGATGCAAATGCTACTGCTTTGGTCTGACCTGCACGGCACTGTGCAGCTGAAGATGCGAGGTTTAGAAGCGTTGTAGTATACTCATCCAGGCAGCAAGACAATAAGTGACAAACAAGTATAGGCCTACTGCCTACATGTACATCCAATAATATATCGGACTGATGGTGCCTATGATATGGGCACTTTTTACCCAAACTATGATTCCGGGACTGATATTATGGTACAAGGAAGCTAGTGAGTAAGTCCATGGTTCCAAATTCGGATTCTACATAGTGAAAAATGTATGATTTGACACCAAGATCATTCAAATATGACAAGTCTTTGCGATTTTATTGCGAAATGCAATGTTTCTGTATATTCAATGGTGGCCATCTTGAAAAATGGCCGCCATCTTGAATTTTTAGGTGGCTAACGGGTTTTATCAAAAGAGCAATCCCCAAGGAGTATGTGTGCCAATTTTGGTGCTTGTTTCCAGAAATGAACGATTATTCCAGTTATCTGCCCCATTATAACCCTGTATAAGGCCTTGGTAATACCACTCTTGGAATACTCTTGCCAGTTATGGAATCCCTGGAAGTCAGGAGAGCAACAAGCATTGGATGGCATCCAGCGCTCCTTCACTATTAACATAGTGTCTGTGAAGGAGGAAGACTACTGGCAAAGACTTAAGTCTCTAAACTTGTACTCTCTAGAACGACGCCGAGAAAGATTCTTGATAATTTATACCTGGAAAATTATCAATAACTTAGCCCCAAACCTGCTGGGAGAGGAAGAAACGGAGTTGATAGAGATAAAAGAAAACCAACGTACTGGGCTGTTTGTGTATTATCAGGTCTATTAACTCAAGAGCACTGACAAGAGTTAAGACACTGAAAGAAAATACCTTCGCTACAAGGGGTCCGAAGCTCTACAATTTACTGCCAAAGGAAATAAGAAACCAAAACTACCCAACCGTTAAACAATTAATAAAGGACTTTGATGATTTCCTGTCATCACTGCCAGACCAACCCATCCTACCCCACTACTACCTCCGTGCTGCCAGCAACAGCATTCTTGACCAGCTGGCACAGAGGAGGGTAGATGGGATGTACCATGGCGGCGCCGCAACGGCGTGGACCATGGGGCGTTAACTGACCGCCCTCAACTACAACCACAGGTGTGTGTGTGTGTGTGTAAAACAACCTGTGTGATTAGTATTATTACACACAATACAAGCAGCTAGACTTATTACTAGCAACACGTTACAAAACACAATACCAAAATAATCCAAATATAACACAAAATACAAACCAACCCGCCAAGATAAGTGTGTGATGTAGGCTTTTTAGTAATACGGGAAACACAACACAGCACAAAAATAAACCAAATAGCCTATAACATCCTAACACAAACAGGCTAAGAGAAGTGTGTGCTATATAGATCTTTTAGTAATACACATAACATAACAGAACACCGAAATAAACCAAATAGAACACAAACTCACACACACAAACCACAAGTACACCGAGGAAGTGCGTGCAGTACAGACTTAACTGCATATCTCTAGGGGAGACATTGAACGGCTTATAGGGAGCATTATGACTTGCAGAATGTGTATAGAGCGCGTCTGCTATGTACAGTCACGAGCCATAATACCTGCACAGTGCACACCCATTTGAATCTGTATCGAACCCAAGCGAGCCAAAACTCTTGACCTCTAACCTTTATAACTCACAAACGACTAGAGTAATCCAAGCTAATATTTCAACCCTACTAAAATATCCCAGAGGCTTCCCAACTTGGACTTAAAGATTCAAAGATACAAATGGGTGTGCAGACAGTGCAGGTATTATGGTTCATGACTGTACAGTACGGTAATGATCGCGTCATAAATGCCTTGTCACACGAGCCATATTTCCGTCAATTTTCGATGAGCAACATTTTCCCCATACTAGTTTTTGGTATTTTCGCATTGGAATCGACAATTAAGGGATTGAAGTAATATATAACTTTACTTGAGTAGATGCCAGACCACAATTGCCTGAACAAATTACCGAAAAAATCGCTCGTGTGACACCGGCTTAATAACCCAAGAGTAACAAGTAACACAAGTATAACTCAAATACAAGCCTGTTTAGATAAGTGTGTGTTATAGGTAGTGTTGCCAATTGACCACTTACGAGTTTCAGTCTATAAGGAAGTTGGAGCCGTAAACATCGATATTAAGCAGAAATGTATTAATAATGTAGGTTGCTGATGGATAGAAAGTATGTTGAATTGAGTTTTATGTATTTATATATGCACTACAACCGTATTTTAGCTGGTAATTCTGCTTAATATCGATGACTATAACTAACTTCCTTATGGCCTGAAACTCGCAAGTGGTCAATTTAACTACTTTCCTGCTAGATCTAGAGGTATTTACTTAGATCTAGAGACAAATTTTGACATCTAGCGACATTATCTGTGTGCTAGAGGTCCTTCCTAAGCTGAATACAATCATCTAATAGTGTGAATCTGCAAGACCCGGGATCGAATCCCTGCCACGGCGGACATTTAGTGGGTGTGGTAGTACGTCCTAGCATGCTTCACATGCTCGCACCCAGTCAGGGAACATCCTGACGACGTATACAGACTAAACACACTTAACAAAGCCACTCCAACAGCTTCTTCTCTCTCTCTCCAACACCCCTTCTCCCCTCTCTACACGCTTCAGAAAAATAGGAAAAGTAGAATGTAAATACGAGGTGCCGTTGTAAAGGCTTATCCCTCAATACTTCATCTGATCTGATAGTTGCCAGAGTATGATGAATAGGACATCCCTGGTACTGAATGGGTCAAGCCTCGAAACATATTTAAGGGGGTAGTGGAGGCTTAACTAATTCAGTACCAGGGATGTCCTATTCATCATACTCTGGCAACTATTAGACGATAGTTATTCAGCTTAGGAAGGACCTCTAGCACTAGTAAAGACTTCAAACTACGGTATCTCGACCACCCTTTTAACTACCACAGGTCCTTCCTAAGCTGCAAAATATCGTCTAAATAGTAAATATAGCTTGAATCAAATATAGCACACGTCGCTGGTACTCAAAGGGTTAAAAATGCATCAGAATTATTGACCTCGACTTTACCTGTATCTTAGAAGAAATCGGACTTTGGCCGGTACAGTCGCGCTAATAAATCTTACCCAGCTGTCATTACGTTTGGCTCGCTTTGTGCTGTATTAATGTCTGCCAGATGTTGAATAGGGTGGGTTAGTATAGGATCATGTTTGTATCTTTCACTCGATATGAAGAAATGAAGCTTAGATATTGCTGATACCAATTATTGATCAAAACATACTTGGTGCCGAGACATCACTTACTAGCGCGACTGTACATCGTTTTAGGAAGGAAGGTAATCAAAGGATAAAACTATACAATTAGATTATTTAACTCAACTTAGGAAGGACCTCGGCGAATCAAAAGAAAAAATAAATAACTAGCACAAAATGTAAAATATCTACAGGAAACCCAACTTTAATTCCATTGAATAGGATGGGGTAATTTTCTTTATTCTGGGCAGCAATAGACGATTTTAGGCGGTTTAGGAAGAAGCTCTAGGAAGCAAAACATTCAAAACTAAGCTATTTAAATTTTGTCTCAACATCTTGTAATACAATAGAGTTATAAATATTCTACTGTGGTGTCAAATTAACAAAGATAGAGAGAGGGTGAGTGAGCGTGAGCGAGTGGCGGGAGCGACACACACACACACACAAACAACAACAACAACATATGGTAACCACTACCTACAGTACCTACGGTGATCTTGATGATAACAACAATACTGGTATAGTGACAAAACACACACACACACAACAACAACATATGGTAACCACTACCTACAGTACCTACGGTGATCCTGATGATAACAACAATACTGGTATAGTGACAAAACACACACACACACTCTCTCTCTTTCTCTCACACACACACACACACACACACAAACAACAACAACAACATATGGTAACCACTACCTACAGTACCTACGGTGATCTTGATGATAACAACAATACTGGTATAGTGACAAAACACACACACACACAACAACAACATATGGTAACCACTACCTACAGTACCTACGGTGATCCTGATGATAACAACAATACTGGTATAGTGACAAAACACACACACACACACACACTCTCTCTCTTTCTCTCTTTCACACACACACACACACGATCAACCAGTGTTAGTAGTAGCAGTGTATATAATTAACCTTGGGTAAGTAGGTGTACAACAATTCACCAAGAGGTAAACAGGTAGCTTTATGACGTCACAAGTTCCTACGACAGTCCTACAACTCTTATAACTATATATACTGTAGATTCTGTT
This sequence comes from Paralithodes platypus, assembly GCA_032716605.1. Taxonomy (NCBI): domain Eukaryota; kingdom Metazoa; phylum Arthropoda; class Malacostraca; order Decapoda; family Lithodidae; genus Paralithodes; species Paralithodes platypus. The sequence goes on from CM064488.1 coordinate 34,049,886, forward strand.
ATAGTCAGTGTTTATGACATCACAAGTTCCTACGACAGTCCTACATCTCTTATAACTATATATACTGTAGATTCTGTTATAGTCAGTGTTTATGATGTCACAAGTTCCTACGACAGTCCTACAACTCTTATAACTATATATACTGTAGATTCTGTTATAGTCAGTGTTTATGACGTCACAAGTTCCTAGGACAGTTCTACAACTCTTATAACTATATATACTGTAGATTCTGTTATAGTCAGTGTTTATGACATCACAAGTTCCTACGACAGTCCTACAACTCTTATAACTATATATACTGTAGATTCTGTTATAGTCAGTGTTTATGACGTCACAAGTTCCTACGACAGTCCTACAACTCTTATAACTATATATACTGTAGATTCTGTTATAGTCAGTGTTTATGACATCACAAGTTCCTACGACAGTCCTACAACTCTTATAACTATATATACTGTAGATTCTGTTATAGTCAGTGTTTATGATGTCACAAGTTCATACGACAGTCCTACAACTCTTATAACTACAGTATATATACTGTAGATTCTGTTATAGTCAGTGTTTATGACATCACAAGTTCCTAGGACAGTCCTACAACTCTTATAACTATATATACTGTAGATTCTGTTATAGTCAGTGTTTATGACATCAAAAGTTCCTACGACAGTCCTACAACTCTAATAACTATATATACTGTAGATTCTGTTATAGGTAGTGTTTATGATGTCACAAGTTCCTACGACAGTCCTACAACTCTTATAACTATATATACTGTAGATTCTGTTATAGTCAGTGTTTATGACGTCACAAGTTCCTACGACAGTCCTACAACTCTTATAACTATATATACTGTAGATTCTGTTATAGTCAGTGTTTATGACGTCACAAGTTCCTACGACAGTCCTACAACTCTTATAACTATATACTGTAGATTCTGCTATAGTCAGTGTTTATGACGTCACAAGTTCCTACGACAGTCCTATAAATCTTATAACTATATATACTGTAGATTCTGTTATAGTCAGTGTTTATGACGTCACAAGTTCCTACGACAGTCCTACAACTCTTATAACTATATATACTGTAGATTCTGTTATAGTCAGTGTTTATGACGTCACAAGTTCCTATGACAGTCCTACAACTCTTATAACTATATACTGTAGATTCTGTTATAGTCAGTGTTTATGACGTCACAAGTTCCTACGACAGTCCTTCAACTCTTATAACTATATATACTGTAGATTATGTTATAGTCAGTGTTTATGACGTCACAAGTTCCTACGACAGTCCTACAACTCTTATAACTATATATACTGTAGATTCTGTTATAGTCAGTGTTTCCCCAAGAGATCTGCAGCACTCACTTCTCTCCGTGTGTTTCAATTTGTGTGTGGGTTTGTGCTAAATGTTGTTTATTTGGGTGTAGTGTTGTGTTATATGTTTGTTTGGGTGTAGTGTTGTGTTATATGTTGTTTATTTGGGTGTAGTGTTGTTGTATATGTTGTTTATTTGGGTGTAGTGTTGTGTTATATGTTGTTTATTTGGGTGTTGTGTTGTGTTATATGTTGTTTATTTGGGTGCTGTGTTGTGTTATATGTTGTTTATTTGGGTGTAGTGTTGTGTTATATGTTGTTTATTTGGGTGTTGTGTTGTGTTATATGTTGTTTATTTGGGTGTTGTGTTGTGTTATATGTTGTTTATTTTGGTGTTGTGTTGTGTTATATGTTGTTTATTTGGGTGTAGTGTTGTGTTATACGTTGTTTATTTGGGTGTAGTGTTGTGTTATACGTTGTTTATTTGGGTGTAGTGTTGTGTTATATGTTGTTTATTTGGGTGTTGTGTTGTGTTATATGTTGTTTATTTGGGTGTTGTGTTGTGTTATATGTTGTTTATTTGGGTGTTGTGTTGTGTTATATGTTGTTTATTTGGGTGTAGTGTTGTGTTATATGTTGTTTATTTGGGTGTAGTGTTGTGTTATATGTTGTTTATTTGGGTGTAGTGTTGTGTTATATGTTGTTTATTTGGGTGTTATGTTGTGTTACATGTCGTTTATTTGGGTGTTGTGTTGTGTTATATGTTGTTTATTTGGGTATTGTGTTGTGTTATATGTTGTTTATTTGGGTGTAGTGTTGTGTTATATGTTGTTTGTTTGGGTGTTGTGTTGTGTTATATGTTGTTTATTTGGGTGCTGTGTTGTGTTATATGTTGTTTATTTGGGTATTGTGTTGTGTTATATGTTGTTTATTTGGGTGTTGTGTTGTGTTATATGTTGTTTATTTGGGTGTTGTGTTGTGTTATATGTTGTTTATTTGGGTGTAGTGTTGTGTTATATGTTGTTTATTTGGGTGCTGTGTTGTGTTATATGTTGTTTATTTGGGTATTGTGTTGTGTTATATGTTGTTTATTTGGGTGTTGTGTTATATGTTGTTTATTTGGGTGTAGTGTTGTGTTATATGTTGTTTATTTGGGTGTTGTGTTGTGTTATATGTTGTTTATTTGGGTGTAGTGTTGTGGTATATGTTGTTTATTGGGGTGTTGTGTTGTGTTATATGTTGTTTATTTGGGTGTTGTGTTGTGTTATATGTTGTTTATTTGGGTGTAGTGTTGTGTTATATGTTGTTTGTTTGGGTGTTGTGTTGTGTTATATGTTGTTTATTTGGGTGTAGTGTTGTGTTATATGTTGTTTATTTGGGTGTTGTGTTGTGTTATATGTTGTTTATTTGGGTGTAGTGTTGTGTTATATGTTGTTTATTTGGGTGTAGTGTTGTGTTATATGTTGTTTATTTGGGTATTGTGTTGTGTTATATGTTGTTTATTTGGGTATTGTGTTGTGTTATATGTTGTTTATTTGGGTGTTGTGTTGTGTTATATGTTGTTTATTTGGGTGTTGTGTTGTGTTATATGTTGTTTATTTGGGTGTAGTGTTGTGTTATATGTTGTTTATTTGGGTGCTGTGTTGTGTTATATGTTGTTTATTTGGGTATTGTGTTGTGTTATATGTTGTTTATTTGGGCGTTGTGTTATATGTTGTTTATTTGGGTGTAGTGTTGTGTTATATGTTGTTTATTTGGGTGTTGTGTTGTGTTATATGTTGTTTATTTGGGTGTAGTGTTGTGGTATATGTTGTTTATTTTGGTGTTGTGTTGTGTTATATGTTGTTTATTCGGGTGTTGTGTTGTGTTATATGTTGTTTATTTGGGTGTAGTGTTGTGTTATATGTTGTTTGTTTGGGTGTTGTGTTGTGTTATATGTTGTTTATTTGGGTGTAGTGTTGTGTTATATGTTGTTTATTTGGGTGTTGTGTTGTGTTATATGTTGTTTATTTGGGTGTAGTGTTGTGTTATATGTTGTTTATTTGGGTGTAGTGTTGTGTTATATGTTGTTTATTTGGGTATTGTGTTGTGTTATATGTTGTTTATTTGGGTATTGTGTTGTGTTATATGTTGTTTATTTGGGTGTAGTGTTGTGTTACATGTGTTACTATATGACCTACATCACACAGCTCTCTCTGCCTGCATGTGTTTGTGATTTTGTGTTATATCAGTGTTATTATGTGTGTTACTATACTTATAGACATAAAACACACTTCTTTTAGCCTGCTTGTGTGTTGTGTTATCGTGATCATGTGTTGCGTTACTAATAGGCCTACAACACACACTTATGGCCTGTTATTCTTCGCCCTCGTGTTTAGCCCCATTAGGTTTCAGATTATAAGAAGTTCGGCCCATTAGTTTGACGATTTTAAGACCTTTCACCCTATTTCTTTGTCAATATTAAGACTTTTCATGTCATGTAGGTTTTTATTTTTTTCCTGGCGAGCGATAGTGAGCCTGTAATTTAAGACAAATCGGCCTTCGGCCTGGACATTTTTCTATCGAAAAATGTACAAATTTATCTTGGGAGGGTCTTGGGCTGGTGTTTTTAAGCTTGATGGAGGCTTAGGGAGGAACCTAATAACATAATAAATAGATACATAAATGAACAAATAAATACGCCCATCTCCCCTTGGCAGGTTTGTATTTGTGTTACTTGTTAATCTTGGTTGTGTGGTCTTGTGTTATTAAGCCGGTGTCACACGAGCGATTTTTGCCGGATTTTATTCAGGCAATCGTGGTCTGGCATCTACTCAAATAAAGTTAGATATTATTGCTATCTCTTAGAATTAATATACATCCAGTCTAGTTGTCGATTCCAATGCGAAAACTAGTATGGGGAAAATGTTGCTCATAGAAAATTGATGGAAATATGGCTCGTGTGACAAGGCATTTATGACGCGATCATTACCGTACTGTACAGTCATGAACCATAATACCGGCACTGTCTGCACACCCATTTGTATCTTTGAATCTTTAAGTCCAAGTTGGGAAGCCTCTGGGATATTTTAGTAGGGTTGAAATATTAGCTTGGATTACTCTAGTCGTTTGTGAGTTATAGAGGTTAGTGGTCAAGAGTTTTGGCTCGCTTGAGTTCGATACAGATTCAAATGGGTGTGCACTGTGAAGGTATTATGGATCGTGACTGTACATAGCAGACGCGCTCTATAGTCGCCCCAACGAGAGATGGCGAGTATAGATCGTCCTGGGCTACTAAAGTGAGACCGTTTTGTGAGGGTCAGGTAGCAGGTACCCAAGGTATAATTACATACATCTCTCTCATATTATATATATATATATATATATATATATATATATATATATATATATATATAAGAAAATAAGAACATAAGAAAACGGGATTCTGCAGAACCGACTGGCACATACAGGGCATATCCCACTCACACCCATCCTACGCCGTCCATGTGTATATCTAATTATATTTTGAAGCTTTCTATCGTCCCTGATCCTACTGTAGCATTCGGTAGCCTATTCCATACATTCACAACTCTGTTATATACCGGTATATGGTGTAGGATCTGAGTAGGGTAGATTCGTGTGACCTGACCCCCTCCCTAACTGTAACATTTTTACTCAGGACGGTCTAGCTCTGCCAACTTTCGTTCTCAAGTCATTATGGTGGGGTCACACATTCACGTATATTGCTCCCGTCAGGCGTATCGCCAATTTATGTAAAGACGCGAGTAGTTCCTGCCGTTGAACGCCCGTTCTTCCACGTCTATTGCACTTCCCGACAGACGTAGCGTAACGGGGCCAGTGTTACGTCAGACGTAATGGAGTCGTATTGAACTACGTACGTGTTTGCGACGTGCGTAGGCATAGCCCCGTTCGACCTCATGGGCTGCCCGATTTGCGGGAACACAGGCCACGCCCATACAAGACCGGCGTAGCTGAGGCCGCACGTCTTGGGATTTGTTAGGTCGTACCTGGACCGGTTCCGGCCAATCGTAGGCACACCCCGTCTGACCAAACACAGACAAAGCCAGTCTTTGTCAACCACGTCTGTCGGGGTTGCTATCTGGGAAGTACAAAAGGGCATGAATGGCCACACCTTTCCCATTCCCACTCATTCCTCTGCACCATGAACAACATCACGGAATTCATCCTTGTGGAGTTCAAATTTGTGAACTCCTTAATCAAACCGGAGATTAGGCATAACACGCGGCTCATACAATGCATCATTGCCTACATAGAAGTCTTAAAACTACTTGCAATAGCAAACTCCATCCATCAAGAGGAACAAGAGAAGAAGAAGGAAAGGACCAAGAGGACAGTGTGGGTGTGGCCATATCTACAACGGAGGCCTGAACATGGCCATTATGAGAACCTCATGCAAGAGTTGGCCAGAGAATGTCCACTACTGTACAAGAACTTCACCCGGGTAGACAAACAACTATTTGATGAGATTGTGGAACGTGTCACCCCCATCATTCAGAGGAAACCTACGTTCTGGCGAAAACCCATTCCTCCTGGGCTGCGGGTGGCCATCACCCTATGTTTCCTCGCTACGGGTGATTCCTATAAGAGCCTGCAATACAACTTTCGTGTTGCCCACAACACCATCAGCCAAATTGTTCCAGACATATGCCAGACCATCATCTCTGTCTACGGAAATCAGGAGCTCAAAACGCCACAATCGCCTGATGAATGGAAGGAGGTTGCCAGCGGCTTTGAGGAAAGATGGAACCTGCCGCATTGTGTAGGAGCCATTGATGGCAAACACATACGGATCCGCAACCCCTCCTTTGGTGGCACATATTACTTCAACTACAAGAAGTTTTTTTCCATTGTCCTGTTGGCAATTGTTGACTCCAACTACAAGTTCATCTACGTCGACGTTGGGGCCATAGGATCAGAGTCTGATGGTGGTGGCTTTGCACACACCCCTCTGTCTAAGTTGCTTGAAAGACAGACTGCCAAACTGCCCCCCCCCCCCCCCCCCGAGGTCATCTCTACCGATCCCACTGGACCACCCACGGACTACTTCTTAGTAAGGGATGATGCATTCCCTCTGCGCCCCTACATGATAAAGCCCTACCCCTAACGATTCCTCTCGAAACCTGAACGGATCTACAACTACAGACTCAGCAGGGGCCGCTGGGTGGTAGAGAACGCCTTTGGCATTCTTGCTAACCGCTTCCGGGTTTTGCACACTCCAATATCTATGAAACCTGAGCGTGCAGAGGTTGTTGTGTTGGCCTCATGCATTCTGCACAACATCCTACGAGGACGAAACCCACCCCGAGCAGAGGTAGATCAAGAGGACCCAGACACCCACGAACTCATACCTGGCCCCTGGAGGAGTGACCCACCTGTAGGAAGGAACCTACCCCCTGTGGCCCGCAACACTGCAACCAGGCTTGCCAAGGAGCAACGGGACTACCTCAAGACCTACTTCTCTTCCCCTCAAGGATCTGTGGGTTGGCAGGATGACCGTATTTTGGTGAGTGAGGTTTTCCCCTGTTTAATTTTTATTTTGCTGTATATTTCAGTTTCATCTTAAAGTTTTGTTATAGAGTTTTTGCCAGTTTGGTAAGTATTGTAGTTTTATAAGTTACTTTTGATGTTTTGTAAGTTTGTAGGTTCTTCCATATATTTTTTATTGTATATTTTTAAATTTCCTTTAATTACTTTAATTGTTCCCTGCTTACTTTATTTTTCATCTTTTAGTGTTATATTTCAATCACGTTGTTCATTGTTTCAATGTTTCATTTGTTTTGTACTGTTTTTTTTATTTAGTTTTTCATGATTTTTCATATTTATTATTAACCATATTATCAGTATTTTTTTTCAATTAGTCATTTCTTTTTTATTACTTTCAGGATATATTTCATTTGTCATCTAATTAATAAATACTTTAGCTACAAAATTGGAATTAGAAACACACACGTCATCACAATTTTTTTTTTTTTTTTTAATATTTCTTTCATTATCTAAAAAATATATCATAAAATTATTACATCTTTGGGGTCTCCAGGCTGGGTTGATTCTTGGGGGTCTCCAGGGTTTGTTGGGGATCAATGTTTGGTGCCGGCGTAGCTGGGTTCGAAGGTGCAGGTGAGGATGCAGGCAGATAGTGTTCTAAGTTGAAGCTTGTGTTCCCAAGCCCAAACTGGGAGCTCAACTGCGAGAGGTCGAAGTGCGTTGGTGTGGAGGCAGTAGGTGGCTGGAATGTGGCAGGGGGTGTTGCCGACTGGGGCGGCCGCATCATCAACGTCTGCAGTGCTGCAACCTGGTGTTCAGGTAGCACGTAGGTAGGAGCAGGCTTTGGCAACACTGGTTGAGGCAGTGTGATTGTCGGAGTGCCCTGGTACATCACAGCAGCGGTTGGTTGAGGTTGAGGTGGTTGTGGTTGAGGTTGTGGTTGTGGTTGTGGCGCCGGAATGCCATAATTTCTTATGGCATGCAGCATGAGGTCCGGACCAACACTGGTGACTCCCTCCTCAAAGGCAGTCTTGAACCTGTGGAGGGCTGCCAGGAGCTCACTCTTGAATGGAGTTCTAAACTTTGCCGGCAACCCCACACAGTCCTTTACCATGACATCCATGGAGGCGCGCCAATACTGGAGTTCGGGGTCCTCCACCAAATCAGCCACCCCAGCCAGGTTATGCCGCACCTGCTCCGCAGTGGCAAGGACCTGGTAAGGGAACAAGGAACAAGAGAACATTAAACACACGAAACATAACATATTTCAATAATTAACCAATTATGAATGTTAACAAATAAAATTATGTGGTATTCTGGGAAGCCTAATATGTTCAAAGTTATTGTTACCATTATGGAAAAAGAGAAGATTTACACGTTACACAACACACGAAACATAACATATGTCAATAATTAACCAATTATGAATGTTAACAAATAAAATGATGTGGTATTCTGGGAAGCCAATATGTTGAAAGTTATTGTTGCTATTATGAAACTAATATTTCCTCTACTCACTTGCTCCAGGGTTCCGGTTCCGCGGGTTGCAGGAACAGCACCAGGAGGCTTCCCCTGCTTCGCCCTCCGCGGAGGCATGGAGATGGCTGGGGTGGTGTTCTCCTGACTTCCGGCTGCTTGGTTTTCCTCATCGGCGTCTGCTGGGGTGGGGTCACCAGGCAGAGGACCACACACAGGAGAAGGTTCGGCAGCTTGGGCAGCAGACTCAGTTACTTGTTCGTCAAGGGGAATCCACGCAATGCGAGCTAAGCTCATTATTATCGCGCCTCCTTAACTGGGAATGTATTGCGTGAAATGCATGTTAAGTGTTTTATGTACTGTTGGAATGGCTGTGGATGTGTGTGTAGTCTGTATTGTGACGTTAACCACTCCGTTAGAACCGCAAGGCTTGTCCTACAGTGACTCACTAGGATCGCCAGGGCAGTGGATGGGGCTACAGTTTATGTATTAGAGTGTGCTTTATTTCATATGAAAGCTCGTGTCATGGGCAGTCCAGAAAGGCTCTTTGTTTTCACCCATGTCAAGGCTTTATATATTTAATTGTAAAGTATATGTTTTATCATTAACTAGTAATGATGGGATCTGGGAGAGAGAGAGAGAGAGTAGAACAGAGTGAGAGGGGGGCGCCCAGTGTTTTTGTCCCGCTCGATGACGTCACGGCTGGCTGCCTTGCGGGGGTTGGTGGAGAGAGGTCCTTACCATGCTGCAAGCTCTCTTGCTAGTGGCTAGAGGACTTGTAACCGCTTTTTTTCCACGCGCCTCGAGCTAGTGCGAGTATATATACAGTTCCTCGCCACTCTCTCCCTCAGATCTGGTTTCTAGAATGCATCCATCTTTTTTCCCTTGCTACCTGTCCCCTGCTCCGCACCTGAGAATCTTTTCCTCTGCCTATCTCTCCCATTTTCCATATCTTTCACCACCTTTTATTAATATTATACCCCCTCTGGTTAACTCTGCAAAATCAGCTTTATGCTGGCCAGTTGTATTGTGCGTTAAGGTCTGATATAACCCATGTATGTTAGTTGTTAAGATAAGTTGATCACGAAGCATTGGTTGGCATTCATATTGTTTAGTACTGCTTCCTTTAATTATTAGTGTTCTGCTGGATTAGATAATGCTAGACTAGGAGTCTGATATTATAAGGTATTGTTTCCTATGAGTGCTGGCTTTAGGAAAAAGCTGCACGACATACCTGAGAACTGGAGTTGATTGAGTAAATTCTAGTCTGTGTGCCATTGAGAGTAGAGCATGCACGAGTGAGGGCTTTTTGCCTATACCATTCTGCACTGTTCTAAGCTCGTTGTTTGTCTTTGAGGTACGCCAGGAGAACGCTTAATACTTCGGTATTAAGGTTTCTCAAGAGAGCTACCCTTCATTATAACGTAATATTTGACGCACAGACTTGTGATTTACACTAGGCTATGCGGCATGCCATGCGCACCAGTATCTCGTATCATTGACTCTAGCTAGACTTCATCAATCATAGTAGACATTAAGTATATTAAACCAATTACTCTTTTTATGTATACCCGTTTATGATTACACAAGCATTTCGCAGCCTAGTTTGATGTATTGAGACACAAACGACTTAGGCTCTTTTTGTTGATAGGAATACTGCATTGTCGTGGCGATTATTATTGTTGTAGTGTTTAGGATATTCTTGGCTCCGACGACATTATATATTCTGCCTTTTTGTGTGCATAGCCTGCACGAGCATTGTTCCGCTGCCTGCCTTTTTGGGTTCCATTTCCGATACGAGCATCTTTATAGCATCTAACATTTAAAGAAGATTCCTTGTTAGTGTTGAAGATAGTGCACTTTCTTTCATGCAGGAGTGCCTGACATTTATTGATTAAAGTAACGTAAGCTGTAACTTCTCTTACCACCTTACTTTGCATACCATAACCAAGCACCGTCGGTTATAGGTAGTAATAGGCTGTTTTCACATAACATTAAGCCTAGAGAAGACGCACATTTATTGAGAGTTTGATAGCCTATTATTGCATATAGAACTCTGTAGAGTATTTGTGTTCTTTGTTCACTGGGAATATACATCAGAGGTTGGATCTAGCGCTTTCCGTTGTAGCATTTATGCCATTACTAGTCCAATGAATAAGAGCCCTGATATATTTGAACCCCAGTCGTAACAAATGGCGACCTTACCTAGGATTTGGTGAACCTACATTTATTAGCAGGGAACATTTGTTGTTTTGGAGAATATTTTGCGGGGATCAGCAAGAATAATTTTTTTCCGCAACATAGTATAGCCCTTGAGTATTTCCGAGAATTTTTGTGTGTATATTGAGGTATAAGAGTTTGGGGTACTTCTTTTCTGAATATTGAGGTGGGAAATTTTTGTGAGCATCATGTCTTATACCGGATCAGAGGAGAATGGAGACACAGTACGTAATGTCGAAACTGAGGAACAGCAGTATAATGATATGGTTAATCAGGTGAACTGTGAGGAGGATGCTAGGATATTTTTGCAATGGCCTGTTACTGCCGAGCGGTTGGAGGGTATGGATCGGTACGGTCTTCAATGCCTGGCCACAGCTATCGGTCATGCGGTTACTAGCAGCATGACCAAGGATAACTTGATAACGTGTGTACTGGGCAGGGTGACTGGTGAGCGAGATGGGTTGAGTGCTCAGAGCCCTTCGGCCATGCTTCCCCTACACTCGACTCCCAGCCATCCCAGTAGTTTGCCGTCCCCGGATACGCTTCCACAGTTGGGTGGTGACTGGCAGGGTGGGTTGCCCCTGGGGGGACCACCGGTAATTTCAAACATTGTAGCACCTTCACCTCCTCAAGGGTTAACTCCAGAATTATTGCTTCAGCTCGAATTAGCTAAGATCCAGCAGCAAATAGAATTAGCCAAGATAGAAGAGAGAAAAACTATCAGTCAGCAGTCTCAGCACATAGAGCTAGCAAAAATCCAAGCGGATTTAGAGTCGACTAGGTACTGTGCCAACATGGACGTAGAGAAGTCGCGAGTAGAGGCGACGGGACAGCGACTTGGGGCTGGTAACCGTGTTCATGAGCAGTCTCTCTCGCACTTATTGAAACTGGTTCCGGTGTTTGATGAGAGTGGTGTAACAGAATTTTTCACACGCTTTGAGAAGAAGTGCCAGGAACACCAGTGGCCAGAGAATAAATGGGCAGCACTTGTATCCTCTAGATTAATAGGCAAGGGTCTTAAAGCCTACGATGCGTTACCTTTGGAGTTATGTATTGTGTACGAGGATCTCAAGGAGGCTGTCCTGAGGGCTTACGAACTGCAACCAGAAACGTACCGTTTGAAGTTCCGGGGTGTAACTAAGGGAAGAGATAGCACCTTTTTGGAACACGCCCGGGACTTGTCCGATGCTATGGGGAACTGGCTCCGATCTGAGAAGGTAACAACATTTGATGGACTTATGCAGTTGATGATGTTGGAGCAGTTCTTTAAGAGCACGGGCGGTGATCTAACTTTGAACTTAAAGGAGAAAAACCCAAGAACTCTAGTCGAAGCAGCAGAAATGGCTGATCGACGGCTGTTGTTGATTCGGGGTTGTGGGTCCTCACAGAAGTACGATGTAAGTGCTAAGGACCGTTATCCTCCCCCTCCCCGTAACAATGACACATTTAAACAGAAGAGCCATGAAACTAAAACTGAATCCAAACCTTACACCACACCGTATGTGAAAAGTCAGGGGCCTTTTACATCACAGTATAAGCCGAAACCGAAATTTATGTGTTTTAGATGCCACCAGGAGGGTCATAAGGTAAATGAGTGCCCTAGTCGACCTCCTCCGGCAGCCGTGTCTTTTGCTCACGGCATTGGAGTGTTCAAGAGGACATCGGAGTTTGTTAGAGGCATTTCTTCCGAGGTAAATACACTGCCAGTGCAGAAGGATCCGGAAGGCTTATTCCCTGTTCGTGATGCCTTTAGTGACCACAGGGGACTCGGTTGTGTGGAGTGGGGGGGTAGAAGACATGAGGTGAGAATTTTGCGTGACACTGGGGCATCGCAAACACTGTTGAGAAATTTCACTGGTAAACCTGTCAATACGGCGCGGGTGGTTGTGGTTCAGGGAGTTAATACGACAAGGTCATACCCGCTTGTAAGAATGAAGGTGGAAGTTGATGGTGTGACTCATGACCTGGATGTAGGAATTGTGGAGAAGTTACCTGTTGGGGGCGTCGACCTCCTTCTTGGCAACGACTTTGCGGGGCCTACTTCTGAGGCTCCACCCTTAGTCGTTGTCGAGAAGCCGGCCGACGTGAGTAGGGAGGAGCAGGAGTGGGTTGAGAAGTGTCCGGTGCAGCCTATGGCGTGTGTTGTCACCGGAGATCCTGCATCCAGGGAGTCACATTCTGGTCAACAATCTTTAGATCAGCGGAGGAAGGGTACCGAGAAGGGGTTGGAAGTTGATGCGGTTGGGAGTTTAGTATCAACGGCCCTTCTCGGGGACTCAGTATTAGGACCAAATATCGAGTCTGAAGAAGACCCAGTAACTGTTGTGGAAAAGGCAGAGGATGGGCTTAAAAAGACGAAAGAGTTGAAGGAGGACAGTGATGCACAGTCGGGAGATGTGGCAACAAGGTACCCTGACGCGTACCCTATGAGAAATGGGTCGGCGAAGACGGTGGTCCGAAGCTTGCTAGTGTATTTTTCCCGGTATGGTTGCCCGCAGGGGATTCAGTCAGTCCAGGGACCCAACTTCGCTTCTAGCCTCTTTGTTCAAGCAATGCCGCAGCATGGGATTGTTGGGGTTGTGTCATCTGCGTATCATCCGGAGAGCCAGGGTGTGTTAGAGCGATGGCACTCAGCCTTGAAATCTGTGCTTCGTTGTTGTTGCCTTGAGAGTGGGAAGGATTGGGATCTTGGCCTGCCATGTGGTTTGTTTGCTGTGCAGGAGGTACCTGGGGAGAGTTTGGAATTCAGCCCTAATGAGCTCGTCTTTGGACACCGTGTCAGAGGGCCTCTCCATATGGTTGAAGAAGTATGGGAGGGCGCAGAAAAACCTTGTTCTATGCTCAAGTGTGTCCTCAACAGTCGAGAACGGATGTTGCGCAGTCTGGAGTTGGCTGGCCGTAATTTGACTAGCTCTCAGGCCCTCATGAAGGACAGGTACGACCTCAAGGTTGAACTCAGGGAGTTTCACGTGGGTCAGGTGTTGATTATACTGCCCCTTGTAGGTCACCCCTTATCCGCGAAGTACACTGGTCCTTATAGGGTGGTGGAGGAGCTATCGGACCTGGTTTACTTGGTAGCCACTCCAGACGGACGGAAGCGCAATCAGTTATGTCATGTTAATCCCATGAAGGAGTATGGGAGGCACCCCCCTGAGCCTCTCACTGTGCCTGTGATGACGTTTAGCAGTCAAGGTGGAGAAGGAGAATGGGACAGTCAAGCTCAGGTGGAGGATAACTGGAAGGATAAGAAGTTCAAATGGGCGCCTGAGTGTGAGGTGTTTAGAGAAGTAAAACACCTGTTGTGCACTCACCCGATCCTCAGGGCCCCTCACTTTAGCCTACCTTTCCAACTAGCAACGGAGGCTAGTGGTGTGGGGGTTGGTGCCGTCCTTGTGGAAAGGGACGATGATGGGCTGGAGCATCCTGTTAGTTTCTGCTCGGAGAAGTACAATTCGGCCCAGGGGAGCTGCTCTGTTGTCGAGGAGGAGCTCCTAGCGGTTGTGCTTGCGCTGGGGCATTTCGAGGTCTATGTTCCAGCCTATGGTCCGGTCGTTGTAGTTTACCCAGATCATCACCCTCTCAAGTTCTTGGACCAGTTTCACAATCGGAATATGAGGCTGACCAGGTGGTCACTAAGGTTATTGGTATATAACCTGGACATACGCCATATTGCCGGTTGTGACAACGTGGTTGCAGATGGTCATTCAAGGGTATATGATCCTGGGTAGATTGACACACGGGTAGCCTCCTGCTTTAGTTTGGATAGTATTTTGCGCTTGGTGCTTGTTGGCTCGCGGTTGTAGCCCAGCGTATTGGGTCGTAAAGCAGGAGTTGAGCGTTTGGTATAGAAGAAAAAACTAGGCTTGCCCCTATAGTGCAGCCGAAATAAACAAATTATAAACATAAAAAATCAAATAAAAACTCTTTCTTTGATAGTTGAATTTTTTTAGTATGTTATAGCAGTAATTCTGAGTTGCACTCCTCTCAGAATGCTGGGCTAGAGAAGCTCGCTCTTGAGGAGTATAACTACATATAATTTAACCTATGGTGTTGGGGAGGGTTATAATTTTGAAAAATGTTTTGTTGAAGAACTGTGCCAGATATTTTACTGCCGCTGGGTGATGGGAAGTGGAGATATAGCATGGGTTCTAACCATCAGATTTTTGTGAGCCTTGGGGCCTCTGAGAAAAATCTTGGGGGGGGTGTGACGTTAACCACTCCGTTAGAACCGCATGGCTTGTCCTACAGTGACTCACTAGGATCGCCAGGGCAGTGGATGGGGCTACAGTTTATGTATTAGAGTGTGTTTTATTTCATATGAAAGCTCGTGTCATGGGCAGTCCAGAAAGGCTCTTTGTTTTCACCCATGTCAAGGCTTTATATATTTAATTGTAAAGTATATGTTTTATCATTAACTAGTAATGATGGGATCTGGGAGAGAGAGAGAGAGTAGAACAGAGTGAGAGGGAGCGCCCAGTGTTTTTGTCCCGCTCGATGACGTCACGGCTTGCTGCCTTGCCTCCCTGGCTGGCTCCACTTGTTGGTGAAGAGGTCCTTACCATGCTGCAAGCTCTCTTGCTAGTGGCTAGAGGACTTGTAACCGCTTTTTTTCCACGCGCCTCGAGCTAGTGCGAGTATATATACAGTTCCTCGCCACTCTCTCCCTCAGATCTGGTTTCTAGAATGCATCCATCTTTTTTCCCTTGCTACCTGTCCCCTGCTCCGCACCTGAGAATCTTTTCCTCTGCCTATCTCTCTCATTTTCCATATCTTTCACCACCTTTTATTAATATTATACCCCCTCTGGTTAACTCTGCAAAATCAGCTTCATGCTGGCCAGTTGTATTGTGCGTTAAGGTCTGATATAACCCATGTATGTTAGTTGTTAAGACAAGTTGATCACGAAGCATTGGTTGGCATTCATATTGTTTAGTACTGCTTCCTTTAATTATTAGTGTTCTGCTGGATTAGATAATGCTAGACTAGGAGTCTGATATTATAAGGTATTGTTTCCTATGAGTGCTGGCTTTAGGAAAAAGCTGCACGACATACCTGAGAACTGGAGTTGATTGAGTAAATTCTAGTCTGTGTGCCATTGAGAGTAGAGCATGCACGAGTGAGGGCTTTTTGCCTATACCATTCTGCACTGTTCTAAGCTCGTTGTTTGTCTTTGAGGTACGCCAGGAGAACGCTTAATACTTCGGTATTAAGGTTTCTCAAGAGAGCTACCCTTCATTATAACGTAATATTTGACGCACAGACTTGTGATTTACACTAGGCTATGCGGCATGCCATGCGCACCAGTATCTCGTATCATTGACTCTAGCTAGACTTCATCAATCATAGTAGACATTAAGTATATTAAACCAATTACTCTTTTTATGTATACCCGTTTATGATTACACAAGCATTTCGCAGCCTAGTTTGATGTATTGAGACACAAACGACTTAGGCTCTTTTTGTTGATAGGAATACTGCATTGTCGTGGCGATTATTATTATTGTTGTAGTGTTTAGTATATTCTTGGCTCCGACGACATTATATATTCTGCCTCTTTGTGTGCATAGCCTGCACGAGCATTGTTCCGCTGCCTGCCTTTTTGGGTTCCATTTCCGATACGAGCATCTTTATAGCATCTAACATTTAAAGAAGATTCCTTGTTAGTGTTGAAGGACTTTAGTGCACTTTCTTTCATGCAGGAGTGCCTGACATTTATTGATTAACACCTTACGAGCGGCCTATGCGGTTTATTTATGTGTACCGCACAGCGGGGTGTTTTTAGCCAAAATAGGGCTGTTTACGTGATCATTTTCATGCCTAAATAAGACCCAGAACGTAAAACAAGTACCTATCCCTGAAAGGGCATAAACAGAGCTTTCGAATGACACCATAACGATCCTTGTATGATGGATAGTTTTCTTGCAATAACCGTGCAACGCGAGTGCAAAAAGCAGGTAATTCGGTACTTTCAGTACATAATTGAGTATGTAGCAAGTGAGAGAGGGAGGAGGGAGCTGAGATTTGTGTCAGTAGGTTCGCCGCGGTGGTCTGAAGCAGTCATACGCTCGCTAGTCTCCTGCCACCACTTGTCTCTCTCTCTCAGCCACATTACGTGCTGAAATTGCCACTCGAGTTATGTCGAGCGCCGCCACATAGTCCAGCTTTATTTAACTCGACTTATGTTGCTCGCCGCTAATTAAGGGTTAAAGTAACGTAAGCTGTAACTTCTCTTACCACCTTACTTTGCATACCATAACCAAGCACCGTCGGTTATAGGTAGTAATAGGCTGTGTTCACATAACATTAAGCCTAGAGTAGACGCACATTTATTGAGAGTTTGATAGCCTATTATTGCATATAGAACTCTGTAGAATATTTGTGTTCTTTGTTCACTGGGAATATACATCAGAGGTTGGATCTCGCGCTTTCCGTTGTAGCATTTATGCCATTACTAGTCCAATGAATAAGATATATTTGAACCCCAGTCGTAACAAATGGCGACCTTACCTAGGATTTGGTGAACCTACATTTATTAGCAGGGAACATTTGTTGTTTTGGAGAATATTTTGCGGGGATCAGCAAGAATAATTTTTTTCCGCAACATAGTATAGCCCTTGAGTATTTCCGAGAATTTTTGTGTGTATATTGAGGTACAAGAGTTTGGGGTACTTCTTTTCTGAATATTGAGGTGGGAAATTTTTGTGAGCATCATGTCTTATACCGGATCAGAGGAGAATGGAGACACAGTACGTAATGTCGAAACTGAGGAACAGCAGTATAATGATATGGTTAATCAGGTGAACTGTGAGGAGGATGCTAGGATATTTTTGCAATGGCCTGTTACTGCCGAGCGGTTGGAGGGTATGGATCGGTACGGTCTTCAATGCCTGGCCACAGCTATCGGTCATGCGGTTACTAGCAGCATGACCAAGGATAACTTGATAACGTGTGTACTGGGCAGGGTGACTGGTGAGCGAGATGGGTTGAGTGCTCAGAGCCCTTCGGCCATGCTTCCCCTACACTCGACTCCCAGCCATCCCAGTAGTTTGCCGTCCCCGGGTACGCTTCCACAGTTGGGTGGTGACTGGCAGGGTGGGTTGCCCCTGGGGGGACCACCGGTAATTTCAAACATTGTAGCACCTTCACCTCCTCAAGGGTTAACTCCAGAATTATTGCTTCAGCTCGAATTAGCTAAGATCCAGCAGCAAATAGAATTAGCCAAGATAGAAGAGAGAAAAACTATCAGTCAGCAGTCTCAGCACATAGAGCTAGCAAAAATCCAAGCGGATTTAGAGTCAACTAGGTACTGTGCCGACATGGACGTAGAGAATTCGCGAGTAGAGGCGACGGGACAGCGACTTGGTGCTGGTAACCGTGTTCATGAGCAGTCTCTCTCGCACTTATTGAAACTGGTTCCGGTGTTTGATGAGAGTGGTGTAACAGAATTTTTCACACGCTTTGAGAAGAAGTGCCAGGAACACCACTGGCCAGAGAAAAAATGGGCAGCACTTGTATCCTCTAGATTAATAGGCAAGGGTCTTAAAGCCTACGATGCGTTACCTTTGGAGTTATGTATTGTGTACGAGGATCTCAAGGAGGCTGTCCTGAGGGCTTACGAACTGCAACCAGAAATGTACCGTTTGAAGTTCCGGGGTGTAACTAAGGGAAGAGATAGCACCTTTTTGGAACACGCCCGGGACTTGTCCGATGCTATGGGGAACTGGCTCCGATCTGAGAAGGTAACAACATTTGATGGACTTAAGCAGTTGATGATGTTGGAGGAGTTCTTTAAGAGCACGGGCGGTGATCTAACTTTGAACTTAAAGGAGAAAAACCCAAGAACTCTAGTCGAAGCAGCAGAAATGGCTGATCGACGGCTGTCGTTGATTCGGGGTTGTGGGTCCTCGCAGAAGTACGATGTAAGTGCTAAGGACCGTTATCCTCCCCCTCCCCGTAACAATGACACATTTAAACAGAAGAGCCATGAAACTAAAACTGAATCCAAACCTTACACCACACCGTATGTGAAAAGTCAGGGGCCTTTTACATCACAGTATAAGCCGAAACCGAAATTTATGTGTTTTAGTTGCCACCAGGAGGGTCATAAGGCAAATGAGTGCCCTAGTCGACCTCCTCCGGCAGCCGTGTCTTTTGCTCACGGCATTGGAGTGTTCAAGAGGACATCGGAGTTTGTTAGAGGCATTTCTTCCGAGGTAAATACACTGCCAGTGCAGAAGGATCCGGAAGGCTTATTCCCTGTTCGTGATGCCTTTAGTGACCACAGGGGACTCGGTTGTGTGGAGTGGGGGGGTAGAAGACATGAGGTGAGAATTTTGCGTGACACTGGGGCATCGCAAACACTGTTGAGAAATTTCACTGGTAAACCTGTCAATACGGCGCGGGTGGTTGTTGTTCAGGGAGTTAATGCGACAAGGTCATACCCGCTTGTAAGAATGAAGGTGGAAGTTGATGGTGTGACTCATGACCTGGATGTAGGAATTGAGGAGAAGTTACCTGTTGGGGGCGTCGACCTCCTTCTTGGCAACGACTTTGCGGGGCCTACTTCTGAGGCTCCACCCTTAGTCGTTGTCGAGAAGCCGGCCGACGTGAGTAGGGAGGAGCAGGAGTGGGTTGAGAAGTGTCCGGTGCAGCCTATGGCGTGTGTTGTCACCGGAGATCCTGCATCCAGGGAGTCACATTCTGGTCAACAATCTTTAGATCAGCGGAGGAAGGGTACCGAGAAGGGGTTGGAAGTTGATGCGGTTGGGAGTTTAGTATCAACGGCCCTTCTCGGGGACTCAGTATTAGGACCAAATATCGAGTCTGAAGAAGACCCAGTAACTGTTGTGGAAAAGGCAGAGGATGGGCTTAAAAAGACGAAAGAGTTGAAGGAGGACAGTGATGCACAGTCGGGAGATGTGGCAACAAGGTACCCTGACGCGTACCCTATGAGAAATGGGTCGGCGAAGACGGTGGTCCGAAGCTTGCTAGTGTATTTTTCCCGGTATGGTTGCCCGCAGGGGATTCAGTCAGTCCAGGGACCCAACTTCGCTTCTAGCCTCGTTGTTCAAGCAATGCCGCAGCATGGGATTGTTGGGGTTGTGTCATCTGCGTATCATCCGGAGAGCCAGGGTGTGTTAGAGCGATGGCACTCAGCCTTGAAATCTGTGCTTCGTTGTTGTTGCCTTGAGAGTGGGAAGGATTGGGATCTTGGCCTGCCATGTGGTTTGTTTGCTGTGCAGGAGGTACCTGGGGAGAGTTTGGGATTCAGCCCTAATGAGCTCGTCTTTGGACACCGTGTCAGAGGGCCTCTCCATATGGTTGAAGAAGTATGGGAGGGCGCAGAAAAACCTTGTTCTATGCTCAAGTGTGTCCTCAACAGTCGAGAACGGATGTTGCGCAGTCTGGAGTTGGCTGGCCGTAATTTGACTAGCTCTCAGGCCCTCATGAAGGACAGGTACGACCTCAAGGTTGAACTCAGAGAGTTTCACGTGGGTCAGGTGTTGATTCTACTGCCCCTTGTAGGTCACCCCTTATCCGCGAAGTACACTGGTCCTTATAGGGTGGTGGAGGAGCTATCGGACCTGGTTTACTTGGTAGCCACTCCAGACGGACGGAAGCGCAATCAGTTATGTCATGTTAATCCCATGAAGGAGAATGGGAGGCACCCCCCTGAGCCTCTCACTGTGCCTGTGATGACGTTTAGCAGTCAAGGTGGAGAAGGAGAACGGGACAGTCAAGCTCAGGTGGAGGATAACTGGAAGGATAAGAAGTTCAAATGGGCGCCTGAGTGTGAGGTGTTTAGAGAAGTAAAACACCTGTTGTGCACTCACCCGATCCTCAGGGCCCCTGACTTTAGCCTACCTTTCCAACTAGCAACGGAGGCTAGTGGTGTGGGGGCTGGTGCCGTCCTTGTGGAAAGGGACGATGATGGGCTGGAGCATCCTGTTAGTTTCTGCTCGGAGAAGTACAATTCGGCCCAGGGGAGCTGCTCTGTTATCGAGGAGGAGCTGCTAGCTGTTGTGCTTGCGCTGGGGCATTTCGAGGTCTATGTTCCAGCCTATGGTCCGGTCGTTGTAGTTTACCCAGATCATCACCCTCTCAAGTTCTTGGACCAGTTTCACAATCGGAATATGAGGCTGACCAGGTGGTCACTAAGGTTATTGGTATATAACCTGGACATACGCCATATTGCCGGTTGTGACAACGTGGTTGCAGATGGTCGTTCAAGGGTATATGATCCTGAGTAGATTGACACACGGGTAGCCTCCTGCTTTAGTTTGGATAGTATTTTGCGCTTGGTGCTTGTTGGCTCGCGGTTGTAGCCCAGCGTATTGGGTCGTAAAGCAGGAGTTGAGCGTTTGGTATAGAAGAAAAAACTAGGCTTGCCCCTATAGTGCAGCCGAAATAAACAAATTATAAACATAACAAATCAAATAAAAACTCTTTCTTTGATAGTTGAATTTTTTTAGTATGTTATAGCAGTAATTCTGAGTTGCACTCCTCTCAGAATGCTGGGCTAGAGAAGCTCGCTCTTGAGGAGCATAACTACATATAATTTAACCTATGGTGTTGGGGAGGGTTATAATTTTGAAAAATGTTTTGTTGAAGAACTGTGCCAGATATTTTACTGCCGCTGGGTGATGGGAAGTGGAGATATAGCATGGGTTCTAACCATCAGATTTTTGTGAGCCTTGGGGCCTCTGAGAAAAATCTGTGGGGGGGTGTGACGTTAACAACTCCGTTAGAACCGCATGGCTTGTCCTACAGTGACTCACTAGGATCGCCAGGGCAGTGGATGGGGCTACAGTTTATGTATTAGAGTGTGTTTTATTTCATATGAAAGCTCGTGTCATGGGCAGTCCAGAAAGGCTCTTTGTTTTCACCCATGTCAAGGCTTTATATATTTAATTGTAAAGTATATGTTTTATCATTAACTAGTAATGATGGGATCTGGGAGAGAGAGAGAGAGAGAGAGAGTAGAACAGAGTGAGAGGGGGGCGCCCAGTGTTTTTGTCCCGCTCGATGACGTCACGGCTGGCTGCCTTGCGGGGGTTGGTGGAGAGAGGTCCTTACCATGCTGCAAGCTCTCTTGCTAGTGGCTAGAGGACTTGTAACCGCTTTTTTTCCACGCGCCTCGAGCTAGTGCGAGTATATATACAGTTCCTCGCCACTCTCTCCCTCAGATCTGGTTTCTAGAATGCATCCATCTTTTTTCCCTTGCTACCTGTCCCCTGCTCCGCACCTGAGAATCTTTTCCTCTGCCTATCTCTCTCATTTTCCATATCTTTCACCACTTTATTAATATTATACCCCCTCTGGTTAACTCTGCAAAATCAGCTTCATGCTGGCCAGTTGTATTGTGCATTAAGGTCTGATATAACCCATGTATGTTAGTTGTTAAGACAAGTTGATCACGAAGCATTGGTTGGCATTCATATTGTTTAGTACTGCTTCCTTTAATTGTTAGTGTTCTGCTGGATTAGATAATGCTAGACTAGGAGTCTGATATTATAAGGTATTGTTTCCTATGAGTGCTGGCTTTAGGAAAAAGCTGCACGACATACCTGAGAACTGGAGTTGATTGAGTAAATTCTAGTCTGTGTGCCATTGAGAGTAGAGCATGCACGAGTGAGGGCTTTTTGCCTATACCATTCTGCACTGTTCTAAGCTCGTTGTTTGTCTTTGAGGTACGCCAGGAGAACGCTTAATACTTCGGTATTAAGGTTTCTCAAGAGAGCTACCCTTCATTATAACGTAATATTTGACGCACAGACTTGTGATTTACACTAGGCTATGCGGCATGCCATGCGCACCAGTATCTCGTATCATTGACTCTAGCTAGACTTCATCAATCATAGTAGACATTAAGTATATTAAACCAATTACTCTTTTTATGTATACCCGTTTATGATTACACAAGCATTTCGCAGCCTAGTTTGATGTATTGAGACACAAACGACTTAGGCTCTTTTTGTTGATAGGAATACTGCATTGTCGTGGCGATTATTATTATTGTTGTAGTGTTTAGGATATTCTTGGCTCCGACGACATTATATATTCTGCCTTTTTGTGTGCATAGCCTGCACGAGCATTGTTCCGCTGCCTGCCTTTTTGGGTTCCATTTCCGATACGAGCATCTTTATAGCATCTAACATTTAAAGAAGATTCCTTGTTAGTGTTGAAGGACTTTAGTGCACTTTCTTTCATGCAGGAGTGCCTGACATTTATTGATTAAAGTAACGTAAGCTGTAACTTCTCTTACCACCTTACTTTGCATACCATAACCAAGCACCGTCGGTTATAGGTAGTAATAGGCTGTTTTCACATAACATTAAGCCTAGAGTAGACGCACATTTATTGAGAGTTTGATAGCCTATTATTGCATATAGAACTCTGTAGAGTATTTGTGTTCTTTGTTCACTGGGAATATACATCAGAGGTTGGATCTAGCGCTTTCCGTTGTAGCATTTATGCCATTACTAGTCCAATGAATAAGAGCCCTGATATATTTGAACCCCAGTCGTAACAGTATTTTAGCCAATTGGCGACATTGGAAACGAAGGCTTAGGGTGGATCTGTATGGTACCATTCTCACTATAGACGGTACCGTCTCGCCCGAAGGCTTAGGTAGCCATCAGCTTAGTTGAACCATATGATACCTATCGCGCCTTGTACCATTTTTGCCAACCCCAGATGGGACGTCACAACGTCGTCCACTTATTCCAGGTACCTATTTACAGCTAGGTACTAGGTAGCTAGGTGAACTGAGGCTAACACATGAAAGGAGACAAGCCCAATTTGTCTCCGCCCGGCCGGGGATTGAACCCCCGACCCCTCGTGTGTGAGACGAGAGCTCTACCTACTAGGCTACGGGCTGTGTGTGACTGTTGAGACATGAATGTATAATTAGTAACATGTAAATTATTTATGAACTGTTAAATACCAATCAACATAACCATTCATCTTTGTTACCTTTAAATAAAATTAATAAACTGCTTTGTGTTATTATGTGTTTCATTAACAAAAATGTTAGGTAATTATAAAATTAAGTGAACAAGATAATTTTACAAAAATAATGGCACCATTATAAGCAAAATATTTCAGAAAAAGATAAATCCTGTCCTGAGGACGCCAAAACTCTTGGCTTGCTATCGCTCGCCAGGAAAGTATTGATGTTGTTGACGAATTAATAGTGAAAGGGTTGGGAAACAAGCAAATATATACGTACCTGAGGCATACCCAGATTCCGGGGCTTCTTCTGTCGCACTATGTGGGGCTTGAGGAACTGGAACATGGTCAGTATCCACTTCTCCCTCTCAGTTAACCTCTTGGCCCCCTCACCACTCTTGTCCTTGGTGAGCCTGCCAAACTTGGAGCGGAGAGAGGTGAACCAGGTCAACAATTCCAAGGCGGTGATGGGGGGGTCCAGACTGGCTTCCTTCTCCGCCCAAACATGGTCGATGTGCTCCTTGTCTTTGTGGCGGTTATCACCCTTATCATACAGATAAGGCACATCCTGCTCCAGCCAGCCTCCCAACATACGCTCCTGCGCCTCCGTCAGGATAATGTTGGTGCTCTTCCGGCGCCGTTTTATTGGTAGTGTTGGCTGTTCCTGTCCCTGTCCCTGTTCAACTTCGTCGGGGTTTTCCTCACTTTCATCCACGTCCAACACCTCTCCATCATCGTCGGGTATATTCATTAACACTTCACCGTCAGAGGGGTTAATCGGCGAGGTTCCAGACGACGAGGGGACAGGCGGTGAGTTTGCAGAGGTCGAGGGGCCAGGCGGTGAGGTTGGAGAGGTCGAGGGGCCAGGCGGTGAGGTTGGAGAGTTCGAGGGGACAGGCGAGGTTGCAGGCGTCAAGGGGACAGGCGAGGTTGCAGGCGTGGGGTCAGGTGGTGAGATTGCAGACGTCTTCTTCATGCTTCTCTTGGTAGCCTTGGTAGCCATGGTGACAGGGCAGGGCAGGGCAGCATGCAGAGGGTGGCAGCAGAGGGTGGCAGAGTAGCAGGGATGGTGGTGGTCATCGTGGTGTGGTGAGAGGTATGACGGCAGTCACTCCCGCTGTCCCTATATACCCCCCCGTACGACATTGCCGCGTCTTCCCGGCAACACGCAGTGCGGCGGCGTTGCCAAACGAACGTATACTTCCACATTCGACTGGAACTTTCTACGATTGACGAGAGCAGCTCTCGTCTCACGGGGTAGCTGCTACGTCTGACGAGGCTGCTCCGGTCAGACGGCCGTGGTGGCCAGCTCGGTCGTAAGTTTTCCCGTCTTTTGACATACGTGAGGGCGAGCCACGTTTTTTATTCAACTCGATTCAACAACCGCGCGGCCTTGGCCGCACCCACAACATTCCCGACCCACGTGGGCTACTCGTTTCTACTCGCGCCATGCGTGAGTACCCCCCCGACTGGCCGCAATTTCATTTACGTTTTGCGTATTATGCCCTTACGTTTTACGTAATCGGTTGCCAACTACCAATATACCTTCGTTTACAACAGACGGGAGCTGACGGGAGCAATATACGTGAATGTGTGAACCCACCATTACACTCCCGTGAAGCCGTTCAGTGTCTCCCCTAGAGGTGTGCAGTTAATTAAGTCTGTACTGCACTCACTTCCTCGGTGTTTTTGTGTTTTGTGTGTGAGGAGTTTGTGTTATATTTGGTTTATTTCGGTGTTCTGTTGTGTTATGTGTGTTATACACTTCTTTTAGCCTGTTTGTGTTAGGATGTGTTATATTTGGTTTATTTCGGTGTTCTGTTGGGTTATGTGTGTTACTAAAAGATCTATATAGCACACACTTATCTTAGCCTGTTTGTGTTAGGATGTTATAGGCTATTTGGTTTATTTTTGTGCTGTGTTGTGTTTACATGTATTACTAAAAGTGTACATCACACACTTATCTTGGCAGGTTGGTTTGTATTTTGCGTTATATTTGGATTATTTTTGTATTGTGTTTTGTAACGTGTTGCTAGTAATAAGTCTAGCTGCTTGTATTGTGTTAGGGTTTTGTGTAATAATACTAATCACACGGGTTGTTTTACACACACACACACACACACACACACACACACACACACACACACCTCCCCGTGGCGTAACTGATAGCGCTTCTGGCTCACAACCAGAAGGTCCCGGGTTTGAGACCCAGGCAGGGAAGAGACATTTGGGCAAGTCTCCTAACGGTGTAGCCTCTGTTCACCTAGCAGTATAAATAGGAACCTGGTATAAGTGGACGAAGTTGTGATGTCCCATCTGGGGTTGGTGATCGGTTACAAGGTGAGATGGGTATCGTACTGGTCAACCTAAGCTACTGGTCAACCTAAGCCTTCGGGTGAGACTGGTACCGTAGTGAGAATGGTACCGTACAGATTAACCCTAAGCCTTCGTTTTCAGATGTCGCCAATTGGCTAAAATACAGATTACACACACATCCACAGCCATTCCAACGATACATAAACACTTAACATGCATTTCACGCAATACATTCCCAGTTAAGGAGGCGCGATAATAATGAGCTTAGCTCCATTGCGTGGATTCACCTTGACGAACAAGCAAGCAAGTGAGTGAGTGAATAACACACACACCTCTCAATACTCCCCCAGATAAGATAGTATTAAGGGGGGATGGGCGTATTTATTTGCTTATTTATTTATGTTTTTTATTATTATTTTTAGTTTCCTCGCTAGATCTCCATCAAGCTTATAAAGATATATTTGTACCTTTTTCGATAGAAAAATGTTGCAGCCAAAGGGCGGTTACTACTTTATTACAGGCTCACTATCGCTCGCCAGGAAGAAATCGAAATCTAAATTGTACGAAAGATCTTTATATTGATGGAGAAATGGGGCGAACAGTCTTAAAATCGCCAAACTAATGGGGCGAACGTCTTAAAATGTCAAAACTAAAGGGTCTAAATACTTTGCCTTAAAGCCAAGGGTCCGTGTGTCTCACCCTGTTGTGCATTACATACCGTTATCCCGCCGCTATGTTACCGTTCATCCATACAAGCTAGAGTCACCAGTCATCCACCATACCTAGATTATTATGTTTTTTACACCAACCAACTTCACATCTAAGCTCAATTAATGAAATCAACAAATACATGTGGCACTCCGAGGACTCGAACCCAGGACACTCACATCGAAATTCCACGCACTATGCATTACGCTATCAAGACAATTATAGATATTATGTATAATCTTCTTTTTTTTTTAGCTGATGGTAAATTGCAATGTTCTCAACTTAACCCCTTCTCTACCGGCGACGTCCTTTTTTTTATCTTATTATAGTTATATTTAGAGGGTTTTGTTCAGTTTTAGAATGATCTGTGGTACCGGTAGTAAAAAGGGTTAAGTGATATCATTCGAAGCCTATTAATTGCTGTAGGCCCTGTTTAAACTGAATAAAATCGTCTAATAATTGCCAGAATAAAGTTAAAAAGACGTCGCAGGTACGGAAGGGGTTAACTACTCCGCTATTACGAAGATTTTAACCCTTCCTGTACCAGCGACGTGTGTTATATTCTATTTTAGCTGTATTTAGACGATTTTATGCAGTTTAGGAAGGAGCTATCGTAATTAATGGAGTATCACACAGGGCCAATTTTCGCCCTTCTACCGCAAAAAAAGGAGCTACCGCCATTCTCCGACACAATTATCACCGTTTGATGGAGGTAGGATGCAGCCCGCACTGGGTGGCATGTATGGACTATGCTGGGTGGGAAGCATCGTCTTTTGATGGAGGTAAATTGTCAGCCTCAATACGGCTCGCATTTAATCTCATTGATATCTCAAGTATATGACGTCGAAATATATATTTTGCTACAAAATTGTGTTTTGATTGTGAGAATGATAGCCAGAATAAACGGTCAAAAGGCATCACAATCTTGAAAGGGTTGTTGTTGTTGTTGTTGTTGTTCCCCAAGCTGCCTGGCCGAACAGCCCCAAGGCCCTGAGCAAGGCCAAGGCCATAACCGAGCGCCCTCACAGAACCCTCCCTGCCGACCACAATAAAGCCTGGGTGACTGAAGCCACTCCATGGCGGGGAGCTGAGGAGGGTGCGGAAACACCCGGGAAACCAAAGCCCCACCCAGGGCCCTGTGCCCCTCAGCAATTATGAAGAGAAAGTTGAGAGGCAAAGGAAAAATGTGACGCTTTGGCTTCCAATCTTGGTAGATTGGGAGGTCAATCCACGGAAGAGACGCCGTCACTTGAGATCTAGAAAATATATAAGTAAAAGGAACAGTCAGAGTAAGCTATGGGTATGGCAGAGATCGCTCAGTTCTCACTCTGATAGACCAGCCCATCACCAATCTCTTGAAAGGGTTAATGCAGGTTATGTATTACTCTCTTTATGGGTATTAATCGCTACCATTTAGCCTTCAAGTGATCAATTAATATTATGGACACTTTCATTACTCTCTTTCGTACCTCCTTTTAAAGGGGAGGTGGTGGCTTTTTCTGGACCACCTTCTTCCTCATGTTTAGCCCTATATTTATCTTAAATTTTACGACGTTCACCCTATTAGTTTGTCGATTATAAGACCTTTCATCCCATTTCCTTATCAGTATCAAGACCTTCCGTGCCATTTAGTTGTCAATATTTTCCAGGCGAGCGATAGCGAGCCTATACATTTTAAGTAATTGGCCTTCGGCCGGGACATTTTTCTACCGAAAAATTTACATATTTATCTCGAAGGGGGATTTTGAGGATAATGTATTAAGCTTGTTGGAGGTCTAGGGAGGAAACTAGAACAATAATAAATAAATAAATTAATAAATTAATTAATTAACCATACCCGTTAACCCCCTAATATTATACCGTGATTGGGTTCGATGCCATCATATTCACTTTAAACGATATTATGTAAATTTGGAAGGACACGTAAGAAGCTGCAGTCCATTAGAGAGAGAGACATGGACTATTAACCCTTTGGCTGCGGCTATGTTTGGGTTATTTAGGGCATATTCAGGCACTCCTAAATGATAAATCAAGCATCTGCATTAAATGAAGTGTATTCTGCCGAAAACTAGGCGAGAATAGGTTCAAAATGACACCAGAACGGTCCCCGTACGTGGTCTGGTTCACCCGCAGTGGTGCCAGTGAAACGCGGGAAACCCGCTATTATGTAACACTCGCTCGCTTGGCAACACTGTTGGGAGACACAGAGAGAGACCCGCGCAAGACACAGTCAACCTCAGTGAGCCGCTCGGTGCTCTGAGGGTCGGAGGTGGGCCCCTCACGCTCCCGCCCACTGACACTCAATTTTTACGGTTTTTACAGGCTTTTAAAGCCTGGAAATTAAGAACATAAGAACATAAGAAAATGGGAGTCTGCAGAAAGCCGATTGGCCTAAGCAAGGCAGATCCCTGTCCCACACAACCCCAATTACAAAGCCCAATTATAGGCTCAACACTCTAATACCCTGAGGATCATCTTACCAAAACGGTTAGAGATTAACGCAGGATTACGGGGGTCTGCAGAGCGCTGATTGGCCCAACCCCGCTGATCCCCCTTCACACCCAACCCTTCTCGTCCATATGCTTATCCAATTTTATCTTAAAGCTCCCTATCGTTTTTAATCCCACTATAGCACTTGGTAGTCCATTCCACCCATCTACAACTCTGTTACCAAACCAATATTTGCCTATATCTTTTCTGAAACAAAATTTATCTAATTTAAAACCATTGCTACGAGTTATTTCGCTATCACTGAGCTTTAGTACATTTGTCATGTCCCCTTTGTTAATCCCACTAACCCACTTGAACACCTCTATCCTATCCCCTCTAACTTGCTGTAACTTGCCAGGACGTTCCAGAACGTCACCCGCAGCGAAAGGATTAATAACCTGGGTGTAACTCAAACGAGGCTAGAGCATATGGGCCGTATATCTCCACACCTATTTCCCGGTCGACTCTTCCCAAATTATAAAACTGTCAGGTCGATTGCTCTCATTGTTTTTTTAATCAAGTTCGCTTGCTTAACAGAGGCTAGAGCAAACGGCCTGACTCACAACTGGGTTTGTACACATAATTTACTAAATGTTTTATCGTTTCACGCACTGATAAAATTAGGATTAGTAGATAGATAGATATATGGATGGATAGATAGATAGCTAGATAAATAGATAGATACGTATCGATACTGTATATAGTAGGCTATATAAACAGAACCGGTACATTATATACTGTATATTACTTGTAACCTGTAATATAATGTTTTATATTTTGTACAGATTGTTTCCCTTAATGAGTATCAACATGGCCGACCGGAAGTGCCTTCTATATGTCTGTCTGGGTTTCATGGCGGGATACGTTTTCTTTCTCAGGTGGGTGGCGTAACTAATTAATATGAAGTATATATTTCCTTCTACTTTATAGACTATCTACTCTACTCTTTCTCACTCTCACACACACACACATTCTATCTCTCTATATTTCTCACTCAATTACTCTCTCTCTCTCTCTCTCTCTCTCTCTCTCTCTCTCTCTCTCTCTCTCTCTCTCTCTCTCTCTCTCTCTCTCTCTCTCTCTCTCTCTCTCCCCCCCCCCTGGATTTCACTATACTGTATTGACATTATAAACATGTTTACTCACATAGCTTACTCAAGTATATAGTTTGTAATTATAATAAATCACAATATGTATAACTAGTTTATATGGGAACACCGTTATGATGTCCTGGATGTGTATGCATAATGCTGATGTGGTACATCTATAATATTATTCCCAGCATAGCAAAACTTGGTAATTTAAAATGTCAACTCTACACATGAATGCATAAGACAAATTTACTGAATATTACATCAATATCTAATAGCTTTGTTAATTTTGGTCATTAGATCAATTTATATTAATCTTGACAAGTGATGTTATCCATGGACTCTTGCCTCTCGATGACCACGACTTAATTATTCACACATTTTTTTTTTTTTTTCTATGTGATTGAGGGAGGCAAAAGGCAGAACTGCCTATAGCGAGTGCCTCCCCCATAGTTGAAAGAGTGACAGGGTCAAAATCAAGGGACGTTCGAGCCAAAATGCCTGGACACACGGAGTTTGAAGCAATTTAAGTCATAGGAAGAGGGAAAGACTGATTCTGGGAGAGAGTTCCAGAGCTCAGCTGTTGAGTAGAAGAAAGACTGGGAGTAACGTTTCACTCTCGGGTTGGAGAGTTGCACAGAGTAGGGGTGGGATTGAGTTGCAAGACGGGTACCACGTGCCCTACGTAAAGGAGGTGGTATACACTGGGAAAGCTCTGAAGAACACTGATTATTATAGTAGCGATAGAATAGCGAGAGAGATGCAACATTGCGGCGGAGAGAGAGAGATTGCAGAGAGTTGGTGAGTGGACGGGAGTTAATGATACAAAAGGCCTTCCTTTCAACTTTGTCTAAGAGAGCGGTGTGAGAGGAACCTCCCCACACATGTGAACAATACTCAATACAAGGACGCACTATGTCCCTGTACAGAGCAAGAAGCTGTGCAGGGGAAAAGAACCCCTTAAGGCGGTTGAGCACACCCAGCTTCTGGGAGGCTGCCTTAGAAAGACTGGTAATATGGTCCTTCCAACTGAGAGCAGAAGAAAAAGAGACACCAAGAATATTGAGAGAAGATGAAGGATTGATTTTTGTATTGTTGAAGAATAAGGGATAGTCCACTGGCAGTTCCTTACGGGTAGATAGATGGAGAAATTGGGTTTTGGAAGCATTAAAGGTAACAAGGTTTTCTCTGCCCCAATTGGAGATAGTATTTAGATCAGAATTTAAGAGTTCTATGGCTTCATTACATTTGTCGTTGAGGGATTGCTGGCTGGGGCGTTCTGAAAAACTAATGGAGTAGTGTAAGGTTGAGTCGTCTGTGTATGAATGGATGGGAATTAAGGTACAGTTGAGGAGATCATTTATAAAAATTAGAAAGAGAATAGGAGATAGGACAGAGCCCTGAGGAACACCGGAGTTTATAGGGTGAGGAAGTGAACAATGGCCGTCCACAACCGCGGCTATGGAACGGCCGGAAAGGAAATTAGAGACAAAGGCACAAATGGAGGGATAGAAACCGAAGGAGGGTAGTTTAGAAATTAATGATTTGTGCCAGACTCTATCGAAGGCTTTCGATATGTCTAGCGCAATAGAAAAAGTCTCACCGAAGTCCCGAAAGGAGGATGACCAAGAGTTAGTAAGATGTGAAAGAAGATCACCAGTAGATCGACCCTCAAGGAAGCCATACTGGCGATCTGAGAGCAGGTTATGAGAAGAGAAATGCTTAAGAAATTTGGAAGCAAGAATAGTTTCAAAAACTTTAGAAAGACAAGAGATGAGAGCAATTGGACGATAGTTGGAGGGTTGAGAGTGGTCACCCTTCTTTGGGACAGGTTGAATGTGAGCAAACTTCCAGCATGAAGGGAAGACGTTAGAGGATAGACAGAGACGAAAGAGTTTGCCTAGGCAGGGACCGTACGCCTTATTAGTATTAAGCCCAGAGAGGGTATAAGGTAACTATTGAACATGGAATACTTATCTCTTAGGTATTTACTAACACATTGCAGCTTACCAATATATATTAGGAAAGTAAAGGAGGAAATCTTAAATAGGACATCTCAATGAACTCTCTGAATCTCACAAGTCCCTTTTAAACTACCGTATATAAAATTGTCTAATGATAGCCTGAATTTTAAAAGGTGAGGTAAAGCCGGTATCACACGAGCACTTTTTCCCACAACATTTATCATCAACACTTGTCTGGCAGCTTGTTAAAACTTTAGCACTTGAATAAATTTATCTTAACCCTTGTCTATTGGGGCCCGACTTAAGTCCGTATCGAAAAATTTGGACTATGTGGAGGGGCCCGACTTAAGTCTGTATGCAATTTTGGCGCAATATTGGCTCTGAGAGAGAGACGAGCGACGGGAGGAGCCTGGGTTACCTCATGACCGCTCGCCACGGCCGCCGTGGACCGACTGAGATGTACTCCACTTACATCCACCCTCACTCCCTCGCTACATACGTAATTATATAAAGAAATTACCGTATTTTAGCGATTTTGCCCTTCGGTTGCACGATCGTTGCAAGACAACCAGTGATCGTAGAAGGATGGTTCGGGTGTCATTGGAAAGCTCAACTTACGCCCTTTCAGGGATACAAACTTGTATTACGCTCTGGGTCTTGTTTATGCATGAAAAAGAGCACAGAAGCTACCCCATTTATGGTAAAAAGAAAAACGCTGGGCGGCACAGTGAAATATACTCCACCACCCGCTCTTAAGGTGTTAAGAGGAGATGGGCCGTTTTTCTGGTCCCCCTTCTTCCTCGTGCTTAGCCCCATTAGTTTTCAGATTGTATGACGTTCGGCTCATTAGTTTGTCGATTTTAAGACCTTTCACCCTATTTCTTGTCAATATTAAGACCTTTCGTGCTATTTAGGTGTTTATTTATTTCCTGCCGAACGATAGTGAGCCTGTAAGTTTGGAAGAACCGGCCTTTGGCCGTGAAATTTTTCTACCGAAAAATGTACAAATTAATCTAGAAGGGGGATCTAATGGATGTTTTTTAAAGCTTGATAGAGGTAGGAGGATAGGGAGAATACTAATAAAATAATAAAAACATATATAAATAATAAAATAAATACGCCCACCTTCCCTTAAGTCTAGTTTCAGATACCGGTGCTAAAAGGTCCCAGAAATGTTCCATCAATCAATGAAGGTATACAGCGTGACAGCACGTAGTCGTACTTACCCCCGGAAATAGTGACAAAATGTTTACGATAAAAGCTCTCGTATAACACCTTAAGGGGACAGTGGTTATATTTTTTGGGTCTATTTATTTATATATTCATATATTTGTTTAGTTTCTTCCCTAAACCTTCATCAAACTTAAAAAAAAAAACATCCATTAGACCCCCCTTCGAGATATATTTGTAAATATTTTGGTAGAAAAATGGCCGAAGGCCGGTTCCTCCACAATTACAGGCTTGCTGTCGCTCGCCAGGAAAAAAATTGACACCAAAAGAGCACGAAAGGTCTTAATATTAACCCTTAACCAACGGCGCTCGACATATGTTGAGTTAATGAAAACGTGCCCATATGCGGACCTCGACATATGTCGAGTGCAATTTTGAGCACGTAATGTGCTCTGAGAGAGAGCTGAGCGGCGCGAGGAGCATAGATTGCTTCCTGACCGCTCGCCACCACCGCCGTGGGTCGACTGAAATTTATTACACCCTCCTCCACCCTCTCTCACTCGCTACACAGGGAATTATGTAAGGAAATTACCTTATTTTAGGGTTTTTGTACTCGTGTTGCACGATCGTTGCAAGAGAACCAGTGGTCGTAGAAGGATGGTTCGGGTGTCATTGGTAAGCTCTGTTTATGCCCTTTCAGGGATAGATACTTGTATTACGCTCTGGGTCTTGTTTATGCATGAAAAAGAGCACGGAAACAACCCCATTTAGGGTAAAACCACCCGCTTGGCGGGTAGTTGAAGTTACTGACCCACCTGCTCTGTGCGTTAAAAAAAAAATGGGAAAATGTCTTAAAATCGCCAAACTAATGAGCTAAACGTCTTAAAATCTGAAAACTAAAGGGGCTATGCATGAGGTAGAAGGGGGATCAGAAAACCAGCCCATCTTCCCTTAACCCCGGAATTGCAATATTCCTTCTGGAAAGCACGGTATTTAATGTGTAAACAAAAACAAAAATCAAATACCGTGCCAGTGCCGGGAAATGTCTCAAAATTGTGTGACACATAGAAAGTAGTGGCATCTCTCCATACCACATCCTCCACTCCCCCCCCCCACCCCCTCTCCGCTTTATACCCCACACCCTCCCTCCCTCAACTTGACCTTTTATGTCTATATTACATTAGTTCACTTATTTAAAAGTATATTTACAGTAATAAGACCATCTAATATAATGATATAAAGGTATATCGCTATCACGTACTCAGTGATTTTACAGTATATTCATATTATATATGCTTAATGTTGTACACTGTATGCAATATTTTATCTATCTATCTATTGCCGGACGCCATGATCCCCGAAGGGGTTGCCACGAACAAAACGGCCCCATGCACCTCTGTCCCCAGTCTGTCAGCACCCCTCCTCCCATCCAGCACCGCCTTCACTCATATACTTCTTAACTCCATCCTTCTGCCTCTCACTCGGCCTACTTCTCCCTTTTTCCACCTCACTCTCGTACACTCTCTTAGTCATTCTCTCGTTTCCCATACGTTCCACATGGCCGAACCATCTCAAGGTGTTCCTTTTCACACTTTCCAGCACATCTACATCCACACCACACCTCTCATACTTTATCATTTACCTGTCTATCCCTCCATGTAACTCCGCACACACTTCTCAAGTAACTCATTTCCACCCCTCTCACTCTTGGTTTGAGTCTCTTCACCAACGTCCATGCTTTGCTCCCGTAAGTCATTGTCGGGATTACCACACTTGTCATGCAAGGACTTCTTTACTTCCATACTGACCACCCTATTTCTTGTTACTGCTTTCAGCAATATTATGCAGCTTAACCCTTATTTAGCGGCGAGCAACATAAGTCGAGTTAAATAAAGCTGGACTATGTGGCGGCGCTCGACATAACTCGAGTGGCAATTTCAGCACGTAATGTGGCTGAGAGAGAGAGACAAGTGGTGGCAGGAGACTAGCGAGCGTATGACTGCTCCAGACCACCGCGGCGAACCTACTGACACAAATCTCAGCTCCCTCCTCCCTCTCTCACTCGCTACATACTCAATTATGTACCGAAAGTACCGAATTACCTGCTTTTTGCACTCGCGTTGCACGGTTATTGCAAGAAAACTATCCATCATACAAGGATCGTTATGGTGTCATTCGAAAGCTCTGTTTATGCCCTTTCAGGGATAGGTACTTGTTTTACGTTCTGGGTCTTATTTAGGCATGAAAATGATCACGTAAACAGCCCTATTTTAGCTAAAAACACCCCGCTGTGCGGTACACATAAATAAACCGCATAGGCCGCTCGTAAGGTGTTAAAAGTATAATCTAAAAATCAAAGGGGTTAAATCTATCTCAATTAACTATTTGACTGTACATCCTTACTATACAAAATATAATTGATGTGTGATTAAGATATAAATATTAATTATCTAAAGATATTTTCATTCTTATTCCAGTGTGACAAAGAAGTTCGATGATGTTTTGTCCAACACCAAGACTTAGTCTCGCTACATTTACAACCAAACAAGACCGCAAACACTGTCTTTTCCAGTCGTTAAGAATTCTGTTGGTGGCAGCGGTGGGATACAGGAAGCCAAGAATATAGAAGCCAAGATAAAAGAAGCTGAGAATATGGAAGCCAAGATGAATTTAGCCAAGACCCAGGATCAAAATACTAGGCCTAAGATATATTCAAAGGACGGGGCGTTCTACTTGGGGAAAGTCGTTGCTAAGGACGATGAAAACTGGGGTAAGTGTGTATGTATTTACCCTGTCAATACGGGTGACATCCTTTTCATTGTATTCTGGCTATATTATTCAGTTTAGGAAGGACCTCTTTCAATAAAAAGGGTACGAACTATCTAGAGTAACCTTTTAACTACTGTACCAGATATCCTTCCTAAACAGTATAACATCAGCTTAATATATCTAAAACAAAGTAAAATAGAACATCACCTGCGTTGAAAGGGTAAATATTTAATTTTGTTCTTTATGCTAATGTATAGTTAGGGGCTTTTATCAAGCTGTGTGTTACCGTGATGCTCATCTTTATATCTCGTGTCATTTGCTGCCTGTGGTGAGTGCAATGCCTAGCTTGATACAAGGCTACTGCATATTATCCAGGCTGTCTGTCAATCAATTATATATTTTATTAAATAATTACTTATGGTAAAGCTTTACAACATTGTTTACTGAATATTGTATAAGTCTTTTGAAATAAATTGTGGATAATAAGCACATCATCTGCCAAGATGAGTCACATGTCTGGTTAAATACAGTATGTAGGTAGACTATTCCAGGTGGATGGAATTCGCCAGCCTGTCTGCAACCTGTCTAGGGGAGTAAGCCTTATACAAATCCGTACTGCTTACTTATGGGTGAAGCAGGTTAGTGGATTGACTAGCTGCACACCAGAAAAATAGTGCTAAAAAGATACATGGAAGGCCTCGGAGTCGGACGGAGTGGTCAATCCTGTAAGTCCTTCAGTAAACTGGCATGGGTTGTCCTTCTCACAGGGAATAGGTCCGCTTGGAGGCGTTATGGTTATGGCCACCCTCATAAAGGGGAGTGAGGTGTCTGGCAATAGATAGAGGTAGACTACTGCTTGGAAATTGACCATGCAAGCTATTATCATCAACTTTTTCGGTCCGCTGATGAAATGTACTTATATGTAATGTAAGCTATATTACTAAGTTATGATAAACAAATAAACATACTATGTGACGTCTACCAGCGTGGGCAGAATCGCCTCTCGTTAGCCACTAGCGCTCGCCAGGGACTTCGAAATGGGCTACAGTTATCAGAGAATGTTGTTCTTTCTTTCCCTGTAATCGCATTGTCACAGACAGTCCAGTGGTGGTCTTTGTTTTCGTCTGTGACAACGGCTTGTATTTTATATCAATAGTAGTGATGATAGTACCAGCATGGGAATGAGAGAGACTTTCAGAGCGAGATGGTAGTGAGTGTCTGTAGGTGTGGGCGCTGTGTCACGTGACACCTGCTGTCTTGTGACGTCTCGGCTCGTGATTGGCCGACCATCGCGCCTTTGCGGGCTCCTGTGTAACTTGCCTTCTACATGAGGGTCCACCGGAGCTCTCCTCCTCAGGACAGGCTAGGCACGCGTGCTTCTAACATCCCTTTGCATACTCTCTCCCAATCACCCCCTTTACCACTGTCTCTCTCTCTGACCTTCTTCTTTTCCATTGCTTCTCACCTTTATTCAATTACTTATCCCCTTGGGTTCTGCATACGGTTTCCATAGCCGGCCCATTGTATTGCATGTGCCGTCCTCAGAGATATTTACATGTACTTAGAATAGGTTTTGAGGGTTCTTAGTTAGTAGAGGTTGGGAACTTAGTGTGTCTCCATTATTGATTTAGTGTTTCTGCTCTTTTATTTAATGCTAGACTGGGATAAGGTAACTGTAGTCGTTGTCTCCGATGTGTGTATGGTTTGTTTATACCTACACGACTTCGACCGGTCCTGTGGTAGCCTGTGTTGTCTTTTCGGTTGCATCCTTTACGAGTGCAGCATTGTGTTAACTGAGGGTTTTGGCCTGTTCAAGTTCCACACTTTGCTGCCTCTTTGCTTGTCTTTAGAGGGTTGCCAGGATAGAACCAGATACTTGTGATCTGGATCTATCAAGAGAGCACCCTAGTCAATTAACGTAACTTAAAGGATGCAGTCTTAAGGACATCGCTAGGCTACGAGCCTGTCTTGCTCAACCACAGTTCCTTACCTAGAGTATTCCAGCTAGACATTATTAATCGAGTAGACACTTATTAGTATTTAATATAAGCTCTTTGATATGTACACATTATTATTCACAGCATTTATTAGTCTAGGTTGTTGTTGAGTTGCACAACCATAGCAGACTGTTTCGTTGATGAGGAAGTACTTCTTTTAGTGTCGAGCATTGCTACCGTTGCGCATTTATAGTATTCTCGTGTCAGTTAACATTATATGTCCTATCTTCTAGTGTATTCCATTTCCACGTGTGGTGTCCTGCCTCCTGCCTTTATATAGTTTAAGATACGAGCATCTTATGAGCATCAGACTTTCTTCAGAAGTTTCCAGGTCTATGCTGTAGGACTATACTTCACTTTCTTTCAGATAGGAGTGAAGAGTTTATTGTTGTTTAGAGTAACTATATTGAAGCATCTTTTTATTGTATTAAATCTTGCAGTGATTTAATTGATCTTTCCATAGATTCCTTTTTATGCATTTTAACGTAACTTGCATCTTGTTTGTTATCAGGCTATACCAGTGTGGGTTAGCCTGAAGTAGAGTACATTTATGCCCAGTTAAGGATACCCCGTTATCGCAGATTAACTCTGGAGGGTATAGGTGTTTTTGTTCGCCGGCATATAAGTTCGAGGGTTTGGATCTAGCGTACCGTTGTTGCATAGTGGCCTATTACTAGTCCAATCATTAAGTGCCCTTGTTTTATTCGTAGCCCCGGTCGTAACAACTGTAATTATAAGTACAGTACAGTAAGGTCATTCCTAGTATTATCTGCTTGCAGAAGAGAAGCATTGCCCCACAACTCCCCTGAAGAATATGCATGACTTCTACAATTACATCGACACCCGGGTCCTACATTGTGAAAAACCTGTAAGTATGCAGACTTTTATGTACCAGTACTGTATTTATATTACATATACCGGTACAGTAAGTTCATATTACCGGTAACTGTCCGTCACCTTTCACTCCTGTACTTCCTTCTTCCGACATTCTTTCAAAACTTTTCTTCACTTTACCTTCTGAACACACTATTTTCTTCTTACTATTCTCACAACTTCCTCTTACTTGACAGCAGATCCTTGTCCACTAAGGGCCGCATTCTCTGTCGCCACACTACACTTTTCCCAGTAGTGATTATAATGCATTGTATTTACAGGGGAGTCATTCTGATTGGTCGGTTGTTAAGCCCAGAATACGGTCTTCCTAATCGGCCAGGTTGTTTGTCGGCTGAGAATGCGGCCCTAAGTAAGGTTCACTTACCAATTTGTACGAGATTATCCAATAATCTTAATTTTAAGGGGTCATGGGTCGCTTTTCTAGACACCCTTCTCCCTCATGTTTAGCCCAATTAGTTTTCAGATTTTAAGATGTTTGCCCCATTAGTTTGTCAATTTTAAGACTTCTCACCCAATTTCTTTGTCATTAGCACCTTTCGTGCTATTTAGGTGTTTATTTTATTCATGGCGAATGATAGTGAGCCAATAATTTTGGAGGTCTAGGGAGGAAACTAAAACTATTAGACCTAGGCCTATATGAAATGACAAAACAAAACAAAAAATCACCCTTATTACTAATACTTCCAGATTATTTCAACAATTTCAGATCTCAGGTTCTCTTCAAGTGTAAAGAGGACATTACTTAGTATATTGATTTAAAACTTGGAGTGTAAGTAAAGTAAATATTTTAGAGGAGTTATTTAAGTATGGACCACAACTATACAGTTAGATTAAAAATACTACTGTACTTCACCAATAACCATTTTGAAAACTAATTTTAGATGCTATAATTTTACCTTGATTGTCCTCATTTCTTTATAATGTCTCTTGAGTAGTAGTGTTTTATTTTCATTTAATGGTTACGGCCACAGGTCGTAGCACGGTTGGTTGAGCACTTGCCTGCAAACCGAGAGATCGACGGTTCGAGGCTCGGACCAGCTACTGTGCGTTATTGGCAGACGATAGTGTTGTTGGTGAATGGGGCGGTCTAGGAATCTGTGGTAACTGTCCACTGAAATCCCTGAAACAGTAGGGCACCCACTTTAGCCCCGCT
The DNA here is from genome assembly GCA_032716605.1 of Paralithodes platypus. Classification (NCBI taxonomy): domain Eukaryota; kingdom Metazoa; phylum Arthropoda; class Malacostraca; order Decapoda; family Lithodidae; genus Paralithodes; species Paralithodes platypus. Next base: position 34,089,903 of record CM064488.1, read on the forward strand.
CTTGAGCAGGTGGTAAAAACTGCATCATTCATTTAGTGAGTGTCCTGTGTATGATGTTGTGTTTTTAGCTACTTGTGTGAGGGAGGTGGCCTACAGTATCATAAAATTGAAACTTGTACAAGACAAGAAAAAAATAAGCCAAACAAGAATGGACAAAAGGACATTCACACACCTTCATACTGTACTCTCTTTTGATTACATACTTACTGTCTTGTTATTTGAAATTGCAGTAAACCCGTACAAGCTATAAAAGTATTCTGATTCAGCATACATTCTCTATTGGTATTCAGTGAACTTTTGATCCTGACTGTATGCGTTTTCCTCAGGCAATGTTCGGAGGGTATGTCCACAAGATTATACCACCAACCTTCGATGGTGAGAAATGTTTGTGTCTCAGCAAGAAGTACAACATTCGTCATGGTGATTGTCTCATTTACTCCTTTGGCATTGATCACGACTGGACCTTTCATGACGATATGGACCAGAAGTATGAATGCAAGGTAATTTATAGTTTTATTTATATAGATTTAAGCTTTTTTATAGTGGCTTATCTATGAAATTACTCAATAACATGTCAGAAAACTGAAGTATAGTACAGGATTTGTTTACATTATTTGGTATAATATTTCTGATACACCAACAAAGCACTTTAAAATACTGTACTGATAAAACCATGCTCATCTTATCAAAGGTTATTCGCTCGTCAATATAGCCTACTAACCTCCTATAACCCCCCAAAAGATTAGAGCAATCAAGCTGATCGATATTGATAAGCTAAGCATTAGGCAATTCAGTATGCAATTGGGTTTGAGTACATGATTTGATTGATATCCAGTATTCGATAAATGGATATAAATTCGTAGTCATGTACTTAACCTTTAACCGTCTTGACGGTGTAATGGTTAGAGTGTTTAAGATCTGTATGTGGTAACCCAGATTTGAATCCCGGTAGGATCACATGCTTTTATTAATTTCATTGGGAGGTGTTTGGTGTTGGGAGTGAAATTAATAACTAAATAGGTGTGAAAATTGACAGCCAATTTGCTCTAGCCCTTTTTGAGTTACCAAAGGTGAATGGTCCAGATTTTGGCCTAATTATAATGAATACACTATAGTAGGGTAGGCCAGGTACAGTAGTAGTATATAGAACATACATAAATTTAAATGCCGAGCGCTCCACACAAAGTGTAGTTCCGGTTTCATGTCCTAATGGCGGTGCTCCAGGCAGCCCTGTTCAGAGCTGCCTCACTTGTTAGGTTTATATATTCACAATCACGATCAGACCGTAACCCACGTCTTTCTTGGTCTGTCCCTTGGTGCAACGTCCTCCACTTTCACAAACTTGCATCTTTTCACCCAGCTTAGTTCATCCATCCTCTCCACATGTCAAAGGAGTACAAAGGAGTACAAAGGAGTACAAAGGAAATCAAGCAACAACAGATCTAGTGACCCTTCTAGGTTGCTTGTCCTCCAAAACACTGAGGATCAAGTGTCCAAACAGTGGTTTAGAGTGGGTAAGGGAACATTGGAAAGGGAACTACTGCCCTGCCACTAACGTGGCAGGACTAGGAAGTTAGTAGGGGACATATGGGTTAGTAACTGAGGGGAGGATAAAGTTATTCATTTACAAACGCAGTCAGTCGCGGGTTTGATGCGAGATATTTGTCTAGGCGGAATTTAAATGAATCAACGGTGCTGCAGTCTATAACGTCTCGGGGAAGCCCATTCCACAAGTTGACAACTCGATTGAAGAAGAAATTCTTAGATTCGTGCGAGTTAAAAGATTTACCAATAATTTTGCAACCGTTTCCCCGCGTGTAATTAGATTGGTCGATAGTGAAGTACTTACTACAGTTCATATTGTCGATGCCTTTGATGATTTTGAACACTTGAATTAAGTCGCCTCTTAATCTGCGCTGGGTTAAAGGAAATAGATTTAATTCTCTAAGACGCTCTTCGTATGGTTTGTTCTTTAGGCTAGGTATCATTTTGGTAACTCTACGTTGAACTCGTTCTAGCTTGTTTATATCTTTTTGGTAATAAGGGCACCAGGATTGAACGCAGTATTCCAGAAGAGGGCGGACTAAGGAATTGTAAAGGGTTAGGATAACTTCTTTGGATTTATGCTCAAATGACCTGCCTATAAAGCCAATTATTTTGTTTGCCTTCTTAACAACTTCTGAACATTGTTGACTCGGTTTTAGGTTACTCGATATTGTTACTCCCAGATCAGTTTCTCTGTTTACATTCTTAAGCTGAGTGCCATTCATCGAATAGTTTGCTTTCTCATTTAGGTATCCGACATGTAGTACTTTACATTTATCCGCATTGAAACTCATTTGCCAAATTTGGGCCCAACATGACAATTTATCTAGATTGTGTTGCATATCGTCAACTTGTTCTTTTGAGAGTACGCTATTTGCAATTTTTGTATCGTCAGCAAATTTTGAGATTGTGCAGGTGAGACCCTCATCTATGTCGTTGATGTAAATTAGAAAGAGAATTGGTCCTAGTACCGATCCCTGGGGTACCCCGCTACTTACATTGGTCCATTTAGATGCCTTACCGTTTATGACTACCCTTTGCTTTCTGTTGCTGAGCCAATTTTCTATCCATTTCAACACACCGTCTTGTATTCCATGCGCTTTTAGTTTTAGCAGTAAACGTTTGTGGGGAACTTTGTCAAAGGCCTTTTGAAAATCAAGGTATATAATATCTACAGCTTTACTCTCATCGTAGAGGTTGAGGATATCGTGGAAGAAGTCTAAGAGGTTTGTTAAACAGGAACGTTTTTTACGAAAGCCGTGTTGAGTATCTTTAAGTATGTTATTTTCCTCCAAGTGATTTACGAGTCTGTCTCGTATGACCGTTTCTAGCATTTTACATACAACTGAGGTTAAGCTAATTGGACGATAGTTACTCGGTAGGGATTTGCTGCCTTTTTTGAATATCGGTGTTACGTTGGCTAGCTTCCACTGATCAGGCATAGTTCCAGACTGCAAGGATTTATTGAATAGTAATGTCAGTGGTTTGGAGAGCTCATTCTTAGCTTCCTTTAGAACTCTAGGCGAGATTGTATCAGGTCCTGGCGTTTTATTTACCTTGAGTTTATCTAAACAATTCAATACTTCTCTCTCTGTAACGGTGATATTGCTTAGAACATCTGAATTATCAATCTGAATCGGCGATGGTGTAGGGATATCACTGAGGTCTTCTGTTGTAAAAACTGATGCAAAGAAGGTATTGAGGGCATTACTCATTTGTACTTCGTCTTTGGTGTATTCTCCTTTTTCATCGACTAACGGTCCAACAGTTGAAGTAACTACTTTTTTCTTTCTGATATAACTATAGAATTCTTTCGGGTTTGTTTTACTTTGATTCGCAATATGTAACTCTAAGGTCTTTTTACTTTGCTTAATTAACTTTTTGGCTTTGCGTCGTAGCTCTACAAATTTCACCCGTTCTTCGTCATTTTGTGAGGATTTTAATCTATCATTAGCACATTTTTTAGCAAGCAGGCAGTTTGAAATATCTTTATTCCACCATTTGGGCTTATTATTATGGCCTGGACGCCGTATTTTCGATGGTATGCAGTCTTGCACTGCTTTTAGGTAAGTGGTTTCGAATAACTTCCAAGATGTATTTATGTCGTTATTGTTAATTAAAAAGCTCCAGTCAGTTTCTTTAAACATAGCTCTAAGTTTATGGAAGTTTGCTTTCTTGAAATTAGGGACTTTTTCGATGCTACTATTTGGTTCGTTACTAGTAAACTTTAAAGTGAAAGTTATCGTACGATGGTCGCTGTTACTGAATTCATCACCAACATTCAAATTCTCTATCAATTCTTCTTTTGTTGCAAGTACAATGTCAAGAACGTTATTACCACGGGTCGGCATTCGAACAAATTGATAAAGCGAACTCTCTTGCAAGTTCGTATACAAGTCATGTCCGGAGTGTGAAGTAAGAGTATCGCCCCACTTGGTCACAGGTAAATTAAAGTCGCCAAAAATTACGGTATCTTGTGAGTTACTTACATCTGCAATTTGTTCGTAAATTTCTCGGTCAGTTTGCACTGATTGAGCTGGAGGTCTGTATATTAACGCAAGTATTATTTTTGTACCTTTATTATTCTTTATTAGCACAAAAGATGTGTCGACGTTCACAATTTGAGGTTTTGACACGAGGGTCGGGTTAAGACTTTCTTTGATATAAAATAAAACGCCACCTCCATTTTTATTTATTCGGCTGTTCTCAAACATTACATAACCGGGAAGTGAATACTCTGCTAAAAAGTCTCTATCTTGTGTATTGAGCCAAGATTCTGTTATGCCAATCACATCATAATTTTCTGTAAACACTAGTTCCTCTAAATCTGAAAATTTATTGCGTATGCTACGAGCGTTTGCATAGAAAACCTTTAAAGTTGCGGTTTTAGAACTCGCAGATCGTTCTTTCATCGAATTTTTGGTTCTGGTCGGATCTACATTTACATTCATGGCTGTCCTCGGTCCTCGGTCGTTTATGTCCAAACCATCCAAGCCTGCTAGTTCGCATCTCATCACTGATACTCTTGATACCTAACCTTCTCCTTAGTTCTTCAATAGATATCCTATCTTGCCATTTGGCCCACACATTCATCTTACCATTCTCATCTCGTTACATTCCATTCTGTTGATATCATCCACTTTGACAGACCACGTTTCTGAAGCATATGTCATTGTGCTTCTAATACATGAATCATACACCTTTCCTTTCAAGGGGAGATGTAGTCTTATGGTAAGTAGTGGCAACAGTTCTCTAAACTTTCCCCAGTCACATTTTATTCTGGCGATAGTACAAGTACACTATTACTTACAACTGGTACCTATAGTCTATGTTTTAAACCTGGTGAATATGCACTTGACCACTTTGATCTAGAGAACTCTATTTCAAGTTGATTGGCTCATGGTATTGTGTGATATACAGTATATCTTGTGTTTCCTTTTGCTGCTGAAAGGTGTTATTCAGACACATACAAGTATCATTAGCCAATTAGCTTGAAGTGGAATTTTCTAGCTCAAAACGACCAATTATAGATTCGCCAGTTTAAGAATAGAACTATATTACTGGCAGGCCTTGTCAGACCAGACTACACAGTCACTTTGTCCCGTATTCCTAAACCAACCCCATCATTGTTGGTGGTAAATTCTGTACTATAGTTTTGCTAATCAATATGATACATTAGTTGTTGTACTTGCAATGAAAGTACTGTACTGTACTGTAATAATGTTCCAGTACCGGTACTTCTCATTTTCTCATTGCAATTACAACAGCTATACAGTAGTCTGTTTCTTTTCAACTGACTGTAAATTGCAAATTTCTCATCAATATTCCTCGGTTATTATGAAGGTTTTGTAGTGAAATATGGTGCTAATGATATAAACTTGGTCTTAATATGATGCAAAGACAGTAGTTTCATATTTGTCCATTAAGTATCGAGTAATTAGCTGCTCAGGGATTCAATTTATTGTCAGCTGAAAAGAAACACAGTATAGCATATCATATTGACTGTCTTCGAATGTGGCAAAACTATAGTAATTCCCACTGACAGTTATAGGGTTTGCCAAGACATATGGGTCTTTATATAGAGCTCTAACTGGTGTGCAGAACAGAACTGTATTAAAGAGAGTGGATGATTGGTGTTTCCACCTATCACATGTAGGTTAAGTGATGGGCTGACCCTTTGTCAGAGTGAGGGATGGTGTCCTCTACTTCCCATAGCCCCTTCTATCTTTTTCTCCTTCTGCATCTCTATTTTTTTCAAATGGCGTAGGGATGCGGCGACCCCAACGCCCGCCACTTTCTGGTGCAGGTAGCCTCCTCTGTGGTGGAGGGGTGTGAAATTTCCACCACCGCTTTTCTCCGGCGAGACGTAGAAGTCGGCTAAAGGGGATCGGGGGCGGGGGGCCTGGTATCCTTCTCCCCTTAAATAAATCTACCAAAAAAACGAGACAGAGATAGGGGCGAGGGAACGCGTTCGTGGTCCCGGACCCTAAGAATAGGAGCTTTGAATGTGCGTGAATGTAGTACGAATGAGAAGCGAGAGGATATTGGAAGGTTATTTGAAAGAAGGATGTATGATGTCCTTGCACTGAATGAAACAAAGATGAAAAGAGAGGGAGAAGTGGATTTTGGAAACGTGATGGGTAGAAAGTCTGGAGTAGACGAGGGAGTCAGGGGGAAAGAAGGAGTGGCTATTATTGTGAAAGAGGAGTTGAGAGAGTTTATAAAAGAGTGGAAAGAGGTGTCATCAAGGCTAATGTGGGTGAGAATGCGGTTTAAGGGTGAAAGGTGGGTTTTTGTAAGTGCGTATGGACCAGGAAGTGAAAGAGAGTTAGACGAGGTAGAGGGTTTCTGGGAGGATTTGAGATATTGTCTACAAGGGTTTGATGAAAATGAAAATGTTATAGTTTTAGGGGACCTAAATGCTAGGGTAGGAAATGAGCCTGTTGAGGGAGTCATCGGTAGTTTTGGTGTGGATGGTGTAAACGAGAGTGGAGAAAGACTGAAAAATGTATGTGAAGAGTGTAGATTGAGTGTAGGTAATACGTTCTTCAAAAAATGGCGTATACACAAGTACACCTGGCATAGACTTGTGAGGGGAGAGATTGTAGAGAGGGCATTGATGGATTATGTGCTGGTGACAAGGGAAAGATTGTGTAGACTGCTGGATGTGAATGTGATGAGAGGTGAGGCGGAGGGTATGTCAGATCATTACCTGGTGGAGGGAAAGCTAAGAGTTAAGAGTTACAGGAGAATAAGAGACAAGCGTGAAGTAAGAGAGGTAATAAAAGTTAGTGAGTTAGAGAAGAGTGAAAAACAGAGGGAGTACAAGGAAAGACTAAATGAAAAGTGGATGGAAGTGAGAGAGATGGAAGAGAGAGAAGTAGAGGTTGAATGGCAACAGTTTAAGGAAGGAGTGAAAGCAAGTGCAGAGGTAGTATGCGGCAAAAGGAAAGTAGGAGGCAGAGGTATCAGGAAGGGAAGCGAGTGGTGGAATGATACGGTGAGAAAGGCAGTTGAGGAGAAGAGACAGTGTTTTGAGAGGGTTTTACAGGATGGTAGTGTTGAGGTATGGGAGAGGTACAAGGAGAAAAGGAGAGAGGCCTCAACACGGAAAATTAGAGAAGCGAAAAAAGATGCAAACGAAAGGTGGAGTCAAAGGCTGAGTGAGAATTTTGAAGAACGAAAGAAGATGTTCTGGAAGGAGGTAAATAAAGTAAGGAAAGGAGGACAAAAGAGGGAAGAGTCAGTGAAAGATGAAAATGGAGAATTACTAGTGGAACCAGTTGAAGTGAGGAAAAGATATGCCGAGTATTTTGAATCTTTGTTAAATACAAGAGATGGAAGAGAAGCAGTGATTGAAACAGAGGTGGATGGAGATAGGTTACCCAGGCCACCCAGGTGGCAGGGAATGAATGAAAGGATTGAGGAAAATGAGGTGAAAGAAGCAGTGAAACAAATGAGAGCGGGAAAAGCAGAAGGTTTGGATGGTTGTTGTTGTTGTTGTTGTTGTTCCCCAGGCTGCCTGGCCGAACAGCCCCAAGGTCCCGAGCAAGGCCAAGGCCATAGAGCGCCCCCACAAAACCCTCCCTGCTTACCACTAACAAAACCCAGGTGACCGAAGCCACTCTAAGGCAGGAAGCTGAGGAGCGCGCGGAAATGCCCGGGAAACCAAAGCCCCACCAAGGCCCTGTGCCCCTCAGCAATTATGAAGGGAAAGTTGAGGGGCAAGGGAAAAATGTGACGCTTTGGCTCCCAATCTGCCAACTTTTAGGTTGGCAGTAGGGAGGTCGATCCACGGAAAAGACGCCGTCACTTGAGATCTAGAAGATATATAAGTAAAAGGAACAGTCAGAGTAAGCTATGGGTATGGCAGAGATCGCTCAGCTCTCACTCTGATAGACCAGCCCATCACCACATGACTAGAACCCAATCCTCTCAGCATCAGCTAGGAAAGGCCCTAGAAAGCCGCCTTTGGCGGGGGGATAGCTCCCCTACTTCAACTCCTTTCGGAGTTGGGCACCCGCCGGGTTTGGATGGTATTGCTGTGGAGTGTATAAAGAAGGGTGGAGATGTGATAATAGATTGGTTGGTGAGACTTTTCAATGTGTGCTTTGCTGTGTCAATGGTACCAATAGACTGGAAGAGTGCATGTATTGTGCCGTTGTACAAGGGGAAGGGAGATCGGCAGGAGTGTTCAAGTTATAGAGGTATTAGTTTATTGTCAGTGGTTGGAAAGCTGTATGGCAGGGTGTTGATAGAGAGGATAATAAAGTGTACGGAAGTTGCAATAGGAGAAGAACAGTGCGGTTTTAGGAGGGGAAGAGGGTGCGTGGATCAGATGTTTGGAGTAAGACAGTTATGCGAGAAGTATTTAGAGAAGCATAAGGAGATATTTTGAGCTTTTATGGACTTGGATAAAGCGTATGATTGTGTGGACCGTGAAGCAATGTGGAAGGTGTTAAGGATTTATGAAATAGGAGGAAATTTGTTAGAAGCAGTTAAGAGTTTTTATGAAGGGAGCAGAGCATGTGTGAGAGTAGGAAATGGTGAGTTGAGTGAATGGTTTGAGGTAAAGGTAGGTTTGCGACAGGGTTGTGTAATGTCACCATGGCTGTTTAATATGTTTATGGATGGTGTGGTAAGGGAGGTGAAAAGAAGAACTATGGGAAGAGGATTGGGTTTAGTAGGAAAGAATGGTAGAGATTGGGAGTTGAATCAGTTGCTGTTCGCTGATGACACAGCATTGGTGGCGGATTCTGATGAGAAACTGCAGCGGGTAGTCAAAGAGTTTGGTGTGGTTTGTGGAAGGAGGAAACTGAAGGTGAACGTCAGTAAAAGTAAAGTAATGGTGTGTAATAGGGGAGAGCATAGGGTGAATCTAGATGTGAGGCTGGATGGGGAAATATTGGAACAAGTAGAGTGTTTTAAATATCTAGGAGGAACGATAAGCAGGAGTGGAGGTAAAACAGAGAGTGTGTGAAGGAAGGAAGGTTTTCGGAGCAATGGGAAGTATGTGGAAGACGAGAAATCTCGGAGTGAAAGTAAAATGTGCAGTGTATCAAGGAATTGTTGTGCCAACAGTGATGTATGGGGCTGAGACATGGGCTCTGAAGAAAAAGGAGAAAAGAGGGCTGGATGTGATGGAGATGAGCTGCTTGAGGAGTATGTGTGGAGTTACTCGTAGAGACAGATTGAGGAATGAAGAGATACGTAGGAGAGGGGCAGCAGGAACATTTGTCGGCCAGAGTGGACAGAAGGGTGCTGAGCTGGTATGGTCATGTTGAACGAATGGGAGATGAAAGGCTTACAAAGAGAATATGTGAGTCAGGTACAAGGGGAGATAGAAGGGCAGGAAGACCCCCATTGAGATGGAGAGACTGTGTAAGAAAGGCTTTGGATGATAGAGGAATGACTATAGATCAGGCAGGGGAAGTGGTGGTGGACAGGAGTGAATGGAGAATGCTTGTGAATAGTTGAGTGAACACGTGGTCATTTGGAGTAAGGGGTCGGGCGCAAGTTGGACTAGATAATAGTCCATCAGGCGCCTGGCCCGGGGAGACGATTAATATGAAGGGTGCGCCTGGAAGTGTGGTGGGAGGGCTTGTGGCTTTGGCTCCGCTGCATGTCTGCCTGCCGAGATCGGAACCTCTCTGGGTGGTCGGGGGAGTGCTGGAGCGACCTTGGTGACCCTGGTCTCTGGGTCTTCTCCTGGGTGACCTGGATGTGTGTGAGTTTGTGCTTTTTATCTGAGTTTATTTGTTGTTTTATGTTCTTTTTGTGTTTTCCCTGTTCTTGCTCTGTCTTGAGTAGGCTACCCCCAAAATGGGGATTGGGCCTGAGCATATAGATAGATAGATAGACATGTAGGTTGTATAAGTTTGGCAAATAGCTTGATATTCTAGCCAGAACTTGGCTGCAATTCGTGTAGAGCACTCAGTCATTAAATTTATGCATGTGTGACGAATCAATTCATTTACCATTGATCATGATTTGTCCTTTGATGACGATGTAGACTTACAGTAGGAGTGCAAGGTTTAGCATTGATTATGATTGGACCTATGTTGATGATATGGACCTAAAGCATAAGTGCAATAGACTTTGAAGTTTGTTAAAAAAAAATTATCTTCCGCAGGTATTTGCGTTTCATCCCACCATCGACAAAGATGACCACAATCGTTCCCAAAACATCCAATTCTTCAACTTGGGCATCTCTGATGTTACTGACCGAGGCACAGATGTCAAAAAGAAGGTTAGGGCACTACCGTATACTGAGTTCAAAATAAGTCTACAGCTCATACTGTATATCTCTTCTTTGTCCTTCCTGGTTGATGATGATGAAGTTTTTACCACCATGAACTCCCTGTTCAAGAGTGGGGCTAGGGTGGGTGCCCTAATGTTTCAGGAACTTCAGTGGACAGTTGCCACAGAATACTAGATGCGACATACACCAACAGCATTGTCATCTGCCAATAATGCACACAGGCAGGCCCGAGCCTCGTAGTGTTGACCTCTCGGTTTGCAGTTGAGGGCACTACTATACCAACTATGCTACGGCTTGTGGCTGATGCAAGTTTTATATCTATTGGATATATAAATATGCTTCAATATTTTCAACATTAGATTTCTCTAACCAATTTACTCTAACCTGGGGATTTTAGTGAAGGAAATTAATATGCCCACATATCCTACTGCATGTCGTACAAGGTGATTAAGGGGGGGGGGGAGAGAATGGTGTGAGTTTGGATCAACAGTCATCCAATGCAGTAATACTCTTATTATGGAACTGTCTTGTTGTAGTACTATTGAGACTGATGTGGTGCAGATAGATACTGCAGGGATTTTTATTTTACTTTATTTTGTATTTGTTATTTTTTTGTTTGCTTAGTCAGTTAGTATTATGCCAACATAAGCCACTGTGATGATGGAATGGTGCAGTGTTATGGCAAGACTTTATTATACTACAGTCCAACTGGTGAAAGACAACCCTGTCTTGAGCCATTACAATGTACTGTAATGGAAAATGACACTAAACCATTGTATGTATGTACATACATACATACATAAAATGTTAAGACTGAGTGTTCCACACATATGTGCAGTTTCAGTCTCTTGTTCTAATGGTGGCATTCCAGGCAACCCTGTTAAGGGCTGCTTCACTTGTCAAGTTCTCGGATTTGAGATCGGCACGTATAGTTCGATCCCAGGTCTTCCTCGGTCCACCCCTTGGTGCAGCTCCCTCCACAATCACAGACCTGCATTTTTTCACCCAATTTTGTTCATCCATTCTCTCCACATGTCCATACCATCCCAGTCTACTTGTACGCATCACCTCGCTAATACTCTTTATACCTAAACGTCTCCTCAGCTCAACATTTGTTATTCTATCCTGTAGCCTGGCCCCACACATCCATCTCACCATTCTCATCTCATTACTTTCCATTCTGTTGACATCCTCTACTTTAACGGCCCATGTTTCTGAGGCATACGTCATTGCACTTCTAACACATGAGGCATACACCTTTCCCTTCAAGGGGAGAGGCATTCTTTTCATGGTCAGGATTGGCAGCAGTTCTCTGAACTTCCCCCAGCCACATCTAATTCTAGCAACAGTGGCAGCCTCGGCCCCACCACCGGCAGAGATGGTATCTCCTAGGTAACAAAACTTGTTCACCAGCTCCAATGACTCATTTCCAAAATTCACAGCCACAGGATCATCACTTAACACAAGCTCGCCTTTGCACACTACGCACTCAAATTTCTCTATTTCTGACTTATCCTTCGGCAGGGGTCCCTTTATTCTACTACAGCGCTTATTCCCATGGTGCACCCAGCGTCGACAGATGCTACATTGAATCGCGTTAACGCCCACACCCTTTTCACACACTGCACATGGGTATGCACCGCTCTTTTCCACATTGCCTTGTCTCAATCTACAATGGATAACCTTGGTTTTGTTAATATTGACTCTTAACTCCTTGCTCGCCATACCCTCTCTCCATTCTCTGAATTTAGCCTCAGCATCTTGCATACTGTCAGCTATTAGGACTAAATCGTCTACATAATACAGTTCCAACGGGAGTCCGCCTCTAAAAACTCTTGACAGTGCCTCCAGGACCATAATAAAGAGGAGGGGGCTTAACACTGAACCCTGATGAACTCCAACACAGACTGCGAGCTCATCACTCAGTACACCCTTCACCCTCACCGCACTTCGCGAATCCTCATACATCTTCATTATCACACGCACCAGCCACTCTTCCACACCAAGTTTCCTCATAGCCCACTGCACAACATCTCTAGGCACCCTATCAAAGACCTTCTCCAGGTCTACAAACACAAAGTAAAGATCCCTGCCTTTTAGTAAGTATCTTTCCTGTATCTGCCTGACTATGAAGAAAGCATCGGTTGTACCCCGTCCTGGCATTAAACCAAACTGCATATCATCAATGGAGATGCTTTGCCTGATCAAACCCTCAAAGACTCTCTCACAGACCTTCATGATTTGGTCAAGCATTTTCAGGCCCCTATAATTTCCTCTATCTAGCGCATCCCCTTTTCATTTGTATATTTTTACTATTACACTTTTGAGCCAATCCTCTGGGATTTTCTTATCTTTAATAATGGTGTTTATCAACTCAGTGACTAAGTTGACACCAGTCTCCCCTGAGGCTTTTATCATCTCATCGACAATGTCAGAGCACCCTGGAGCTTTACCGTCCTTCATTGTATTGATTGCGTCGCTCACTACAGCTGGTGCTATCAAAGGAGGGGGTCCAGATATTGGTTTTTCGATACTAAGCTGTTCCTTGTCCCCTTCAAACTCTACATTTAGCAATCGTTCATAGTTTGCCTTCCATGCTTCTCTGATTTCATTTTCTGCATACACAATCTTCCCATTACCGTTTCTAACACACTGTTCACCTATACTATCCCTACTGTCATTTTTAACTTGCCTAGCTAGGTTGAAGATCCCATTGGGATTGTCAGTGTTACACACTTGTTCGATGACCAGGTCCTTAATGCCTTTTTTAGCATTGTAAATAACTCTTTTGGCAGTTCGTTTAGCTGCCTGATATTCCTCCTTGCTGCCTCCCTTCTTCCATGCTTTGAAGCATCTCCTTTTCTCTTTCACAGCATGTTCTACCTCATCGTTCCACCACCAGGAGGTCTTATTCCTGGGTGACCCTTTGTTTTCCCACAGACTTTGTCAGTGGCAGCGATAAGGCTATGCTTAAGAAAGTTCCATTGACTATTTACATCGTTAGGCCTAGCTTCCTTATTTCTATTCATTTACGTACTACTGTATAGGCTACTCCCAATAGCTAACCACCATCATTTCTAATCATAATCATACTAATGGGAGGAGAATTTGCTACCTAGTAAATATAAATAAACTATATTATTGGCATGATGTGAGGTAACAGAACACCGAGCCAAATGTACAGTTAAAAGCCGAAATTGATTCCACTTTTGCTCGAGTAGGCCCTACAGTAAAATCCAAAAGCTAATTAAGTTTGAGTGTCTGAATAACTGTAACTCTCCTGCCTTCCTTCCCCCCTCACTATTTTAATAACATTTGTTCAAATATTAATTTAAGCTATTATTTATCATTCTGTGGGAGTAAGAAAGTTAATTGTGTTAATTTTTACCCTTTTAATTTGCAGAGGTCCTTTGTAAAGTGAATCAAATTGTCTAATTAAAATTACCGTGCTATAGTGGTCAATGGCCCTAGTTTTGGGGTCACCCAGAACAAAGGTGGGAAGAAACTATGGCTTCTGACGGTACTGTTGACCAAATAGGAAATATCACACTACTGCATTATGTTTGAATCACCCTGGAATATATATGTGTCTGCTACATGTTAAGTACGGTGTGTAATTTGTTATTGTTGTTGTCGTTCCCTAAGCTGCCTGGCCAAATATCCCCAAGTCCCTAAGGAAGGCCATGGCCACGATCGGGTTTTCCCACAGGGCTCTCAAGGAGTGAAGATTATGTTGTTGGCGTAAGTGATCGTGTAGAATGCATAGTATGGGGTGCTGTGTTGCATCCTGGGCAGGTGTCGATGACGAAGATATCCAGTCTCTTCTGATAGCTCAGAAGAGCTGGATGGTGCCCACATCTCAGCCTGGCCAGGTGGACTCTATCCTCGCGAGGAAGGGAGGATTCAGAAGGATGGATTTCGGGAGGTCATGCCTGCAGCTGTGTGTTGTCTATGAGTGATTGGATGGAACGGCGATAGATATGAGTATGGATGTGCTTCTGGAAGCTGGTTTGGGGTGGGCAGGGAGGGAGAGATGACAGTACTTGTATGTGATACCGGATGCTGGGTGTTGTTTTGATATTCCTTGGTGTCTGTGGGTGTGCTGCCATGTAGTGTAGTGGATGATATTGATTTGTGGAAGCTGCAACCAGGAATTGAGTGCCCCTCATGTCCAGGTGGTATTTGACTTTGAGAACTTTGGTTTCTTGATGTAGGTAATCTGTAGGTGTAGTAGCTGTGCAGCCTGTGATAATTGTTAAGGCTTTGTTTTCCTGTAAGGTCTTGTGATGTGTTTCAGCTAGGTTAGAAGCCCAGACAGGGCTTGCATATTCCATCACTGATCTTATGTATTGTTTGTATACTGTGGTGGTAGTTTCTTTGTTGTATCCAAATTTGGTGTGGGCAAGTGACCTGAGAGCGTTAAGTCTGTCAGTTTATTTTTTATGTTTGTGATATGTTGATTGAATGTCATTAGAATATCATATGTTACTCCTAGGATTTCGGGTGCAAGTGTGTGTGTTAAGGGGGTGTTGTTTATGGGGAGGTGGGGGGTGTTTTTATATTTGGCTGTCCAGTTTGTGAGGGGGGTTGCAGTGGATTTGGCTTGGGCTAATTTGAGTATTTGTAGTGCACTTGTCATTTAGTGTGTTGAGATAGGGTTGAAGGGGAAGTGTTGCTCTGTCTGGGTCTTGGTCTGTGCATGTGAGTGTTATGTCATCTGCGTAGGAAGCTTTATTTATTTGGGGTGTATGGGGTGTGGGTATATCATGCATGTACTGTAGGAATCGTTTTTTACACCATACCCGAAAGAGGATTTATGGAGCTCCGATCTTACTCTCAACCATCTGAACAATATTACCAACACACTCAAACTTCGTTAGATGCGGGAATAGCCTCACGAAAATATGCCAGGGCCTGGGATTGAACTCGGAACATTTGGGCTATGAGGCGAACACTCTGCCAGTGTCACCAAGAGGGATATCTCTATAGGTCTAACTGGTAAGGTGTCTGCCTCACACCCAAGGGTCAAGAGTTCGTGCCCCCACCAGGGCATGATATTTTCGTGAGGCTATTTCCGCATTTAACGAAGTTTAGGTGTGTTGGTAAAATTGTTCAGATGGTTGAGAGTAAGATCGGAGCTCCATAAATCCTCTTTCGGGTATGGTGTAAAAACCGATCCCCACAGTACTGTATAGATTTCGTGGTGTGTAAGTGTAAATAAGTACTTGAAAGATTTATTACACAGTATAATGCAGTACTTACTTATACAATACTATTTAGTAATGGTTCTCTCCGTCAATGACGTGAGAGAGAGAGCCTTATATATATAAGGGCTCCCCGGAGACCCCCGTGAGGGTCCCGGAGAAAGCATAACGCGACCCAAATATATAAAAAGTACATCCTAGGGTGAAACCCTTTACTTAGTTCCTAGGGAACGTCATTAAAAAAGGTAACCATTAGAAAAAGAAAGAATTTTTTTATGAGTAAAGATTAGAAACTATGAATGTTGTCTTACTAAATCAACTAGTGTGCCGTTATACAGTCCTTCCCTTGCACGCGTACCCCAGCTGGTCACGCTGGGTTTATACGTCCTTCTTGTGGTCGCGTCCCGTGCGACAGGTTGGACTAAATTTGTGCTCTCAGGATGTGCTACTTTTCATCTTTAGACGTTTCCTGCTGCCTCTTCTGGGAAGTATAATGTTACTATTATAGTAAGGAGGCGTCATAGATATGTACAGTATACGACCTCGTTGGTGTAGTGACTAGCGTCTCGGATTTCCACCCAGAAGGCCCGGATCGCGCCCACGCTCGGCGCATTAAAGATTTTTCACAAGCACTGAGTCATTACTATCCCTCATGAGCAAGGGGATGGGCTCCCCAATGGGAATACGCCTAATCGGCCTTATTGGGCTATCCTTAGCTGGCTTAGCATGCGCTAGCTTTAAGAACTATTATTATTATTATTATTATATTGAACATTTCCAGAGAGTTGACGACTTCCACGGGACGCGCCACATGCTACGACCATTATTATTATATGAATATTATTTTTATTTTCTGTACAGTATTTCTATCTTTTTCCTCTTTATATTATTACATTATGTTATGTATGTCAGGTTAGTTAGAATGCCTCTATTTCAGTTTTTAGGCTTCGTTACTTACTTACTTTAGCTAGCGGACGCCAGTTTTAGGGATAGGCTAGGCCTTTGCCTTTTGTCCATCAATGCTTTTATAAGCTCCGAAATTCAATATTCTTAATTCTAACTAGCCTATCCATTCTTATAATTTTTTCAATTAATCGTTGATGCTATTCATTTCAACTTTACTTGCTGATAGCCTAACTTTTTCTCTGAACGTTCAACGTCGCGCTTCGATAAAATTGTTTAATGGCGATCTAGCGGCTATCACATTTTCTTTTATTTCTTATCGAAAATTCCAGATGCTTCGAATTTCATCCTTTTGATGTTTTCGTGACATTGAGCGTTTCTCTTTACATTTGAATAAGGGTTTTACGAAATATTTTCCTTTTGCACTGTATATAAACAATTTATTAGACTTTTTTGTCATACGTCTTCATAGTCTATGTACCTTCCAGGTTTTTAGTCTTGTTGCAGAGCGAATAAATTTTATTCTTTTATGATACTTTTGCCTGTGATTATTTTTTATACTTGCCACCGTAGCCTCCCTTTTCAAAAAATATGATTTTAAGCTACGAACCAACCTTCAGTTGGGCCTCTTTTTAGAGTCTCACTCCGGTCCTTTTTAGGTCGGTTAGTGTTAGACTGGGCTTAATTATATCTCCGGTCACTAGGAGATCCCCGTGTACTATTTGAAGTCCGGGGGGTAGCAGAGTATAGGCGGAGGTTGGGGGCCTCATTTGTATATCTTTTATTTGTGCCTACTCTGCCGGAGTTCTCTAGTTTATATCTACGAGGCTCCGGGTATTTTTACCTACCATTTTGCTTTTACTACAAGGTGCTTTTGTCATACACCTCACTCCTTTCTTCCACTCGGAGTTTTTTCCGGTGGTACACTGTCATAGCCTTATCTCCGGGGCTCCAGAGTTAAGAACCTGTTCCCTCACCAGTTTTTATTAACTCCGGTTCACAAACACCGAGTGCTACTATAGCTCCGAGTGCATTTATGTCAAAATTCATATTTTACTCCGGTTCACTACAGACAGTATCTCCGAGTACTCTAACCCTTAAAGAGAATACATACTCCGATTTCCATATACCGAGTTGTATACCACTCTAACTCCGGGTATTCAACAAAAGCGTCTTAACTCCGGTTCTCAAACACCGAGTTCTACCAACATAACTCCGAGTATCCCTTAGCGAGAACATATCTCCGGTTCCTATATAACTTCTAACTCCGGGTATACAACAATAGTGACTTCACTCAGAGTCCCAGAAAACTCCGAGTAGTCTAATATTGTCAATTAACTCCGGTTCCCAGACACCGAGTTCTGTCAACCAACTTCGGGTATTCAAACAATATTAACTTATTTCCGGTTCCAGATACCGAGTTATACCAATAGGCCTACCGAGTCCTACTAGCACACTCCAGGTAGGCCTATTCAATTATTATTCAAGTTGGCAGTCCTAGATGACGAATTTCAAATTGGTAATTAATAGAATCACCTTCAAGAACTTTTTACAATACTTGTATATGCTTAGTATAGTACTAGAGATAACTCAATTTTAACAAAGTCCCGAGTAAAACTTCATTCACTCAGTATTACTGATAATGTTTATACTCATTCAGAGTGGGACAAAAGGTGCACTACACTTTCCAATCCTAAATTATGGTACAAGGTTGTAGGATTATTCCTACCCTTTATTAAGAACAGTATTTCAATACCATAGTTACCCTGTTCATTCATGCATAGCCATATAGGTTAGGAGGATTAATAATTTAGCCGTCCGGCTGGCTTAGTTGATAGCGTGCCTGATAACCATCTGGCAGGTCTCGCGTTTCAATCCCCTCTCAGATTGAAAAGTTTTCAGGGATATAGCCGGCGGTTACCATCTCCCCACGAGCAAGGGGGATGGGTAATAGTCAATGGTAGACTAAAGAAAGCCAAGCGCTGGTGAATCCTCGAAGGAGGAGAACGGGCGCTATATAAGTAACCTGACGATTATTGTTGTTATTATAATTATTAACTTTTATTCCCAAACAAAGGCGGTACAAAATTAAGAAATATTATCTCTCTTTCCTTAGGCCAAGTATATACATGGACACGGTTAACCGGTTGGTTCTCATCCATTCGTTTTACACAGATTTTACTGTTTTACCTACTATTAGTAGATAAAAAAAAATTTTTTTTTTACAAAGAATCCCACATTATCACTCCTTCAATAATGGATACTATGATATTGTCGTTCACGTATAACTACTAGTAGTAAATCAAAAATTTTGATTCACAAAGATTCCCAGGTTACCACTCCTCCAATAAGGATACTATGGTATAATCAGTATCATTCAAGGCTAACGCTTGACTACTCAACTCGACAATAAACATTTCATATTTTAGGCTCCGGACCAACTCTCGAGTTGGTCAAGGACCCCAATGGAAATACGCCTAACGGCCTTATTGGGCTATACTTAGTTGGAATTATGCAAAGCTGGTACATGTCATATTTGTAACATACTATGTGGTACCAACTCGGTAAATTGCTAACTGAATAAATAATACTATTATTATTATTAATGATTCATTGAACCTCCCTCCGGTCCCACTTTGGGTCGGCGAGTGTCTGGGTCTGGGGCTCTTTTACATATCTTCGATCACTAGAAGACCATCACATTCTCTCTGAGTCAGGGCTTTAGCAGAGTAGGCTGAGAGAGGGACCCTCTTAGATATTTATAACATTGCCTTCTCTGCCGGAGTTCCACAAGTCTCATACTAGAGTTCTCCAATTAGATATTTTTCTCTATCATTTATTACGGAATAGGTTTTGTTCACTCTATTATTAAACAACACAGAGTTATTCCGTCAGTCATTACCGAGTAATTTCTTTACCCCGAGTCCTCATACTACAAAGGACAACACTGGGAATTAATTTTCCGTCTAGCAATTCCAAAGTAATATTTTCCCCAAGTCCCCACTATAACAGAGGTCACTTCTTTAGGGTCTACTTAACGAGTATAGTAATGATTCATTAGCTTGTTTTCCTTACGCCTCAGCACAACATGCTAGAGTTCTGGGTATCCCTAGCACCAACCATTCCTTTTAATAAATTGTTCGACTAGGGTCTGTTTTAAAAAACCTGACAGAACCGATAGTCAATTGCTATCTTACCTTTACACAACTGGTTGTTCCGGTCCCACTTTGGGTCGGCTAACACTTAGTCCGGAGCTCTAATAATGACACCTCCAGTCAGTAGGAGTTCCCCGCGTTCTCTATGAGTCCGGGTTGCAGAGGAAGGGAGTCTCTTAGATAACTATTCATTGCCTACTTCGCCGGAGTTCCACATTCACATACCAGAATTCTCCAGGTAGATAATTTTATCTACCCTTTATTACAGAATAACTTTCACGGGGCTCAATCAACCATTTCCCCATACACCTCTTAATCACACAGGGTTATTCTGGCAATTTGGCTGAGTCAGATCCTTGACTCCGTGTCCCCATAATTGACGAGGATATTTCTTAGGAACAAAAGGTTGGGGAAGGACTTTACACTCTCAGATAAATGACCCATAGGCGATTATCCAACCTTTTGGTTGTATTATGTTCTCTCCACCAACATACTTTACTCCTAAACTCGGTTAACCCGGGAACTGCCGGGAGACTCTTAAGAGTTCCCCCGGCGGACTGCGGGGAGACTCTTATGAGTGAGTGAAAAAAAAATCAACTTTTGACATCGAAAAAAAAATATATATTTTTTTTTATTTTTTTATTTTTTTTTGGCCCCTGGGCCTTTCAAAATCTCAGTCCTCTACCTCCCCTCCTTCCCCACTTTCCTCCTCTCCTTAAGTTATCACCTATTTTCCCTGTTATTCCCTTATTCTGAGGTATATTTTCGTGCTAACATTAGCGAGTTGCAAGCAGGGTGTTGTCATCACTGATGGCAAGCGAGTGCAAGAGAGAGAGAGAGAGTATCGATCGACTGTGTCTCAGTGGCCTTGGGGGAAATTGGCGGGAAAGTAGCTTGCCTCACCCATACATTATACAACTCGCGGGCTATATCTCCGATTTTGACCATCCAAACGCTGTTTTCACTCGTTTTATTGTTGTTTCAGGTTAATACCTTTATAATCCCATAATAGGCGCATATGGATAAGTATTAATGCTATTAATGGCACAATGAATATTTTAGTGACGGAAACACCTCAAATACGTCAGCACAGGGGGACGTTTCCAATTACCCCCATGCGCACTTCAGAGGTTAATGAAATTAACAAACACATGTGGCAGTCCGGGGATTCGAACCTAGGCTGCTCACACTGAAAATCACCACACTTATGCATTGCACCACAAAGACAGTTATACAAGACAACTCACTCACACTAATGAGTAGCAGATCCTATTCATGACACATACTCTAGGGCAACATTATCACACATAAGAGAAGTCTATCTTTGCAAAACCCTTCGGACTGTAGGAGAGGTCAGAACAGCCCTTTTCATGAAGTCCAAAGCACGTCAAGACCTCCGTATCTTTCTATCTAAAAAACTCTGCCCAAAGACATCAAGACTAGAATCTTGATCTCTCCATCTATTCTAACAGATTAACAACCACAAATACTTGGTCTGAAGTATCAGCACTACTTTTTATAACCGTCTCTAAGGTTCTCTCGTGTTAACTTTATTAGATTCAGATCTCAACGACACTCAACAGGCTACAGTAGTCGGGACAGACTGGTTAATTCATCCCCAGACAACAAATTAGACAGACTCAGACGCACCAACAACAACAGTCTGACCTTTCAAGAGCACATACCGGTTCAAGGATCTAACTTAGTTCATCTTAGCCTTGCATCACATTATATCGCAAGGCACAACCGATTCTTTCCAGGCCAGTTACACAGCATGACCGAAAGGACCTTGGTCCAGAATTTAATAAAGCATAGTCTGTTTTGGGACTGGGAGAGACGACCGTTCTTTCGTAAGTACGTATACAACGTCTGTCTCGTACCAGTAAAGGTGCCAACACTCGTAAAAGCGATGCTTCAGTGAGGAATTTGAGTGAACATTCCTCCCACATCAAAAGTTTTCTGTCTCACTTAGTTCTAGTACCAAAACGAGATAGCCTACAGTTCAGACCAGTCATAGAATTATCAATCCTCAATAAGTTTATGGTAAACCACTTTTTCGTGATGATAACAATACAACAAATATCACAGCCCTACGTCTGAATAGTAAAGTGGGAACCCTAGGTTTACCTCAGTTGGGAAACCCTATCACACAACATACAACATCAAATACTTGACTACTACAATTATGCAAGACAGTACATACAAAAAACAATTCCAAACGGCTGGGAGTCGTTAACCCTCTCACGACCATATGATGCAGAGGTTGCCAGATTAGCAATAAGAAATAGAGTTCTCTCACTCTTATAATTACCTCTCCAAAATGAGTTTTCTGTCCACAGATAACTCAAAGACAACTGCAGAGGTTAAAGTAACTAAACTAAAGGTTTCTAAATACCCCTGATGGTAACAAGGCTTTAAAGTATCCCCAATAGGCTCAAAATTGCGTCAAGGACGTGAGAGGGTTAATAGGGTCAAAATATTGGGTTCAGCTACCTGTTCCGTTGGACAAACTTCGCCTGAATCCTTACATCAGGCTAGACAACAGAGCTTTTCCGAGTCAATCAACCTTATACCCTAATTACATTCCCTCAGCATTTGATCAGACTTCTAAGCTTCTGGATAAGACCTGAGACCCCTTCCCCGACAGCCCTCTAGTCAGAACCGCCACCATCAGTGGGGGTCGTCTTGGACAAAGCGGGAGCCCCGAGCTGGAGTTACCAATCGTCAGACGGTCGCCAGACACAAAGTCGCTAGACCTCTCTCAATCTCTATCACTTAAATACAAAGGAACTAGTTGTCCCTCGATTTTCCTGAAAAATCATGCCCTTGCACTCCAACACAGAGTACAATAATAGCCTTTCACATGGACAACACATCAGCCATGACCTGTATCAACAGGCAGGGCCCAACGAAATCTCACACGCCCCTGAGATTGTCGGAGTTAATATTTTTCCTTACTCTTCATTACCATATCACAATTCAAGCAGTTTACCTACCAAGCAAGGCGAATCTGTAGGCGGACACCTTATCTCGGGAGAAGGGTACCCTAGTCGAATAGACAATCACTCAGACGGTATTCCACAACTTGATAAGGCCGTTCCATCCACAGGTAAATCTCGTTAATTCACACCAATCGACAAAATTCCTCCGGCTTCTGACCTTCCGGCACGAGATCCAAGTGAGCGGAACAGATGCGTTCTCAGAGATTTGGAACAAGTGGTTATCGATATACCTCTTTCCTCCTCCGGACACACACGAATATCCAAAGTTTTGCAACATATCCACTTAATTCAGGGTCAAGGGTGCCTTATAACGCCAGTCTGGTCAACACATGTGTAGTTCATTCATCTGTCTCTCGAATGTCCCATTCCTATACCATTTCCAACATCTTGTTTCCACTTAAAGCGGATTAGCAACCTACTGACTGGTCTACATTTAGCTTTATGGATATTTTCAAAGTCAAATGGCGGAGCTCTTATGATTAATTAAGCTGTTCACGACAAATTAACCAAACAGTTTACGCCTTCCACTATTAAACAGTAGGAATTACATCGGAAACAATTTACCACATAGATTGTAGAGTCTGTCCAACACATAGCTTCAGTAAGTTTATTTTTAAAGTACTTCAATTACTCTTTTGAAGATAAACAACTGTCAATTTACACACTATACAATCAATTCTCAGCCATTAAAGAATCGTTCTTTGATTCCACTGGCTTCCGACTTACCCCTCAACAAGTTCAAAAGAGTTTTTCTTACAACTTGGTTTTAGTTACGAAATATTTTCAAAACCAAATGGCTAAATTCTTATGACCAAGCCGTTCACGACAAATTAAACAAACAATTTACACCTTCCACAATTAGACAGTATGAGTCACATTGGAAACAATTTACAACGTGGATTGTAGAATCCAACCAACAAAGTGCCTCAGTAAGTTTAATTTTAAAGTACTTAAATTACCTTTTCGAAGACAAACACCTATCAGTTAACACACTTCGCAATCACCTCTCAGCCATTAAAGAACCATTCTATGACCTTACTGACCTTAGACTTCCACCTAAGTATGAAGGAGGTTTTATTACGGCTTGTTTTAAAATTACGAACTCCAGCGAGACAGATTCTACCTCAGTGGTTTCTGGGCAAAGTGCTAAATCTATTAAGTACTACTAAACCTTATACGGTCAACCCCTCTTATGACAAGTTATTATCTAAATGTGTTTTCTTAATTTCGTTAGCAACAACACATAGAGTGTCCGAACTTGCGGCCATGGCTAGAGCTGCGAACTGCTTACAATTTAAAGATCTGAGTGCTGTTACCCTCACACCAACTCCTAATTTCATAGCCAAGAATGAAAGAGAAGATCATATATTCTCACCTTTTGATATAATGGCCCTCAAACAAAAGAATAAACATCAGGCACTAGGCCCAGTGTTGGCTTTGTATAAGTACAGTATGTACAACCAACTACACCCTTACACCCTTATCATTTATGGATCTCTTCACATTGCAAATCAAGGTTATCTAAACGACAGCTTGCTTCAATTCTAGTGGACGTTATCAAAACAGCCGTCCGTCAACAGTAACAAGGGCCCATGATGTGAGAAAGTGGACCACGACAGTCAGATTTCTTAACAATTACTCTATCCAAGACATTAAGCAAACAAGAGTCTGATCATCTCACCACACATTTTTATCCAAATATCTTTCAGTTCATTTGAAGAGACCCACTGTGCCATGCATAGCCATGATATTTAGGCATAAGCATAACTGATCTCTGTTTATTGCAATAATTACATGTTTTATGTTACAAGTACGTGTGAAGTTCACCAAGTACTGACTTACTTTTAGGAGTTTTGGACAAAACAGAGGGAGGGGGGGGAGTGTGTTCCGAACTGGAGAACCTCTCACAAGTGTTGTTCAATGTTAATATTAGTAAGATTGATAATCTCTAAAGGTTAATTTCTAATACAGGATATTAGATTAATAAATAAAAAAAAAAAAAAAAATGTGAGTTTAATAAGTATGAATAGATTTTCCTTTTTACAAATCATTCTAGTACTATAGTATGTACAATTCTTATGTGTTACACTATTTAGTGGTTCTTTTATTAAGTTTTACTGCATCCTTATCTTTATCTACCTTTCTATCGCTTCCTAAGGCTTACTTAGAAACCCTGCCTTTATACTTTACACTTTTTCTTAATTCTAGTTATTTAATTAGAACAGTGCGAAACGTTAGTTTTGGTTCTCTTCAGTCTTTGACGTTGAGCGTGAGATGTCCCAACCACCGATCTTGGTATTCTTAGGCTCTCACGTCATTGACGGAGAGAACCATTACTAAATTACGGGTTTGACAACCCGAAGGGAAGGAAGGAAAACTAACTATTTAGTAATGGTTCCGTAGTCAATGACGTAAAGCGGCCCTCCCTCCTCCCTCTTCCCATGCACATGCGCAACTTTGTACTATGAAGGACGTATAAACCCAGCATGACCAGCTGGGGGACGCGTGCAAGGGAAGGACTGTATAACGGCGCACTAGTTGATTTAGTAAGACAACATTCATAGTTTCTAATCTTTACTCATAAAAAAATTCTTTCTTTTTCTAATGGTTACCTTTTTTAATGACGTTCCCTAGGAACTAAGTAAAGGGTTTCCCCCTAGGATGTACATTTTATATATTTGGGTTGCGTTATGCTTTCTCCGGGACCCTCACGGGGGTCTCCGGGGAGCCCTTATATATATAAGGCTCTCTCTCACGTCATTAACTACGGAACCATTACTAAATAGTTAGATTTCCTTCCTTCCCTTCGGGTTGTCAAACCCGTATTTTATACATTAGGAATTCACATACCACCAATGCCTGGTAGTTGGGGATGCTCATCATCCACATTCTATGGCCTACCGGTATGCATCCGTCAGAGAATCTGTATTTGGTTACATTTTCCTGCATCATATCAAGGCAGGGTGACAAACCAGAGACCTATTCCCTTATCTTTAGTAATCATTACTAAATACACAGAAACAAGTTTATGTTTCCCAGTTCTTATTAGGCCCTTGGTAGTGGTAGTGATAAAATGACCCAAACAATGCAATTTTATGTTAGTTTACTGTACTATATTCTTTCTCATATTCATTCCAATCAGAAAATAGGATGGTATTGGTTTGACACCCTGTGCCAAGATATAACCCCGGGTGCCAATAAGGATACTGTATATGGCCCTGTAGTATCCCAACACTACCATATGGAGCCTAGAGGTGGCATGGTGATTCTGGAGCTTGGGCCACACACACAACTGCTAGGTTACAGCTGGACATTACCCTCTCTGAAACAGATTAACTTGCTCATGTAGTGATGTACACCCTACAGTATGTGGTGGTTTTGAGTTCTTTTATTTCAAAATTGTATTTTACTATAGCGTTTTTTCCACATAGCGATTTTGATAAGTTTGTTTGCCTTCATATTGTTCCTGTTTTGTTTTGTTTTGTTTTTTGCAGTTTTACATTATAATTTCCACTACCAAGAGTGCTACCTTTGAGTGATCAGGACTCACATATGTATACAGTACAGTAAATGCTTGTCATGCATGTGTATAGCTGTCATATGAAATATATTATTTAATTGTTCTTGTGCATTTTGAGCAGAACCCCTGCAAAAAAAAAAAATCTTGCTTGGTTAACTTTAGTGGTAGTTTTTTGCCTTGGAAATTGAGCTTGCAAGAATTACACTTATGGCTGGGATTCTGTGAAAATTGACAGAGCTAACAATATGTTTTAATAAATTGTATTTACTGTATGTAATTTACAATATGCATTATGTAATTAGTGAAGGTGTAAAGGCTGTTTTTTTTTTCTAACCTGGCGAATATATACTTGGTAGCTTTGAGTGAGAGAACTCTAGTATGAGCTGATTGACTGATGGCATTGTGTTCAAATAATATCTTTCGTTTGTAAAGATAAACACAGGTAATAAATTACACAGTACCATCAACCAATCAGCTTGAAGTAAAGTTTTTACAACAAAGCGGCCAAGTGCAAACTCGTCATGTTAAAAAAATATAGACTACCGGTACTTGATAATTGATTGTAATTCACAGTATACATGTACTGTACTGTATTTACGTATTTATTAACTGACTTATATATTTATTTATCTTATTTCTTTTTCTAGGTTGATAGGTATGTAAACATAGTGAAGATGCTGGGCCACGAAGGAACGACACTAGACTACCTAAAGATTGACGTAGAGGGAGCCGAGAGACAGTTCTTCGACGACGTGCTCTACAGGACGGCCAACCTACTCAAGAACGTTAAGATGATTGCTATGGAAATACATCATCAGGGTAAAGGTGAGTTATTTATCTCTTGTATATATATATACAGTATACCTATCTCACTCCCTAGCATTTTGTCTCTCATATTTTTTTTTTTTTTTCTGTGTGAGTGAGGGAGGCAAAAGGCAGAACTGCCTATAGCGAGTGCCTCCCCCATAGTTGAAAGAGTGACAGGGCCAAAATCAAGGGACGTTCGAGCCAAAATGCCTGGACACACGGAGTTTGAAGCAATTTAAGTCATAGGAAGAGGGAAAGACTGATTCTGGGAGAGAGTTCCAGAGCTCAGCTGTTGAATAGAAGAAAATCTGAGAGTAACGTTTCACTCTTGGGTTGGAGAGTGGGCCGGCGACTGGAGCTTGATGGGGGATGGTTGTGGTACCTACCCTTCCTATCTCCCCTCGAGCTTTCGTCCTCAGCTTGACTAATTTTGAGTAGTTTTTCATTCCTCGTTCTATGTTTTTCCCCTTCTATTTTTATTCTGTCCCATCCGGCTGTCCTCGGGCAGCCTATATCTCATGTCCCCCTGGCCTGGCTAGGTGGTTGACTCCTGACCCGTTTGTTTCTTCGGTTGCTGATGTGGCCGAACTGTCTTGATTCCCTTCGGTAATGCATTTTTTGCTTCTCGATGTGATTTTTTCTACCTTCGACCTGATCTTTCATTCTTCGCCCTGATCACTTCTTGGTTGGTTGTTGTTGTTGTTGTTGTTCCCCATGCTGCCTGGCCGAACAGCTCCAAGGCCCCGAGCAAGGCCAAGGCCATAACTGAGCGCCCCCACAGAACCCTACCGGTGACCACAATAAAGCCTGGGTGACCGAAGCCACTCCATGGCGGGGAGCTGAGGAGGGTGCGGAAACGCCCGGGAAACCAAAGCCCCACCCAGGGCCCTGTGCCCCTCAGCAATTATGAAGAGAAAGTTGAGGGGCAAGGGAAAAATGTGACACTTTGGCTTCCAATCTTGGTAGATTGGGAGGTCAATCCACGGAAGAGACGCCGTCACTTGAGATCTAGAAAATATATAAGTAAAAGGAACAGTCAGAGTAAGCTATGGGTATGGCAGTCTTGGTTGGTGTTGCGGTGTAGCAGTTCTTGCCTCATCCTTCGGCCCTGCCCTATAAGAGCTCTGATGTGGAGCTCATGTGGTCCGGCTGAACTGGTGAAATGGCGAGAAATGTCTGCGTGTCTTCACCTGCCTCGATTTGTTCCCCTACTGCCCTTCCCGATCTATCTTGACTCATTTAGTTATATATTGTTGTGCCGGGTTCTGATCGTTTAGTTCCCTTGATACAGTCCATAAAACAATTCAATTCTGGTTTGATGGACTTAAATATACTTGACAGGAACATCCCGAGTAGGTTCTATAAGCAGTAAAAATGATATTCAAAGGTTCAATATAATACTCAATAACAACACAAGGAAGAACACATATAAATATTTTATTGAATAAGCATGAGATTTGGTTGAGAATAATAATCATAAAGGGAAATCCCACAATAATAGCAAATATATATATTGTCCTTATTTCAGAACAATGTTACTGATACCAGAAAAACTCAATCGTGAGAATCTAGTATTAAATCAGATCATGTTGAAAAACATACATAGAGGCATAATGTACAAGAATCAAGTTTAACCTTCAATGCAATAATAAATGAGAGTCAAATATCTTCCGCTTTCAAAGAGACTTCAATGCCCTAGATAATGATCCTAGGGTGACTATGAGAAGAGTTGAGGTTATAAAGATACTGTCACAGGAGGCAAGGTGAGTCAAGCGTGGGGCTCAGCTGACCCTTTTAAAACTGACCGCGTGAGCTTGCCCTCTGGTCAGGTCACTGGGAAGGTCACCAGGTGAACTGAGATGGTAAATAATACTTTTTCTAGTTAATGCAACTATGAACTTAGCTGCAGTGCGATGTTAATTTACTTTACAGGAAAAGGCTGAGATTATTATTTATAGTAATTGAGAAGTACCAAAATCGCCCTCAAGGAAGTTATATCTTATTACGGAATTATATTACTTGAACATAGGCTATGCTACGATAACGAACCGAACTTAGGAATTCGTGTTTCTATATTTTTCTTAGGTAAAGCAAAGTAATAACGTGAATTTAACAAGAGCGAAAAGGTAGTTTAATAGGTCTACTGGTTGGTATTAATTAGGTCAAGATGTAACCTTCAATATTCGCGATTAAGACAACACACGAAGATCAACAAAATAACTAACTGAGTTCCAATAGACTCAGACTTTAATGAATACTATAGTTTAATCTCAAAAAGTGATAACTGACTGATTAATTGATATCGATCGGTAGATCGTACTTAATAATTAGATTGGCGCTAATGACGAAGTTTAGCTCATTGATATTTAACGCAATATCAGATTCGCTTCTGAACGAGTTAACAGGGCGAGGGAAATAAAATGTACAGGCACAATTAGTACATGGGCGTAGGCGACGAAGTCCTACTCATTGATACTTAAAACAGGCAGTACCAGGCTCGGACCTGAACGGGTTAATAGGGGCGAGGTGAATAAAATACACAGATACAATTAGTGTATGGTGGATGAAAGTGACACGAAGCACGGAGGAAAGAATTCCTAAACACGGTATTCGAAATATCACAACATCAAGATTTACAAGAACATAAAAGCACGTCTATAAGATATATTTCATATGCGATCACTGAATAGAGATTTTAGGAATTACACTGAGCAATTGTTGGAAAATTGGGCGTAGGTTCTAGGTAAATAGCGATTATATAAATGGATTGATCACGGTATATATTGGGACTTCAACTCACAAGTAATAAATCAACATACACGTAGTCAGTAAATCTGCAAGCGTGGGGGGCCTGAATATATGTTAATGACACTGATATGTAACGTATGCGTAAGTTATGAATTAAATAAAGTCCTGAACAGGGGTCAAGGAATTAAGGGGAGCGTCCGCCATGTATTTCAAAATGGCCCGATCGTGTTCATTATTTTACAGGTGATAGATACCACTTATAGGAACAACATATACAAAAATGAATAAATTCGGATGAATAGTTTTTTCGCTACCTCGGATTTTCGCATTTTAGCCAAATTTTCAAAACCTAAAAACAAAAACACTTTTGGTCCAATCTACATAAAAAAATACCATTGGAAAGAGGAGAAACAATGCAATAAAATGTACAGAGGGATTTGTGATACACCTTATAGTTTTGTATTAATTTGTTTTTTTGTTTTTTTATATATTTAACCTCTGAAGTGCGCATGGGGGTAATTAGACACCTCTCCCTGTGCGCATGTATTTGAGGTGTTTCCGTCACTAAAATATTCATTGTACCATTAATAGCATTAATACTTATCCATATGCGCCTATTATGGGTTGATTATAAAGGTATTAACCTGAAACAACAATAAAACGAGTGAAAACAGCGTTTGGATGGTCAAAATCGGAGATATAGCCCGCGAGTTGTATAATGTATGGGTGAGGCAAGCTGCTTTCCCGCCAATTTCCCCCAAGGCCATTGAGACACAGTCGATCGATACTCTCTCTCTCTCTCTTGCATTCGCTTGCTATCAGTGATGACCACACCCTGCAACCGGATTTCTAATGTTAGCACGAAAATATACCTCAGAATAAGGGAATAACAGGGAAAATAGGTGATAACTGAAGGAGAGGAGGAAAGTGGGGAAGGAGGGGAGGTAGAGGACTGAGATTTTGCATGGCCCAGGGGCCAAAAAAAAAATATATAAATAAAAAAAAAAAAAAAAAAAATTCGATGTCAAAAGTTGATTTTTGTTTTCTCTTACTCTTAAGAGTCTCCCCGCAGTCCGCCGGGGGAACTCTTAAGAGTCTCCCCGCAGTTCCCGGGTTAAACGGTTTCAAGCCTCCTGTAAAAAAAGTTATGGGTTTATCAAAAATTCCTCGGTACATTCTACTGCATTTACTCTCCTCTTTTTATTTATTAAAATCGGACCAAAATTACGAAAGTTTTTTAGGTTTTTTGTTCGAATAATTATAGTTTTGAGAAAAAGGCGAAAAACTAAATTTATCCATTACCCAACGATTCCTCTCTCAAATGACGATTTATTGCATCTGTTTGCTCTTGATTGATTTGATACATGTTCTGGTACTAAGATCCAGTGCAATTTACATTACCACACTATACACATATACACTATACCACATATACAACGAAAGTACGGTGGTGCATAAGGGTGGGTGGGAGGGGGCTGTATTTACGGTAATTTTTATTTTACGAGTCTAAAATTTTGCCAGGAGATGCCTAGAGTGTTGCCCTCACGGGAGCAGTGAAAATCTCAATTTCGGATTTTTCAACTTGCACCTCTAATACCCCATGGTGGCTAAGGCAAGATTAACACTGAATAACATAGGTTCAGAAGGATGAAACTTATTACGCAAGTACGGGATCTTAGGCACAGATCACAAGTAAATCAGGGCACAACGCGGTTCACATATTTACATAATCAATACCTCACAACAATAACCAACAGAGAAAGACACAGAAACACTTAAGTATTTGGGAGGGCAGGGGGGCGAGAGTGCTGGTCTGGCCGGCGTAGAGGGTAGTAGCCAATCTTGCACAGCTGGTTACCTCCTCGAGCAGGGGTCCTCGATCTAGGCCTGGTTACGTAATTCGAGCAGGGGTCCTCGGTTCAGGGCGCCAGGCAACAGACAGGTGGCCCTTCAGCAATCTGGAAGGGGGCCAACGTCCAGGGGGCACTCTCGAGGGCCAGGGGGGCGAGGTGGGGGGGGGGGGGCACCGTAGCAACACTGTCCTTAACTAGGCCGTCCCAGAGAGGTAATGCCTAGTCAGTAAGTGAGGTGGTGAGGGGGGGGCACCGTAGAAACGCTGACCTTAACTAGCCCGTCCCAGAAAGGTAATGCCTAGTCAGTAAGTGAGGTGGTGTGTACTTTCCTCAGGTTTTTCTGAGATCCTATGCAAAGATTTTCTTGCTTCAGGTGTCAATGAACTCGAGGGAAAAGGGGTATTGAGGAAAGAGGAAAAATGGTTGTTGTGAGTTACATAATTATACATTCTAGCCTTGAAACTCAGGTATTATCATATGGGCCTGGTTCCAAGGTAATATTACAATATTTAATGGGGCAGCTGGAAGGTTCAGGGCTGCTATGAAAAATAGGAAACACTTAAAGCTAAAATTGGAGCAGCTGTCTTGCAGGTCTTCTAATTATACTCAGACATACACATAGGGGATTGTAGTTGTATCCTCGGGGGCCTGGAGTAGTCAGGCGTCATCAGGTCCATTTGTTCCTGCAATATCCGGGGTGCTGGTGAGTAGATTGCATAAGGGAGTGCTCATCATATTCCAAATCTGGCAGAACAATACAGGGAGCGTCACTTCTGGTGGAGGCTACGTAAAAGGAGGGCTCTAATTGGTGGTTCCAGGGCGGTTGTGGTTGGCTGAGGATGGTGGCTTGTGACTGGCTGAGAGAGTCCTCCGTTTTCTTAGATGGCTGTGGGTGTGAAAGAGAACTGTGGAATGGGCGGCTGGGCATGGTCAACTCAGGTAGATTCCGGCAGACTCGTAGGGGGGACTCAGGTAAACGTCCTCGTCGTCTGTCCTGGGGTTTTGAGGTTGCCCGAGTGGTAATGCTGGCCACTCGGTGTATCGTTGGTTGGGGGCCCGTCATCTCATATATCTTGATCGAATCCTTCGGGCCAGCCCTATGAGAGTTCTTTTATAGAGCTCAGTGGTCTGGTTAAACTAATATTAACCCTCCAGCCTCGGCTACGCATTCTATAATATATCCCCGAAACCCGGGGGATTTGGCCGAAAAAACATCTCGCCTAGGCTACCGTATCTTTGTTATTTTGACTGCTTCCGCATTCCCGCGCATCCCCAAGTGTAGATGTGTTTCGTACCTGTAGAATGGCGTTGAGTAGAGCTTGTTGATGTGTGCGAGTGTGAACTGTTTTGAATATGGAGCGCGGCGGACCAGGAAGCAACCGTCATATGCGGTCAGCTGGCCAGCAGCTGGCAGTTGTATACATACACCAGGTGAGCGAACATTAACACTGGTAGCAGAGCGTAGTTCCTGAACCATGGCGTTGTCTAAGTGGCCACCGAAGTTCGTTGATGAGTCGGAATAAGAAAGACAAACAGGCGTTGGCTATCCATTTGTCTTTGGAAGGGCGCGCCAGACAAGCGTCGTCTGAAATGGTTGTGGCAGATTTGAAAAAGGAGACTGGTGTGACTGCCTTACTGGAAAAGCTTGATGGGTTATTTTTGGTGGACAAAGGCCGCCGACAATTTGAGGCATTCCAGGAGTTATATAATTTTCGGCGAAGTGGTGATATGGAGATCAGAAAGTTTGTGTCAGTGTTTGAACACACATATTTTAAGTTCAGTAAACAAGATATGACCCTCCCAGATTCTGTTATGGCGTTTATGTTGCTTGCTTCGTGCCGATTGAGGGATAGTGAGCAACAATTGGTGATGTCTGCAATCACGGTGGTGTCCTAAAGTAACATGAAAAATGCATTGAACCGCATATTCGCCGGGGATATCAGTGCACAGTTGGATTCTGTACCAGCCGGGCCTGTTTGTAGTGTGAAAAGTGAGCCAGTATCAGTGGTTTTCAACGGGGTAGATCGGGATTTCGAGGGGGTCCCAGGGGCAGACCGTCAACCAGAGCAAGAGGATACCCCAGTTCATCATCAAGGAAGCAGAATCCACTAGGAACGGACGGTAGGGTAACAAGGTGCAACATATGTGACTCACGATTCCATTGGGTCAGGTACTGTCCTGATGCTTATGAAAATAATGGAAGTCGTGGGGGTTCTACAGCTGTGAGTGGCAGTATTGGGGGAGAAACTGAGACGGCATATCTATCATTATTTCTAGGTTATGCTGGAGACGGGGGTACTGATGTTAAATTAAGTGGGATTGTGAAAGAGGCCAAGGGCTGTGCAGTACTGGACTCAGGGTGTTCTACTACGGTGTGTGGAACTGGCTGGCTTAATTGTTTTCTGGGTAGCCTTAGTGATTATGAACGGGATATAATTGTGGAGGAGAAGTCAATTTCCACATTTACCTTTGCTGATGGTGTCACTGTTCCTTCCCTTAAGTGAGTCACATTGCCTTGTTTTATTGGAAATATGAGTGTGGCTTTGGCCTGGGAAGTGTCAGCGAGGAATGCCCTAACCAACTTTACAGGCTTTTCCCCTAACCAACTAGTCTTTGGTCACAACCCCGGATTGCCTAATGTGTTTACGAATGATCCCCCAGCATTGGAATCTGTTTCGGCATCAGACATTGTGAGAAACAATTTAAACGCTCTTCACTTGGCAAGACAGGAGTTTGTTAAAATCGAGTCTGGGGAACGCTTGGCAAGGGCCTTGCGACACAACTTACGTTCCAGCAAACTTGCGGATGTGCAGAGTGGAGATGAGGTGTTTTACAAACGAAACAACAGTCGTGAGTGGCACGGCCCTGGCATTGTCATTGGAAAGGATGGGAAGCAGATTTTGGTGAGACATGGGGGTGTCTATGTAAGAGTTCATGAGTCTCGGTTGGCACGCGCTCCAGGTGGGGACTCGACGGTGGGACGAGATGTTGACAATCTTCAAGACAAGGGGATAGGGCTATTGTCGACGGAATATCCACCTGATGAGGGGTCGGAGAGTGGAGATGGACCGCGTGAGCCTGAGGTCGTTGATGATTCAAGTGATTCGAGTGAACCGGAGATCGGGAACCAGGACCCGGATCCGGGGCTAGCTCCAAATCAACCTAATAGACTCACCGCCGGTCAACGGATACAGGGTGTACGGGCTGAGAGCGGTGAATTGGTGTCTGGACGTGTGGTGGGTAGAGCTGGTAAGGCCACTGGAAAACATAAGGACTGTTATAATTTTAGGTGGGACTTGGATGGAAGCGTTTCCTGGGCAGATCTGAAGGGGGACTTTAGCACGTGGGAGGTGGTGGATGACAATACAGAGCTGATGGTTCTTTTCAACTCAGATGAGGTGTTGTGTGCCAAGAAGAAAGAGATTGTAAACTGGCAGGAAAATTATGTGTATGAGGAGGTGGAGGATGTTGGACAGGTGGCATTCTCGGTACGGTGGGTTGTGACGGAAAAAGTCAAAGGAGGTCAGACAGTGGTGAAGGCACGTTTGGTTGCGAGGGGATTCGAGGAGGAGACTGGTGATATTCGGAAAGATTCGCCTACATGTTCTAAAGAAGCGGTGCGTTTGACACTGGCGATTGCTGCTTCCACCGGCTGGATCTGCCACTCCCTAGATGTAAAAGCTGCTTATTTGCAAGGTTACGAGATTGGAAGAGTTGTACATCTAAGACCTCCGCCGGAGTTTGCTGATGGACAACTGTGGAAGCTGAAGAAGACGGTTTACGGGTTGTGTGATGCGGCTAGGCAGTGGTACCTGAGAGTGAAAGATCAGTTACTGGATCTCGGTGCTATGGTGTCTTCACTGGATTCGGCGCTGTTCTCCTGGAAATGTAATGGCAAGGTTGAAGGCGTGGTGTGTATTTACGTGGATGATTTTCTTTGGACTGGGGACTCCTGATTTCGAGAATCATGTGATAGACCCGTTAAGTCAAGTTTTCCTCATCGGTAACACTGAGTCCAAGGCTTTTAAGTATGTGGGTCTGAACATTGTCTCTTATAAGGATGGAAGCATTACCTTGGACCAGCTTCAGTATGCATCGACCTTGACTCCGGTACCTATCTGCAGACAACGTGCAAATGTAAAATCGGCCGAATTGTCGGTGTCAGAAAGGTCGGAGTATAGGGCTCTGGTGGGCCAGTTAAATTGGATAGCCACGCATACCCGTCCAGACATAGCATTTGATGTGTGTGAGCTGAGTGTGGCATTTTGTCGGGCGATCGTGGCTGATCTTCTGCGGCTTGTGTAAGAAAGAGTGAAGACAGATATTGTGAAGTTATATATGCCAAAGATGGAGGAACTGGGAGATTGCTACTTGGAGTGCTTTTCAGATGCCTCGTTTGCCAACCTAGCGGGAAATGGGTCACAGGGAGGTTTTGCTATATTCTTGCGGGACGATGGTGGAAAGAGATGTCCCATTTACTGGCAGTCAAGAAAGATCAAGAGAGTTGTTAAATCCACCCTGTCCGCTGAGGCCCTGGCGCTGTTGGAGTGTGCTGAGACAGCAGTGTATCTGGCGAAACTTCTACATGAAATCTCCGACTGTGGGATTCTTAGGATAAGGTGTTTCACCGATAACAAGAGCCTGGTAGACGCGCTTCACTCGTGTAGGAGTGTGGAAGATAGGAGACTGCGGATTGACATTGCTGTGTTATGTGATATGTTGGAGCGTGGAGAGGTCACTGAAGTGGCTTGGGTGGATACGACGGGACAACTAGCTGACTGCCTCACCAAGAAGGGGGCATCAACCGTGCGACTGTGCGCTGCAGTCAGCCGGGACTAGAATACCTGTCCAGGGGGTAGATGCTATGTACTTTGGATACATATTTGGAATCATTCGCAAGAACTGGGAAGTAGAAGCTATGTACTTTGGCTACATATTCGAGGTCCTTCACAAGAACTAGGAAGTAGAGAAGAAGGACGGAAGTGTTGTACATCTAAGAAGAGAAGGACGAGAGTGTTGATGTGTGCGATTGTGAACTGTTTTGAATATGGAGCCCGATGACGTCACGCGTGACGTCACTGTCATGGCGGACCAGGAAGCAACCGTCATATGCGGTCAGCTGGCCAGCAGCTGGCAGTTGTATACATACACCAGGTGAGCGAACATTAACAGAGCTCTCTAAGTCAATTAAATTGTGTTGTGGAGAAGTATCTGGAGAAGAAACAAAAGGTGTATGTTGCCTTTATGGACTTGGAGAAGGCCTATGACAGAGTGGATAGAGAAGGTTTATGGAAAGTACTTAGAATATACGGAGTAGAGGGCAAGTTGCTGAAAGCAGTGAAGAGCATGTATGAGGGTGAAAAGGCGGCAGTACGTGTGGAGAGTGAGCAGAGCGAGTTCTTTGACCTGAATGTTGGTTTGAAACAGGGGTGTGTGATGTCCCCATGGTTGTTTACTGTATATATGGATGGAGTCATGAAAGAAATACTATCAAGAGCAGTGGATGTTGGTGTATCGCTGAAAAGGGAGGGAATTGAATGGAAGCTACCTATACTGCTGTTTGCGGATGATACAGTTCTGATGAGTGATAATGAATGGGAGTTGCAGGGTCTGGTAAATGAGTTTGGAACAGTGTGCGAAAAACGGAATTTGAAGGTAAATGCGGGGAAGAGCAAGGTTATGTCACAGGGTGAAGTCACAGAGTGTGAGGTGAAGCTGAACGGTCAGGCTATGGAGATCGTCAACTCTTTTAAGTATCTGGGCAGTGTGTTGAATAAAGATGGGACTATGGATGAAGAAGTGTGGGAGAGGGTACAACAGGGGAAGAGGGTTGTAGGAACGCTAAAAGCAGTAACAAGAAATAGGGTGGTCAGTATGGAAGTGAAGAAATCCTTGCATGACAGTGTGGTAATCCCGACACTGACTTACGGAAGCGAAGCATGGACGTTGGTTGAGAGACTCAGACCAAGAGTAAGAGCAGTGGAAATAAATTACTTAAGGAGTGCGTGCGTTACATGGAGGGATAGACAGACTAATGAGGAAGTAAGAAGGAGGTGTGGTGTGGAGGTAGATGTGCTGGAAAGTGTGAAAAGGAACAACTTGAGATGGTTCGGCCATATGGAACGTATGGAAAGCGAGAGAATGACTAAGAGGGTGTACGAGAGCGAGGGAGAGGTAGACCGAATGAGAGGTGAAAGGATGGAGTGAGGAAGTACATGAACGAAGGCGGTGCTGGTTGGGGGGAGGGGCGTCGACTGACTGGGGACAGAGGTGCATGGGGGCGGTTCGTTCGTGGCCACCCCTTCGGGGATCACGGCGTCAGGCAATAGATAGATAGATAGATCTAAGTCAACTAGTTCAGTTGTGATGACAATTTCCGTGGAGAGAACTTTGTGGCGATGTCAGCCATATTAGCCACTTTTCACTACTGAAACGACAACATACAGCCACACAAGAACAAACTACGCCTCTCCTTCTTGTGTTCGGAGGTGCGCGGCGTCGGTCCAACCGGCTGTGTTTATATGCGTCGGACGGATGCCTTTCAAAACAAGCTTACAGACTTTCAAGCTGCCGGAGCCTCAGAGCCTGGTGGCTTAAAAAAAAAAAAAAAAAAAAAAAAAACATACATACATACATACATATCAATTTAACCCTCCGGGCCCGGGCTGTATATCCAAAGGACAGTGTGGGCTACCTGGGCGATCTGGCCGAAAAACGTCTGGGCCTAGGCTACCGTATTTTTGTTTAGTTTAACTGCTAGAAATTTCTCACGCATCTATAAACGTAGTGCGGTTTCCAATCTGTAGACTGGCGTTGAGTAGAGCTCTCTAAGTCAACTGGTTCAGTTGTGATGACTATTTCCGTGGAGCGAATTTTTCTGCGATGTTGACAATATCGGAGCTTTTCAGACACTAATTTCGTCTGACGTCACAACAATAACATTGATCCGACGTCTCCTTATTGTTTTCGGAGGTGCGGTGACGCAACGATCAGCTTTGTTTACATGCGTCGGACGCACGGCGTTCAGACCAAGCTGAATAGGCTTGAAAGCTTACTGCCTAGTAACAGGACACCCGGGCTCCTGCCCTTATTTCGTGGTGTCCTTTCACACTGACAACCGGGCAGGAAGGGTTAAGACTGAGTGCTCCACACATACGTGCAGTTTCAGTCTCTTGTCCTAATGACGGCATTCCAGGCAACCCTGTTAAGGGCTGCTTCACTTGTCAAGTTTTTGGATTCGAGATCGGCACGTATAGTCCGATTCCAGGTCTTCTTCGGTCCACCCCTTGGTGCAGCTCCCTCCACAATCACAGACCTGCATCTTTTCACCCAATTTTGTTCATCCATTCTCTCCACATGTCCATACCATCCCAGTCTATACTTTTACGCATCTCCTCGCTAATACTCTTTATATCTAAGCGTCTCCTCAGCTCATCATTTGTTATTCTATCCTGCAGCTTGGCCCCACACATCCATCTCACCATTCTCATCTCATTACGTTCCATTCTGTTGACATCCTCTACTTTAATGTTTCTGAGGCATACGTCATTGCAGTTCTAACACATGAGGCATACACCTTTCCCTTCAGGGGGAGAGGCATTCTTTTCATGGTCAGAATTGGCAGCAGTTCTCTGAACCTCCCCCAGATGGAAAGTCTATAATTCCACTGATCATGACCTTGTTTTGTCTATATTAACTCTTAGTTCCTTGTTTGCCACACCCTCCCTCCATCTATTGAGCTTTACCTCCGCTTCCGGCGCACTATCTGCGATAAGAACGAGTACATCTGCATATAACGACTCCCATGGCAGTCCTGTTCTAAATTCCCTTGAAAGAGCTTCCGGGACCAAAATTTCCTAATGTATGTAGTAGTATGGTCCAGACCTTACAGTTGCCAAGATGTGAACCTGAGACAAGTACAGTGCTGTGAATGAAAATGAATGCCTCTCACAGGTTAACCCCTTCAGTACCTGTGCCGTCCTTTTAACTTTATTCTGGCTACTATTAGACAATTTTATTCAGCTTTAGAAGGAGCCTCCAGCAATTAACAGGCTTCAAACTATCTCATTCAACTCTTTTTGACTACCACAGATCCTTCTTTTAAACTGCACAAAATCGTTTAAATATAGCTACAATAATATTAAAAAGATGTTGCCGGTCAAGAAGGGGTTAATGTATAGTTTGAAGGAGATATCTATCCATAGCCTATGATAGCGCAGTTGGAAAGTGTGTACATGCATAGATTGATATGCAGGATTCGAAACTGCATAATAAATCGTAGGCTTGTCCACCATTCTTTAACTGTCTTCGTCAGCGCAATGGACAAATGCACTTAATTTCGGTGTGAGCATCCTAGGTTCGAATCCCTGGACTGCCACATGTATTTGTTGATTTCATTAATTGAGTTTAGGAGTAAAGTCGGTTGGTGGAGGGAACATAATATTTCAAGACCCAATATGCATTTCTTTTCTGTTTTCCAGTTAGTATTAGACAATTTTATTCAGATTAGAAAAGGTATATGGTAGTCAGAGGGTAAATTGAGATAGTCTTTACCCATATAATTGCCACAGATCTTTCTAAAGCTGTATTTAATCATCTAGTGATAGCCAGAATAATCTGTCAAAATGCAGCACAATCTTCAAAGGTTTAAGAGCTTATCCTTTGATAATAATGTTTGTATTGAGTAAGACCATATACTGTATTGTCATTAATACAATACAGTACATTAATGAAGTCCGGGAAAGCCGCTGGGAGCTCCGGCATTGTTGCTTAGATGCTAAAAGCAGCTGGAGATATTGGGGTAAAATATGTCACAGAGCTGATTAATGCTATCATAAAGGAGGAAAAAATTCCCGATGCATGGCAAAAAAGTGTGATAGTAAATATATACAAAGGCAAGGGTGACTCCTTACACAGGGGAAATGATAGGGGTTTGAAAATGCTCAATCTAGTCATGAAAGTCAGCGAAAGGGTCTTTGAATGTATGATCAGGAAAAGTATTGCCATCAGCGACATGCAGTTTAGATTTATGCCAGGACATGGAATATCTGATGTTATCTTCATTCTTAGGCAACTGCAAGAGGTTCTTAGAGAAAATAGGGAGGTATAACTAGTTTTTGTAGATCTGGAGAAGGCCTTTGACCGGGTGCCAAGGAAAGTAATGCAGTGGGCTATGAGAAAACCCGGAATAGAAGAGTGGTTGGTGCGTGTGATAATAAGAATGTATGAGGGGTCACGGGCAGCAGTTAGAGTGAATTGGGGCCTGAGCGAAGAGTTCCCAGTGAAAGTTGGAGTTCACCAAGGTTCAGTGCTGAGCACATTACTGTTTGTTTTGGTCCTGGAGACTCTGTCAAGGGACTTTAGGACAGGACTCCCATGGGAGTTGTTATATGCAGATAGCCTAGTTCTTATCGCAGATAGTGCGCAGGAAGCCAAGGCAGTGTTCAAAAGATGGAAGGAGGGTATGGCAAACAAGGGTCTAAGAGTTAACATAGATAAAATAAAGGTCATGATCAGTGGAGTACAGCGCGGAACTATGGAAAGAAGTGGAAAATATCCAAGCGCAGTATGTGGGAAGGGGGTGGAAAGTAACTCAATTTAATGTTGCGTCTGTAGTGACTGGGTATACAAGATATGTAGTGGAGCTAGATGACCGTTGACAAGAATCATAAACTTTGAATGTGCAGTGTGCAAGGGAGAACTTGTGCTAAATGACCAGCGTGCTAGTGTTGATTTCGGCAGTGTAACGCTGGAGTGTGTGAATAATTTCTGCTATTTCATTACGTTCCATTCTGTTGACATCCTCTACTTTAACGGCCTGTGTTTCTGAGGCATACGTCATTGCATGTGTTAGAAGTGCAATGACGTATGCCTCAGAAACATGGGCCGTTAAAGTAGAGAATGTCAACAGAATGGAACGTAATGAGATGAGAATGGTGAGATGGATAGGTGGGGCCAGGCTGCAGGATAGAATAACAAATGATGAGCTGAGGAGACGTTTAGGTATGGAGAGTATTAGCGAGGTGATGCATACAAGTAGACTGGGATGGTATGGACATGTGGAGAGAATGGATGAACAAAATTGGGTGAAAAAATGCAGGTCTGTGATTGTGGAGGAAGCTGCACCAAGGGTTGGACCGAAGAAGACTTGGGATCGGACTATGCGTGCCGATCTCGAATCCAAAAACTCTACAAGTGAAGCAGCCCTTAACAGGGTTGCCTGGAACGCCGCCATTAGGACAAGAGACTGAAACTGCACGTATATATGGAGCACTCATTCTTAAAATGTTATGTATGTATGTATGTGTATGTATTTGGGCGATACGGTTTCCGCCGGAGGTGGCGCTGAAGCTGGCTCCATTGCTAGAGTCAGAAGTGGCTGGGGGAAGTTTAGAGAGCTGTTGCCACTCCTGACCATGAGAGGGCTCCCACTTCACTTTAAAGGGAACCAGATTAACTTGCACATGTAGTGATGTACACCCTATGTGATGGATTGTGCTTTTATTTTATTAAGCGTTATTTCTATATAGCGATTTTTATTAGTTCTTTTGCATTTATCTTGTGTCATTCCAGTTTTGGTTTGTTTGTTTTGTAAGTTTTACAATTTAATATACTGTACCTCATGTGTTAGGAGTGCGATGATCTATTATAATGTAAAACTTGCAAAATAAACAAACCAAAACTGGAACGACACAAGATAAACGCAAAGGGACTAATCAAAATCGCTATGTGGAAATAACGCTACATGCGCAAGTTAATCTAGTTCCCAAGCAAACTAATCGCACTTATAGCAACGCACTATCGTCATGTTCAAGGAATTAGTCAGTTTGGGAAGTACGGGACATTCTGGTAAATTTGACTAAATTCTGTGTGAATAAAGAAACTACAATTTGTATCAAATTTTATAAGATAATTTGCAATTTGACAAGATATCTATAATAGTACAAAAAACATACAGCACTCACTAACGATAGTGCCTCGGAGACTTGGCCGGTTAAAGCGGAGGATATCAATAGAATGGAACGGAATGAGAAGAGAATGGCGAGATGGATATGTGAGGTTAACCTGAACTTCCCAAATTGACTAATTCCTTGAACATAACGAGAGTGCGTTGTTATAATATGTGAGATTAATTTACTTGGGAAACAGATGCACTTGCTCATGTAGTGATGTACATCCTATGTAGTGGTTTTGTGTTCTTTTATTTCATAATTTTATTTTAATAAAGTGTTTTTTCCACGTAGCGATTTTGATAAGTTCTTTTGTCTTTATATTGTGTCGTACCGGTTTTTGTTTGTTTGTTTTGCAAGTTTTACATTATAATTCCATGAGTGAGTGGTAATATACCGGTACTGTTTTTTACCTTACAGGTAATTCAGAACCTTACCTGACATGAATGTGAGCTGTTATATCTTACCTTATATTTAGCTAATTACTGTAAGTATGTGTAAATATCTTATTGAAATTATTGTTGGCGATATTTTCAACGCCTGGACTGCCTGGGATTCAAACTCTGGTACAGCGAGATCAACCCCTTCCCACCGCTCCACTTCATTTATAGGGGCCAGACCAGGTCGTGTTGCTACGAGATGGTTTGGGCCCGAGATCGTCAGTGGTGAAAAAGGTTAGGTTAGATCA
Organism: Paralithodes platypus; assembly: GCA_032716605.1. Classification (NCBI taxonomy): domain Eukaryota; kingdom Metazoa; phylum Arthropoda; class Malacostraca; order Decapoda; family Lithodidae; genus Paralithodes; species Paralithodes platypus. The sequence goes on from CM064488.1 coordinate 34,133,038, forward strand.
TGAATTCAGTGGACTAGTAGGAGTTCAGTATTGGAGGAATAGTATTGTTCTGTAATTTTAGCAAGTATAGATTCAAATTTTGCTTTTAGATTATTAACCCCTTCAGCAGGATGACATAATTTTCTTAATATTCTGGTTGCCATTAAATTTTGACGAAAAATCAACATTTTGCGACCGTTTTTTGGACCATATTTGGAATGCTCTTAATGTGCTTAGTACAATGGCGGAAACTATTTGTGTGGCCTTAGGAGCTATTCAAATTTTGTTCTCACAAACTGGACATTGTGTTAGGTTAGGAGTTTATTCACCCATATTTGTTGATTTAGGAGGTATTCAAATTTCTATCTATCTATCTATTGCCCGACGCCGTGATCCCCAAAGGGGTGGCCACGAACGAACCGCCCCCATGCACCTCTGTCCCTAGTCAGTTGACGTCCCTCCCCCCAACCAGCACCGCCTTCGTTCATATACTTCCTCACTCCATCCTTCCACCTCTCTTTCGGTCTACCTCTCCCTCTCTGTCCCTCCACCTCACTCTCGTACACCCTCTTAGTCATTCTCTAGCTTTCCATACGTTCCATATGGCCGAACCATCTCAATACTGTATAATACAGGTAATACTGTATAATAATGTGAACTATAATTCTTTGAGGTCTACTGGAACCTGTACAGATTACTATTTGCTCTTGAGTTTTCTGGGAGTTCATTACTTTACTGGAAGCTTGGAAATTAACCATTAAAATTTGTTTACACAATTTTGAGCTGCTAAACAAATTACAAATTTATAAAAAAATTATACCTTTGGAATCACAATGTCATAAAGAATCTGAATATACTATTAATAATATAACCTTCGATAATGACCCGACAAGTGCCTTAGGTTTTTGTCGAAAAATCAACATTTTGCTAGGACGTTATTTGGACTATATGCATTCTCCTCTCAAATACCATCACCTTGCATTTCCCTACATTAACCTTTAACTTTCTCTTTTCACACACCCTGTCAAAAAGTGTGACAACTCTCTGGAGCTCCTCTGCACTCTCTGCCAGCAGGACCGGATCATCTGCATATAGGCATGTTATAAAAGGATTTCATTGCCATTTGAAACTTCCCTCCCAACCCGTATACTGTACTGTCAACATATCCCACAGACCTTCCCAATCTACTTTGTTGTAGGCCTTTTCCAAATCCATGAATGTTGCATAAAGTTCTCTGTTCTTGGCCAAATACTTCTCCACTACATACATACATACAGTACATACAAGTTTAAAGACCGTTTTTCCACAGAGAATGTGGTTACAGTCTCACATCCTAAATGGCGGCTTTCCAAGTGGCCCTGTCAAGGGCTGCCTCTGTGTCAAGTTCTTTCCACGTTCACAGTCCGGCCTTTCTTCACCCAGTTCTGATCATCCATTCTCTCCCCGTGTCCAAACCAACCAAGTCGGCTCGTGCGCATCACTTCACTGACACTCCTAATGCCCAGACGCCTTCTTAATTCCTCGCTCGATACCCCGTGCCTGAGGTTAATCCCCCATATCCATCTCACCATTCTCTTCTCATTCCGTTTCATTCTATTGATATCCTCCGCTCTAACCGGCCAAGTCTCCGAGGCATAGATCATCGCACTCCTAACACACGAGGTATATACCTTCCCTTTAAGGTGAAGTGGGAGCCCTCTCATGGTCAGGAGTGGCAACAGCTCTCTAAACTTCCCCCAGCCACTTCTGCCTCTAGCATTGGAGCCAGCTTCAGCGCCACCTCCGGCGGAATGCGTATCACCCAAATAGCAGAATTATTTCACACACTCCAGCGTTACACTGTTGTTGTTGTTGTTGTTCCCCAGGCTCTCTGGCCGAACAGCCCCAAGGTCTCGAGCAAGGCCAAGGCCATAAACGAGCGCCCCCACAAAACCCTCCCTGCTTACCACTAACAAAGCCCGGGTGACCGAAGCCACTCCAAGGCAGGGAGCTGAGGAGGGTGCGGAAACGCCCGGGAAACCAAAGCACCACCCAAGGCCCTGTGCCACTCAGCAATTATGAAGGGAAAGTTGAGGGGCAAGGGGAAAATGTGACGCTTTGGCTCCCAATCTTGGCAGTAGGGAGGTCAATCCACGGAAAAGACGCCGTCACTTGAGATCTAGAAGATATATAAGTAAAAGGAACAGTCAGAGTAAGCTATGGGTATGGCAGAGATCGCTCAGCTCTCAATCTGATAGACCAGCCCATCACCACATGACTAGAACACAATCCTCTCAGCATCAGCTAGGAAAGGCCCTAGAAAGCCACCTTTGGCAGGGGGATAGCTCCCCTATTTCAACTCCTTTCGGGGTTGGGAACCCACATTACACTGTTGAAATCAACACTAACAGGTGGTTCATTTAACACAAAATCTCACTTGCACACTGCACATTCAAAGTTTATGATTCTTGTCAAAGGTCCTCTAGCTCCACTACATCTCTTGTGTACCCAGTCACTACAGATGCATCATTGAATTGAGTTGCTTCCCACATACTGCGCATGGATAGTCGCTGCTTCTTTCCATAGTTCCGCGCCCTAATCCAATGATCATGACCTTTGTTTTATCTATGTTAACTCTTAGACCCTTGTTTGCCATACCCTCCCTCCATCTTTTGAACACTGCCTCTGCTTCCTGCGCACTATCTGCGATAAGAACTAGGCCATCTGCATATAACAACTCCCATGGGAGTCCTGTCCTAAGCATATAGATAGATAGATAGATAGATAGATAGAAAATTAATGGCATAAATGGGCATGCGTGCTCGGACCAGCCAAAACCCAAATCCAAACACCCTAAAAACCTATAATAATATCGTAAATTGGGCCATCGGATAGTGAGGGAGACCTGTATACGTAAATGAAAAATTAACATAAAAACTAAATAAGTTATTATTACTCTCCCTCCAGGGCCTGTGTTTGACATTGATCATGTTGGCCATCTTCAAGAAGGCCCTCCCGGCCCTCCCAATATCCATCACTTTCGGCCTCATCTTCTACTTCTCTACGGCCCTGCTGGTAGTTCCATTCACTGAAGAATTGGCTAGTCAACAGGTCTACATATAGTATTGGCGAAAATTATAATCTTTTTCTTTTATACAGTAGTACTTTTTTTTTCTTTAGCGATAGTGATAGGCCTACAATGTGGAGAAAATGAATAACTTGTGATGAAGATAATGTATGACAGGGTATGAAACAAATGAATGTCTCCCAGTCAACAGGTTTACAGTATATATATACAGTATAGTAGCTATTGCCAGAAATTATAATTATATAGTTTCTCTCATTAGTCTTTGTTTTCATTTTATTACATTTTTAAAATGGTAGGCTTGTGCATAATTCTTTAACTGTCTTGATAGCGTAATGCATAAATGCGCAGAATTTCGGTGTGAGTATCCTAGGTTCGAGTCTTGGAGTGCCACATGTATTGTTGATTTCATTAATTGAGTTTAGAAGTAAAGTTGGTTGGTGAAAAAATATGAATACCTTACCCAGACTCCCAATGATTTTACATGTTTTGATAGAAACAGGCCTCCTTACCAATGGTAGGGAACCTATTCAAAACACAGGCGGTCTGGGTAAGCAATACAATTATAGGCTGTCTAAGCAAGTGATAAAATTGGGTTTATGTAGGCCCTGGGTCTGAAAGATTTGGAATTATAATTTTGTTTTTTTATAAAAAAGATTTGAAGTGATAGATGGATACCGGTATGTAAGAAAGTTAAATCTCTCAATTGACAGATCTACACAATATAGATTTGAATAAACCCCCCTACTACTACAGCCCTTGACGAGATTGGGGGGCTTTGGAGCCGGCGACTGGGGCTTGATGGGGGAGGGTCTTGGAATTTTCCCTTTCCCTCTCCCCTCGAGCTTTCGTCGTCGGCTTGACTAATTGTGCGTAGTTTTTCATTCCTCTTTCTATGTTTTTCCCCTTCTGTTCTTATTCTGTCCCATTTGGTTGTCCTCGTGCAGCCTATATCACATGCCTCCCTGGCCTGGCTAGGTAGTAGGCTCCTTCCCTGATTTGTCTCTTCGGTTGCTGATGCGGCCGGGCTGACTTGATTCCCCTCAGTATTGCATTTTTTTACCTTCGACCTGATCTTTCATTCTTCGCTAATGATCACTTCTTGGTTGGTGCTGCAGTGTAGCATTTCTTGCCTTATCCTTCGGCCCTGCCTTATAAGAGCTCTGCTGTGGAGCGCATGCGGTCCGGCTAAACTGATGAAATGACGAGAAATGTCTGCGTATCTTCCCCTTCCTAGATTTGTTCACCTCCTGCCCTTCCCTATCTATCTTGACTTGATTAGTTGTCCATCTTGATCTAATCCTTAGTGGCCATAGGGCCAGCCCTATGAGAGTTCTTTTGTGGAACTCAGTGGTCTGCTTAAACTAATTTTATATAAAATATAAGAATTGAATACAATTGTAAAGCTTTTCCTTTATTGTTTTTATTTATGTGGTAGAAGGTTTATCTCCCATTTAGCAAGTCTACATACCTGTATACTATTTGTTATATTCCTAGATATATTTTTCCCTTTTTTAAGTGAGAATTATGTAACAAAGGCATCTCTCCACAAGTCTACTAATGATATTGGCAATACTTATTTCCTATATTGACATAGAAGGAACACAAATCCTTCTCTTTTCCATTAGTGTTAGTGTCAACTAATTTTTGAGAGGTAATTATAAGAGTGAGAGAACTCTATTTATTATTGATAATCTGGCAACCTCTGCATCATAAAAACGTGAAAGGGTTAATATTTAAATTTAATATTTAACTAGCTTTCTATTCCATATACTCAGGCCCAATCCCCACTTTTCCTATTTTTATTTTAGTTTTTTTCCAGCTTTTCCTTTTTTTAGTTTTTTAGGGGGTGGCCAACTCAAGACAGAGCCAGAATAGGGATAACACAACAGAAAACAATGAACACACAAAAACAAAATACAAATTCACACACATCTAAGTCATCCAGGAGAAGACCCAGAGACTAGGGTCACCAAAGTCCCTCCAGAACCTCCCCGACCACCCGGAGAAGTTCCGATCTCGGCAGGCAGACATGCAGCAGAGCGAAACCACAAGCCTGTCCACCACACTTCCAGGCGCACCCTTCATATAAACCGTCTCCCCGGGCCAGGCGCCTGATGGACTATTATCTAGCCCAACTTGCGCCCGACCCCTTCCCTCAAATGACCACGTTTTCACTCATCTATTCACAAGCATTCTCCATTCATTCTAAATTTGTAATTTGACAAGATATCAACAATATTACAAAATACACACGGCACTCACTAAGAATAGTACTATCGGGTAGGTACCTGTAGCATAGCATAATAACCTACATTTATTATCATGAGACCGGAACTGCACCCTGTGTGGAGCACTCGTCATTATCAACTCTGCGTAAGCAGAGTGGTATCGCCCCCCGTATAGTGGTACATGCAAACCGAAATGTCTGTCCGTCTGTCTGTCTGTCTGTCTGTCCGTCCGAGAACTCCTCCTAGACAGTTTGACGGATTTTCACCAAACTTCACACAAACGTTTGGTGTGTGAATGCGACGGTAATTAAAAACAGATTTTTTGAATTTGTGCAATAGTTATGATCTTAGGTCCAAAAAAAAATCCCCCCCCCCCCCCCCCCCCTCCTTCAGGACCCCCACCGCCCACCCTGTACCTATTCCCTGTGTGTGTGTGTGCCCCGTAGGGGCACACACACACAGAAGTTTGAATTGTTTTGAATTTGTGCAATAGTTATGATTTTAGGTCTAAAATATGGTTTTGCCCCTCCCCCCCCCCCTCAGGACCCCCTACCCTGTAGGCTACCTATTCACAAGCAATGATGATGGCGTTCTGTGTGTGTGTGCCCCGTTAGGGACAGCAGTGATGATGATGGTGATGATGATGATTACAGTACTTGATATGATGGTGACAGTACTAGTAGTAGTGATGATGGTGACAATCAATGATGATAGTTGTAGTGATAATGATGACAGTAGTGATGATGGTTACAGTATTAGTGGATGATGGTGAGTAGTAGTGATTATGGTGAAAGTTGTACTGATGATGAGAGTAGTAGTGATGATGGTGAGAGTAGTAGTGATGATTATAATAGGAGTAGTTCTGATGATATTAATGATGATAGTGACTGGTAGTGATGATGGTGACCGATCGCAGAGTTGGGTATGCCGTTTTGATTTTGGGCAAAACGGCACGTCTACTTTATACAACAGTAGTGATGATGAGAGTAGTAGTGATGATTATAATTATTATGTTCTAGCCAACAACCAACTCTACTCCTAAAATCGATTAATGAAATATTACAAACACATGTGGCAGTCCGTGGATTCGAACCCTGGATGCTCACACCGAATATCAACACCTTATGCATTACACCACGAAGGCAGTTAGAAGTAGCGCTGATGATATTAATGATGATAGTGACTAGTAGTGATGATGGTGACCAATCGCAGAGTTAGGTATGCCGTTTTGATTTTGGCGAAACGGCACGTTTACTTTATTATCAACTCTGCGTAAGCAGAGTGGTATCGCCCCCCGTATAGTGGTACATGCAAACCGAAATGTCTGTCTGTCTGTCCGTCTGAGAACTCCTCCTAGACCGTTTGACGGATTTTCACCAAACTTCACAAGAACCTTCGGTGCGTGAATGCGACGGTAATTAAAACAAATTTTTTTGAATTTGTGCAATAGTTATGATCTTAGGTCCTAAAAAAAAAATTGCAACCCCCGCCCCCCCCCCTTCAGGACCCCCACTGCCCACCCTGTACCTATTCCCTGTGTGTGTGTGTGCCCCTACGGGGCACACACACACAGAAGTTTGATTTTTGTTTAATTTGTGCAATAGTTATGATTTTAGGTCTAAAATATGGTTTCCCCCCACCCCCCTCAACCAGAACCCCCCCCCTCCTCCTCCTCAGGACCCGCCACCCTGCATCTATTCCCAAGCAATGATGAGGCGTTCTGTGTGTGTGTGGGGCACACTTCTGTTAGGGACAGCAGTGATGATGATATGGTGATGATGATTACAGTACTAGTAGTAGTGATGATGGTCATCATAGTAGTGATGATGGTGACAATCAATGATGATAGTTGTAGTGATAATGATGACAGTAGTGATGATGGTGATAGTACTAGTGATGATGGTGAGTAGCCTAGTAGTAATTATGGTGAAAGTTGTAGTGATGATGACAGTAGTAGTGATGATGAGAGTAGTGATGATGGTAAGAGTAGTAGTGATGACTGTTATAGTAGTAGTGCTGATGATAGTAATGGTGATATATATTAGTGACTAGTAGTGATGATGGTGACCCATCGCAGAGTTGGGTATGCCGTTTTCATTTTGAGCAAAACGGCATGTGTAGGCCTACTTTATTATTTTTTTGTTTTTCCCTTTTTTTTTGTTTTTTTTTAAATGTGTATGGAGGAGACAAAAGACAAGTTGCCTGTAACGAATGTCTCCCCCCAAAGCCAAGGGAGTGACAGAGCCCAATTCAAGGGACATTGGAGTCCTAATATTTTTTGTATAAATTTCACTCCACACACCAAACTCCTCCAAACGAAATTAACCTATAAACGGCGAGCTGGGTGTATTGAACACCACTGTTCTGGGCGAGCATATTAGGCTCCATTCATGCCTATAATCGTCATTTTACGATAAAAATCGTTATTACTTATTCATATGTGCCTATTTTACCTTCACTATGAAGATAGTAACCTGTAACAACAATAAAACAAGTGAGAATAAGGTTTTTATGGTCAAAATCACGAATAAACATGGAGCAGCCCATTCATGAATTGTGGAGCAAATTGAAGCAACCCCTCCCTTCTTAAGGCCTCAAGCCTGACTGACTCACTCACACTCTCCCTGGCCTTACGCAACACACTCGCTAGTCATATGACCACACCATAGAACCGGCTTGGAGATGCTTACACGAAAATATACCAACGAATTAGGGAATAATAGGGAAAATATGTGATAATTGAAGGGGGGAGGGGATGTGGATGAGTGATATGATGTATAGAGAAAACAAAATTGTTTTAAGTGCTACTGGGGCCTTTTAAAATGTTTTTTTTAGGCCTTCCCTCTTAAGAGCTTTGCCGCCATTGCCCAGTAAAACTTCTTAAGAGCTTTCTCGCCGTTGCCGGGTTAATGAAAGAATCTGATCATACCGGTGCCTGGACGAACGAAGTTTAAAGCAGTCTAAAGGGGGTATCACTCTGGGCCAATTTTTGCCCTTCTATCGCAAAAAACGGAGCTACCGCCCTTCTCCAGCACAAATATCGCCATTTGACGGAGCTAGGATGCAGTCCGCACTGGGTGGGAAGCATCGTCTTTTGACGGAGGTAAATTGTCAGCCTCAATACGGCTCTCATTTATTCCCAATGATATCTCAAGTATATGACGTCGAAATATATATTTGCTACAGAATATAGGTTTGATTCCTGAAGGGAAGTAGAGAAAACCTAATATTTAGTAGGGCCCCGTAATCATTGACGACTTCGCCTATTAATAATAATAGTCTCCATTCAACATCCTACGCCAGCATTTTGAATAGCCCGCGCGGAAGTATTATGGAGTACTCGTCATAAATGCACGCTTAATTCCCTTATGTGATCGTCATTTTGATCGGGTACCCTACAGAAAAAAAATCCGTAAAACATAAAAAAGAAAAAATAACTTAACCCGTTGAGCCCCGGCTAGTTATAATATTTTGTTCACCCCAGTCCCAAGCCATTTTCTCTTCTTTTTTTTGTTTGCTAAAATGGAAGACAAGGATGAGAAATGAAAAAAAATAAAATAAAAAAATCACCTCGGATTTTTTTTTTTTGCGGGGGGGGAGCCTCAACAAAATTTGTTGAGCCAAAATGGAAGAGAGTGGTGAGAAATGAAGAAAAAAATAAAAAAAAATCACCTCGGTCATTTGGGGGCGGGGGGGGGGGTCGAAAGTTCGTCTTCCCCGCATGACCACCTGCCCGGGAGCACTAGGGTGAAAACTGAGTATGGCATTGTACGGCATACATCCTAAGGAGTGTCTCACATAAATCTCAAGCCTCTAGCTCCCATACGACCGGAGTAATGAAGGTTCAAAGTGGCGGTGAACTAAGGGTGTAAAGTATCCCCACTAAGCCCACCACCACCGGCCGCGCGGCTGTCTTGGCCCGCTCACACCTACCGGCCCGGCTCCCACACACACTACGGTACCTCCCCCTCCTATTCTCCCGCCATTTCCTACCTTACGAGCCACGTAAATGATTTTAATATGCCGGACGCACGTGTTGCGTCGCTGGGAGTTGGTGATAACAAACTGCCGACGCATCACGTGCGACGCTGGGTCTCAATGGGTTAATATCTGTTATCATATGACTTGCCATATACGTGGATTTCTCATGTTTTGCTTCCCCGACACCAGGCCCTCTAGCGGCCATCTTCGTTCTTCACTGATATAGCCTACCAAGAATAAACTATGGAAATCAACGAATGGAAGTGGGACGGTTGGGAGGGACAGAGTCGTCAATGATTACGGGGCCCTACTAAATATTAGGTTTTCTCTACTTCCCTTCGGGAATCAAACCTATAATTTAATAGGGCCCCTCCATCATTGACGACTTCGCCTGATTATCAAGACTGGAGGCGGGACATTCGTAAAATATCCTAACCTCAGGGAAGAAGAATCCAGATAACATTTTCTTAAGTTTTATTGTATGCAATACAACATATACAGGTACATAAAAAGGTATAAAAGATTTGCAAGCAGTGTGTGGCATTAAGAAACTGCTTGCTCATGTTCAGATCTTTGCAATCGATCGTATGCATGAAATAAGTGGACACGCTTGTGTCCCCTAGAACTATAACTGCAGTAGTTATTCGTTCCATCCTAAAATTATTTGTACAGTAAATATATTTGTACACTTTGGTAAAAAACATACATAGTTGCAACTATGCGATATATCTTCTTAGAATTTAAACAATAACATTAATACTGGACTGTAGAACCCATCCTATCACAGCTCGTGATACATCACAATCTCCAAGGGTACAGAGGGGATATGGACTAATCCGCACCCCCCCCCCCTTTTTTTAAACAAAACCACTTATAAATAAAAGAACATTACCTACTGTACTCGTTGCCGTAAAGCTACACAGGTACGCTTTGGTTTATCTAGAGCAACAGACAGGTAGCATGTAAGGAACGTATGATTGGAAGCCCATAGTTGTAAGCCCATAGTTGTGTATTTGCAATATCATCTACTGAAAAATGTTGCAGAAATCTGAGGGATACTGCCCATTTCCTGATATCGTGAGCCCTGCCTGTCACGCCAGGATTGCTTTCCCTGATAACGTCGACAAGCAAGGAAGCTAACTTCCGTTTCGTAACACGCTTACCTGCACGGTTAACCCATAAAGCACCTGGTTGGCGAGGTCGTGCAGCCCTCATAAACTTTGTGAGTGCTTGCACAGGACATAAGAGGTGATGAGTGAGGCCTCTCTTCAAGGCCAGGACGGAAAATTCAGAAAAAACATGGTCCGAATGTTCGTTCTTAGCAATAAAAGTGGGAGACGGCACGATTTGAACATGGTCGTGCAGTCTCCCAAACCTGAGGCAGTTAGGTTCGTTGCTCATCGCCGCCAGCTCAGACACCCGGTTTCCGGTGGCAAGCGCCATGAGGAAGACAGCCTTTTTTAACAGTGAGTAAAAATCCGGCGCATTATTATATTTGCGCGATTGAAGGACTTCTAAGGCTTTATCAAGTGACCAGGTGGGCATGAGCTGACGGGGTGGTGGACGTAGCTTGTAACACGCCCTCATAAAACCTTACTCCTCCGCCTGCAGTATGGAAAGGCCAGGGAGATCAAAGGAGGGGGTTCTAATGGCAGACAAATGATTTTTTAATGCGACGACTGAAAATTGTTTCTGCTCGAGTAGATAGTCTAAGTATTTGAAAATTAACACTCCCGAGGCAGTTGTTTGTCCTGACTCAACAATCCAGGTTGCAAAAGTTTTTCAATGGGATTGATATTATCTCCTGGTAGACAGAGTGTACTGGTTCATTAACTTATTAGTGACACTCCCAAATTGTGCTAACCATTTGGCATAGTAAATATCCATAAGGCAAAACTGAGCGAGGTCCGAAGGTTGCCAATAGTTTCCAAGTGGAAAGCGGAGACCGGGAGGGACACCGGGGTCCTGCACCACTGTTGCAATTGGTGGTACCATACCTGGGCCGGCCATAGCGGCGCGATTAGTGCGACCTGGCCCCGGTAATCCCTCAGCTTGTGAATGACTTTGCACATTAACACAGTCTGGTGGAGGAAACAGATAGATTGAGGTCCACCTGTTCCAATCTACCGGCAACGCATCGGGTCCCCCCGCCGGGGTTACCCCGTGACGTGTGAGAAAGAGTGGGAGTCTGTGGTTCTCTGTGGACGCAAACAAGTCCACCTGTGGACGGGCCGGCGTTGCAATCATCTTGTTGAAGATAGCCTGTTTGATTGTCCATTCTACTAGTGTGCTCCGCCGGCGAGAGAGAGCGTCTGCCCAGACGTTCGCCACGCTGGGGAGGTATGTTGCATGCAGGGAAATTCCTAGTGAGTCGGCTAGGGTAAAAATTTGTTCTGAAACCTTCAGCAACTCTCGTGACCTCACTGATCCTTGTCTCTGAATACAAAAAACTGCAGTTTGGTTGTCCATTCGGAACGCTATCGATTTGTTTTTCAAAGTCATGCCGTGAGTTTGGAGAAAGAAGAGGTGGACTAAAAGCTCTTGCTTGTTGATATGTGACTGGCTGTCTGTTAACCAGACGCCCTGACCCTGATGGCCTAGACTTGACTGATATCCCCAACCTAGTGTGCCCAAGGCGTCTGTGTCTACCCATACCGTAGGAGGGGGAGAAACCCATGTCATGACAGAGTAGAGGACTTCCCGCCTGGTCCAGACCGAGAGTAAGTTGTGGATTAATGGAGGAATTGGCCATAATTTCTTCTCCGGCAAGAGAGGGAACACTTTGTTGCCTTCCAGGATTAATCGCTTGACTTTCAATCGGCCCACCTTGACTGTTAATTGTACCCAGTTGAGGGAACCGATCAGGGAATCCCACATTTTCCTGGTCGTATCCAGACTGTGAAGGAACCGGAACAGTTTCTTGCAAAATCTGCCGCGGTTGTCCACACTCTGAGTAAGAGTCAGAGCGGCGGTGTCCCAGACAAGCCCTATCCACTGAATAGTCCGTGCGGGGACAAGGTGAGACTTTGCCAAGTTCACTTTGAACCCTAGGGTTTGTACATGAGTTAACACTTAGTTTACATGGTCTTGACATAATTCCAAAGAGTTTGCCACTACTAGGCAGTCGTCCAGATACCAAAACACCTGTATGCCTCGAACTAACAGGGGTAAAAGAGCTTGCCGGACGAGTTTCGTAAACACTCTCGGTGCTAGGTTCAACCCGAACGGCATCCTATAAAAGACAGAAGTCTTGTGCCGTACCCTCAGAGCGAGGAATTTTTGGAACCGCTTGTTTATAGGGACATGCCAATAGGCATCTTTGAGATCGATCGAGCACATCCAACCTTGCGGTGGAAGTGCGAGTCTGAGTTGCTGAACAGTCAACATCCTGAAGGGTGAATTCTCTATAAAGGTGTTCAGGAGCGAGAGATCTAGAACTGGTCGCATCTGCACACTGTCCCTTTTTGGCACTAAGAAGAGTCTTGACGTGAAAACTGGATGATTGGCATTGACCGGAATAAGGACCTGTTTGGTAATAATTTCCTGAAGTAGAGCCTCCTCCTCCTGAGACACATTGATGTATTCCCGTGGCTGACGCAGTCGGGGCCGAATCACCTGGCCACCGCCAGGTGATTCCTTTGCTCACTACCTTCCTGGACCAGGTATGCTTGGGCCAGGCTGAGCGGAATGAACGGAACGAACCTGGGTGCAACCGGGGCTCGTCCTTTAAAGCAACTCTCTAATCCTGTGTCTTTGAGCACGGCACCGGGATGTGGAGAGTATGAGTGGCTAGTTTTTTGGAGGGGGAGGTGGGTTGGCATCGGACGCTTGGCTAGTTTTGGCTGATGATGGGCCCTGATTACCTTTGTGGGGGGCCTTACCCTTATACCCAGAATGTTTATCTTGTTTGGGTTTGTGCGGATTACCTCCCTGCTGAGGAGGTGGTCTGGGGTCTCTTGGTGATTGCTTAGCTTGGGGCTGGTATGGTTTGTTACCGCCCTTTGACTTATGAAAGGGCTTCTTAGCCGGGTCCTTCCTAGCTTGGGAGGTAACCTGCTTCCAACCACTCACCATATTAAAAACAAGACTCCAAGTTTCAGAGTTAAGGAGGGTGGCAGTAAGTACCGGGGAGAGAGTTACCCGGCGACCTATGTCCGCCGGTAACTTTCTCACCAGATGGACTCTCAGATCTTGGCGGGCTCGAACCGCTTCTAAGATCGCAATTCTAATGTCCCCTAGTGACTGAATGGAGTTTTGAAGCAAGAGTCTTCGAGACAGCTCAGTAGCTCTTCTAACTTAGGGGTCAGCTATGGCCGAGATAGTACATGAAAGAGAGGCGGCTACAGGTGAGCAGCCGGGGGGGGGGGGGGGGGGAGAAAATGGTTCATCAAGGGAATGCAAGGACACTTTGAGCGCCGCCAGAAATGTAAGTAAATCTGATGATACTCCTTCAGCTTTGGCTACTGGCAAAGAAAAGTAAGTATGATTTTCTTGAGGAATCTGATGTGAAGATTTAGAAGTAATAGTAGCAGCAAAAACCTGAGCTTCTAACTCCCAATCTACCGAAGGGCCTACTCCCACCTGCCCCATCTTCAGAATCGGGGTATGTGGTTGGTCGAGGACCGGGGTTGTAGCCAACTCCGGCGTAAGAGCATTCAAGGCTTTGACATCGTTGATGCCATCAGCCTTAGACCAATCAGCAAACAGTCTTACAGATGCGGCGGGGGGAATGGCCGGTGCAGCTGAATAAACAAAATAAGTCGGGTTGTACGAACTTGGTACACCCTTAACCAGCACATCTAACACCCAGCCTGGGCTTCTAACCTAGCTGAAACACATCATAAGACCTTACAGACTATTCAAAAATAAAGCCCTGAAGATCATTACAGGCTGCACAGCTACTGCACCCACAGATCACCTACATCAAGAAACCAAAATCCTCAAAGTCAAAGACCATCTGGACATGAGAGGCACTCAATTCCTGGCAGCAGCCTCCACAAATCAAGACCACCCACTAAACTACATGGCAACACACCCACAGACACCAAGAAATATCAAAACAACACCCAGCACACGGTATCACACACAATTACTGTCCTCTCTCCCTCCCTGCCCACCCTGAACCAACTTCCAGAAGCACATCCATACTCATATCACAGACAACACGCAACTGCAAGCATGACCTCCCAAAATCCCTCCTTCCGAATCCTCCCTTCCTCGCGAGGACAGAGTCCACCTGGCCAGGCTGAGATGCGGACACCATCCAGCTCTCCTGAGCTATCAGAAGAGACTGGATGACTCCGTTGTCGACGCCTGCCCGGGATGTAACACAGCACCCCATACCATTAAACACATCATAGAAGACTGCATTCACACAACCACTTACGCCAACAACACAATCTACACTCAATGAGAGCTCTGTGGGAAAGCCCGATCGTGGCCATGGCCTTCCTCAGGGACTCGGGGCTGTTCGGCCAGGCAGCTTAGGGAACAACAACAACAACACCCTCCCTGCCTCGTCTTTTGCCCTAAATTTACGATTCTTATTGATCTCAATGGACCATCCGCCGGGAACAGGGGGGTCCCCTGACACCGAAGGTTGAGCTAAAAGGGGGTTCTCTGGTAACACAGGGTACCCAAGAGCAGTCAGGACATAGAGGAGGGGCATGGGGCCCTTCCTCAGAGGTGTCTTATCTAAGGGAGGTGGGGGGACGTCAGCAACAACCCTTAAGGTGGACATAGCTAGCGTCGCCAGCACTGTAGTGCCTGGAGACGCGGCCACCACCGGGGTTGGACAAGAAAGAAGGAAACCTGGGGGATCTAAGGGCCTGACAGCAGAAGTGCTAGGGGACACAGCTGAGGTAGGGACTGGGGGATCCGAAGAGGCAGGGATTTGATAATGTTGCATCACTTTATGCAATAACTCGCTTATCTGATCAGAAGTCATACATTTACTGTGGGAATCTCTAGATGAGTGGGAATTAGTTCCACTAATTTCTTCTTATCTTCATAACAGAAAAATATGTGTAATGGTAGATGGCCTTTATTCTCAATTTCACTCAATAAATGCTGGTGTTCCCCAGGGATCAGTTTTGGCCCCAACTCTGTTCCTCATTCATATCAATGATCTCATATCTACCACTCATAATCCAATACATTCCTACGCAGATGACTCAACACTCCACAGTTCCTTCACATTTACCAATTCTTTCACCCAACCCAATCTTATAAATTCAAAAATAAACACTGCAATTTCTCTGAACCAGGACCTTTCTAGAATTGATGAATGGGGACAAGAGAATCTAGTTTCCTTTAATGCACAGAAAACCAAGTACATTCAATTTTCTAACCGACAGAATCTCACTGACTCCCATATATTTTTTAATGATGTAAATATTCCCACTTCCCCTAGTATTGACATTCTCGGTGTAACATTAACTACTAACTTGAGCTGGACACATTATGTTAGAAGCATTGCTAAGAATGCCTCTAAAAAACTGGGACTCCTGTATAGAGTTCGAGAATTCTTCACTGACGAGCAGTTGGCCGTAATATATAAAAGTCATGTGCGCTCTCAGATGGATTACTGTTCACCTCTGTGGGGTGGAAGTGGAGTGGTTGCATTGAGGCAGTTGGACAAAATTCAAAATAAAGCTATTAGATTAATCAATAACCCTGCAATCACACAGGACCTTCCTACATTAGCCATACGAAGAAACGTTGCATCTCTTGCATTATTCTACAGATATTTTCACAGCAATTGTTCCGAGGAACTTGCTTCAATTGTGCCGCCTCTCCACATCTTTCCCCGTAGAACTAGGGCAGCTGAGAGCGCCCATGAATTTACACTTTCTCCTCCACAATGCAGAACTTCTGCTTATCAGAATTCATTTATCCCCAGAGCTACTACTCTTTGGAATTCACTTCCCTCGAATTGCTTTCCACAAACTTACAATCTACAAATGTTTAAATCCAGTTGTTACAAACATTTTATGAATGGAGGATGCCTTTAGGCACATGGACCTTTTTGTTTTATCTGTGTTTTTCCTTCCTCCGTTCATTGTCTCTTAAAAAAAAAAAAAAAAAAAAAAACTAGCCTCAGAAGAATTACCTGGGAGAGACTGGGGAGCCGGGGAGAACAAACCATCCGCCGGCTCCTCACTCTGCTCAAAATTCTCTTGTTGTATCTCTACTTAGTTATCTGCTGGGGGCCATGGCAAATCTGGAACTGATGAAGGCAACATGTCTATGTTACTGTCCTCAGTTTGTTCAGGAATGACGTTAAAAAGAGATTGAGAGGGTTCAGATTGACGCCAATAACCCCCTGCCACCACGGGCTGGCAGTCTTGAGTCACTTGAGATCTGAAATGGGACCCCGCCGGATAACCCCTGTACTGGTCGGCTAGAACCCTACTTGGGCCTGTCGATCTAAGACTACGGGGAACAAAATTCAATTTTGGTATGGCAAAAGTAACAGTAGGAGGCACACTCAATGATTGTTCATGACTAGGTGTGGATTCCAATATCTCCGAACCTATTTCCGAATCCCCCGAATCACGTTGAGGCGTGTCGGAGGGGGGGGTAGGAGGCGGCGGCTGAGGGGTGTCCTACCGGCTGCTCGTTGTGCCCTCAGAGTCCTCTCTCCGGCGTTTGTGAGACCGGGAAGACTCTGTGGTGGAGTGTCGAGAGTGTTTGCGGGGGGACTTCGACCTTGACCTCGACTTCCGCCTCGGGGAGGGTGAGCGCCTCCTCTTGGGACGGTCAGAGGGGGAAACCTCGGTGACTTCACTCTCACTGCTACTATTCACTACCTCTTTGCTGAGGGCTTTCGATTTGACTTTGGGTCTTACAGATTTGGAGGAACCGGGTTTAACCTATAAACGGCGAGCAGGGGGTATTGAACACCACTGTTCTGGGCGAGCATATTAGGCTCCCTTCATGCCTATAATCGTCATTTTACGATAAATATCGTTATTACTTATTCATATGCGCCTATTTTACCTTCACTATGAAGATAGTAACCTGTAACAACAATAAAACAAGTGGGAATAAGGTTTTTATGGTCAAAATCACGAATAAACATGGAGCAGCCCATTCATGAATTGTGGAGGAAATTCAGGCAACCCCTCCCTTCACAAGACCTCAAGCCAAACTGACTCACTCACACTCTCCCTGGCCTTACGCAACACACTCGCTAGTCACATGACCACACCATAGAACCGGCTTGGAGATGTTTACACGAAAATATACCAACGAATTAGGGAATAATAGGGAAAATGTGTGATAATTGAATGGGGGAGGGGAAATGGGGGAAGAAGGGGATGTGGAGGAGTGATATGAAGTATAGAGGAAAAAAAAAAAAAAAAAAAAAGTTCTACTGGGGCCTAAAAAAAATTTTTTTGTTTAGGCCTTCCCTCTTAACCCGCTGGTTGCCAGCTAATTAGTGAAGCTGTGTCACCGCCAGTGCCAGAGTATTTTGTATTTTTATTTTTTTTGCTAAATCTATCAAGTTGGGTGAGAAAGGAAGGATAATGGTAAAAAAAACACTCCCCTTGTCCATTTTCGCCAGAAATCAGGTCCGGTCGCGAATGTAGGTGAAATTTTCAGAGTAAACACCATAGACTTCATCGACTTTTATGGTGTCTGAACGTATGGTGAGGGTGGTGGGAGGGTGGTTTTGGCGATGGTGGGGGGAAGGTAGAAGCATAATTGACTCTGTTACAAATATGAAGCCGATTGGTGAGGTAGTTTCGCCACCACGGATTTTCCTTTTTTTCCTTTTCTTCGTACGGATACGCTGGAAGTGGGTGGTGGGAGGCGGATGGGGGTGTGGTGGGGGGAAGGTAGAAGGGTAAGGGACTTGTCACACAAATATGGAACCGATTGGTGCAATCGTTTCGCTGCCACAGATTTTTATTTTTTTTCTGATGAGGCGATCGATAGTCAGCGAGTGGGCGGGGGGAGGTGGTTGTGTTTGTGATGGCAAGAAGCCAGAAGGGTAAGGTACATGTGGTAGAAATATGAAAGCCATAGGTGCAGTCGTTTCGCTGCTACGATTTTTTGTCGGCGAGTCCCTATATATACGGACCTGGCACTGGGCGTGACAAGACCCTAGTCCGTATATATATGGACCTGGCACTCTGGGGGTTAAGAGCTTTGCCGCCCTTGCCCAGTAAAACTTCTTAAGAGCTTTCTCGCCGTTGCCGGGTTAACAAGGGGTGACTTAATAATGAGATTCTCTCATAGAACTTCATCATCGCAGTGAAGTGCCTTATGGGCCGTGTCCTTCGCATAAGAATTAAATGCAGCTTTAATCTCTTGTAACGCCGCGAGGCATGATAAGTCTTTCTTGGCCACTAAGGCGGTTTTCAACTCAGAGCAAATTGAACATCGTTTAGATAACCACAAGCCTCTAGAACGATCTAAACATTTGACACACTTAATGCATAGTTTGTGAGCAAAAATAGGCAAAAGGGAGCAGGTAGGAGTAATGCATAGTTCAAATCTAGGCATGGTGCCCTAATAAGAGGTTCCTCCCCGCCGGGATCAGCTGTCCACTCCGCCAGAGAAGCAGTCTCTGGGGCCTGGAATTTTTTTTTCAGGAATTAATGCTCATAAGGATAACCTGCGAGGTGTTAAACATCCTAACCGAATCCGCCGGAAAATTAGCTATAGTGTACCACTACTCTAACCTTCCGCCGGATCTGCCTAGCTGACTTAACTACCTACCTGTGACGAGAGCCACAGGTCCCTTGACCTTTTAGTGTCTGATCATTAATGAAAAAAGTTTGCAAAACTAATCTTATCACTTCTTGTACACTCGACTCGTGGCGCCGAAGGCGATAAAGTCTCAACGTGTCACTGGGTCAGTCAGGGCGAATTAACCCGGCGGGCCGAGTTTGTAGCCCTTCTAGGAATGCAATTCCGCCGGGAGAGTGTGGTTCAGCCAAACCACGCCAGGATCTTTTGAATGTTCCTACCCGTTAGAGACGGGTAACCTGGACCCACCGCATGGGGCCGCCGGAACAGACAAAAACTACCGGGAAATGGGGGTGGCACAGCCCCATTAACCTAAGTCCCACACATACATAGTATACTTAATGACATATAGGGACGTCTCCCTTACCCCAAAAGAACATGCCTGCATGTATGAACATACAAAAGGGCATACATAGGCATAAAAACAATGACAGAAAATTTAGAAACCTAAATTACCTGAAGCCTACGCCGTAGACCCCTAACTAGGCTGACCACGAGGTACGAAGAACATCCCGGCAGACGACGCTCCGAAGCCTGGCACAAGCACACTGATGAGGGAGGCCCACCCAAGGGGCCCAAGCAAAACACGAACTCTGGAAGGTGGAGCACCAAGTGCAGACACCCTTAAACCAGAGCTTTTGCTAATATCTGAAGAATATGGCATGTACTTTCCTCAGTATTGACAGTCTGTATCATGCCTTGTAGAGTGGTAGCCACCTAGCTAAGTAAACACAACAGCTAAAGGCGTATCACAACAATAACACACGCGGTACGACGATCTGGGACCCGTAGACGCCTGTGACAAAAGTACCCTATTTTAACACACACTTCCTGCGGACATACCAATCTGGCAGCCGTGCTAGCTAATCTAAACCTTGTTACTACAACACAGATGTATACAAATGAGTAAGGACTCACTAGAAGCTCTGGAACGTCGAATGAAGCGGACACTGCGCGAGCCCTGTTGATCGTAAGGCCGCGGAAGTAGGAAGAACGAAAATGGCCGCTAGAGGGCCTGGTGTCGGGGAAGCAAAACATGAGAAATCCACGTACTGTATATGGCAAGTCATATGATAACAGATATTAAGTTCTTTTTTCTTTTTTATATTTTACGGAGTGTTTTTCTGTAGGGTACCCGATCAAAATGACGATCCCATAAGGGAATTAAGCGTGCACTTATGACGAGTTCTCCATAATACTTCCGCGCGGGCTATTCAAAATGCTGGCGCAGGATGTTGAATGGAGACTATTATTATTAATAGGCGAAGTCGTCAATGATGGAGGGACCCTATTAAATTGATGTATTTTGACTGTGAGAAGGGCTGCGGATAGACATAAACTAGGTGAATTAATGCTAAAATAGCTACACCACTTGCAGCTAAATAACCACTGTAATTCCTACACCACGGCGACTGGTATGAATTGAAAACATTCTGAAACCTCCGAAAAGTTCAAAATGTTTCCTCATATATGCTACAAATATAAAAAATAATAATGCAAACGTGTAGATTGAGTCCTATTGCAATATAATTGTCGATATAAATCCATATTACTCTAAATTATAGATGAAACAGCACAATATAGCAATCGTTTAATGCCGCACTAACGACAGGGGTGCCGTCAGACTGTATATATTGCGAAAAACTTCTTCGTATATAAGCTTTAAGCGCAAAACATAGCAACATTAGCATATAGATTGGGTCCTATTACACTACATTTGTCAATATCAATCCATATTATTTTACAGTTTAGGTGAAACACTACAATATAACGATCGCTTAACCGTGGTAAAGCCAGTGGGTAAAGCCTATACGTGTGTGATAGGAGTTGCATGCGCTACTGGCTGAAAACGGAGATCGGAGATCGGAGAAGGGGGAGAATTTGGCCTAGTGTGATACCCGCTTAAGTCATAGGATGAAGGGAAGATTGATTGAGTGAGAGAGTTCCACATTTCACTTGTTGAGTAGAAGAAAGACAGAAAATTTGCCAATTCTTGGGATGGAGAGCTGGACAGAATAGGAGTGAGACTGTGTTGAGAGGCGGGGCACTCGCCGCATGGGAGAGGGTATACACTGAGAGAGCTCTGAAGAACACTGATTGGTATAATAGTTATAGAAGAGTGGTGATGGGCTGGTCTATCAGAGTGAGAGCTGAGCAATCTCTGCCATACCCATAGTTTACTCTGACTGTTCCTTTTACTTATATATCTTCTAGATCTCAAGTGACGGCGTCTTTTCCGTGGATTGACCTCCCTACTGCCAACCTAGAAGTTGGCAGATTGGGAGCCAAAGCGTCACATTTTCCCCTTGCCCCTCAACTTTCCTTTCATAATTGCTGAGGGTCACAGGGCCTTGGGTGGGGCTTTGGTTTCCCGGGCGTTTCCGCACCCAACTCAGCTCCCTGCCTTGGAGTGGCTTCGGTCACCCGGGCTTTGTTAGTGGTAAGCAGGGAGGGTTCTGTGGGGGTGCTCGTTGATGGCCTTGGCCTTGCTCGAGACCTTGGGGCTGTTCGGCCAGACAGCCTGGGGAACAACAACAACAACAACATAGTTATAGAAGAGTGAAAGAAATGCAACATTGCGGCATGTAGAAAGAGATTGTAGGGAACTAGTAAGAGGAAGTTAGTTGATGAAGTGAAATTCTTTCTATTCTACTAGTTCGAAAAATGCGGTATTGGTGGAGCATCCCCACACATGCGAACAATACTCAATACAGGGGTGCACTGTGCCCCGATACAGAGCAAGAAGGTGTGCGGCGGTGGAGAACCCACGGAGACGGTTGAGCACACCTAACCTTTGGGAAGCTGTTTTAGCAAGAGTGGTTATATAATCTTTCCAAGAAAGGTTGGATGAAAAAGATACACCTAGAATATTGAGAGAAGATGAAGGGTTGATTTGTGCATTGTTGAAGAATAGTTGATAGTCTTGTGGAAGATTGTGATGGAGAGATAGAGGGAGAAACTGAGTCTTGGAGGTGTTGAAAGTAACAAGATTTTCTCTGCCCCAATCAGAAATATTTGAAAGATCAAAAGATAGGCGTTCTGTGGCCTCGTCACGTTTGTTTTGGAGTGCTTGGATGCTTGGTTGATGTCGTCAGCATATGAGTGGATAGAACTAGAGGTACAGCTGAGTAGATCATTAACCCCTTCTGTACCGGCGACATCTTTTTAATTTTATTATAGCTATACTTAGACAATTTATGCAGTTTAAGAAGGATCTGTGTTAGTAAAAAGGGTTAAGTGAGATATTTCGAAGCCTAGTGATTGCTGGGGGTTCCTTTTAACCCTTATTTAGCGGCGAGCAACATAAGTCGAGTTAAATAAAGCTGGACTATGTGGCGGCGCTCGACATAACTCGAGTGGCAATTTCAGCACGTAATGTGGCTGAGAGAGAGAGACAAGTGGTGGCAGGAGACTAGCGAGCGTATGACTGCTCCAGACCACCGCGGCGAACCTACTGACACAAATCTCAGCTCCCTCCTCCCTCTCTCACTCGCTACATACTCAATTATGTACTGAAAGTACCGAATTACCTGCTTTTTGCACTCGCGTTGCACGGTTATTGCAAGAAAACTATCCATCATACAAGGATCGTTATGGTGTCATTCGAAAGCTCTGTTTATGCCCTTTCAGGGATAGGTACTTGTTTTACGTTCTGGGTCTTATTTAGGCATGAAAATGATCACGTAAACAGCCCTATTTTGGCTAAAAACACCCCGCTGTGCGGTACACATAAATAAACCGCATAGGCCGCTCGTAAGGTGTTAAACTGAAAAACATCGTCTAATAGTAGCCAGAATAAAGTTAAAAGCACGTCGCGGTACAGAGGGGGTTAATGAATATTAGAAAGATAATTGAAGGCAACACAGAACCCTGAGGAACACCGGAGTTGATAGGTTGAGGAAGTGAGTGATGGCCGTCCACAACTGCAGCTATGGAACGGTCTGAAAGGAAATTGGAGACAAAGGCACAGATAGGGGTAGTAAAACAAATCGAAAGAAGGTAGTTTGGAAATTAGAGATTTGTGCCAGACTCTATCGAAGACTTTCGATATGTCTAGCGCAATAGAAAAAGTGTCACCGAAGTCGCGAAAGAATGATGACCAAGAGTTAGTAAGATAAGCAAGAAGATGACCGGGCCAGCCGTAGTGCCGTGTGCGCGCACGGATTGCGTCCCTGAGGTTGGTTCTTGTCGGGTGCCCCGAGGCCCCTAGGTCCCACCCCTATTAACTCCCTCAGACATATATGACGCGATCGCGTCATATGAATAAGTCCACCAAAAACTCATATGACGCGATCGCGTCATATGGACTTATCTCTATACCTCTCCAATAAGTTCATGACGCGATTTTGCGTCATATGAGCTCAGTAAGTCCGATAAGTTACCATACGATAAAACCGTTGGTGGCAACCTCAGCCTCCTGCAATAATTCTAACGGCCACAGTGTTGTTGTGAGTGTAGTGCGAGGCAGTGGCAATGATCCTGGGGCTCCCGCCTCCTCGGACTTATACAGTGTTCTTGCTATCTTCCCCACTATCCCAAAAAAATCACACACAAACACTCTTTCACCCAGCACATTAGTCCAGTCATTCTCATTCATGAATGTGCATAGTCAGGCACATACCCCACAGCTGGGGGTGGCCGACTCGAGACAGAGCCTGAATCAGGGTGTCATTCCGGAACAATTTTGTTTGAAGATATGAGTGAATATGAGAAGAAATACAAGAAAATTAACATGAACTAGCATAGTTTTGCCTATTTTATCACTTCCAAAGACATAATTTGAACTACAAACCACAATTTTATCTTTACATATACAATAATATAGACTAAAAATAATGGACTCGGCTTTCGTTTGACACACTGGCCTGAATAGGGATAACACAAAAAAAAAATAAAAATAAAAATAAATCACACATCTTGGTCGCCCAGTAGAAGACCCAGAGACCCAGGTCCATTTGGGGTCCCCAGCTAAGACAGCCAGGTACCAGACCTCCCAGAGGTTCGGTCTCAGCAGGCAGACAAGCAGCGTAGCTTACCACCACAATGCCTGACCACCTTACTTCCAGGGATGGCCCTTCATAAGATAGACCGGCTCCCCAGACGAACTATAATCTATAAAAAACACCATCTGAGGAAGAGCACTTTATTGACAACGTTTCGCAGATAGCTTCATCAGGTCACTAACAAATGCTGGTACATAGGAGGCCTTAAATATCCGTCCAGACAGGTGGCGGGGGAGGAGAGGGAGGTTTACAATTCAGCTAATCTCTTCCCTACTCCCGGCTTCTCTCTCTCTCTCTCTCTCTCTCTCTCTCTCTCTCTTTCTCTCTCTCTCTCTCTCTCTCTCTCTCTCTCTCTCTCTCTCTCTCTCTCTCTCTCTATGTTATTTATTGCTAATACTGTGCCACTATAAATTATATTAGCACTATCTTCACTGTTTTCATTATAATTGTTACGATTAATATTATCATCTGTATTATTATTATTAATGTTATTTTTATTATTATTATTTTTATTATTATTATAGTTATTATTATTTGTATTATTATTATTATTGTTATAGTTATTTTTATTTCTTTGTACTAGTAGAGTTGTTACCCTGTACGCATGTTTGTATGTCTGTTTTTGCTAGTTCTCACTGATGTATTTGACCCATATATAGGCTCCGCCTCCCCTCCCCCCCTGCTTCTGCCCCCTCCCTGTCCTGCCTCCTTCCTCCCTCCCAACCCCCACCTCCCTCTCCTCCCGCGCCACCTGTCTGGACGGATATTTAAGGCCTCCTATGTACCAGCATTTGTTAGTGACCTGATGAAGCTATCTGCGAAACGTTGTCAATAAAGTGCTCTTCCTCAGATGGTGTTTTTTATCCATTCTGTCTACTTTTCAAGTACCACTCAAAACTATAATCTAGTCCAACTAGCACCTGGCCCTCCCCCCTCCCTACAACATTATCATTCATCTATTCACAAGCATTCTCCATTCATTCTTATTCATTACCACTTCTCTTGCCTGTTGTTCAGTCATCTCTCTTCCTTCCAGCGCTTGTACAACACCATCTCTTTAGCTCATCCGAGGTTTTCCTCTCCATCTACCGCCCCTTGTTTCTGACTCATATACTCTCTTTGCAATCCTTTCATCTCCCATTCGTTCAACATGTCCATATCAGCACAGTACCCTTCTGTCCACTCTGGCCGATAAGGGTTCCTGCTGTCCCACTCTCCTATGTACCTCTGTATTACTCAATCTGTCTCTACGCGTCACTCTACACATACTCCTCAAGCTGTTCATCTTCATCACATCCAACTTTCTTCTCTCGTGCCTTAAGAGCCCATGTCTCAGCCCCATACATCACTGTTGGTACAACTATCCCTTGGTGCATTACACTTTTAGCTTTCATTTCGAGATATCTCACCTTCCACATGCTTCCCATTGCTCCAAAAACTTTCCTTCCATCACATACTCTCTGTCTTGCCTCCATTCCCACACCTGAGTCCCTGCTTATCACTCCTAGATATTAAAAACACTCCACTTGTTCCAGTATTTCCCCATCCAGCCGTACATTTAGATTTACCCTACGAGCATCTCTATTACACACCAGCGCTTTACTTTTATTGACATTCACCCTCAGCTTCCTCCTCCAACATACCACACCAAACTCTTTGACTACTCTCTGCAGTTTCTCCTCAGAATCCGCCACAAACGCTGTGTCATCATCAAACGGCAACTGATTCACCTCCCAATCTCCACCATTGTTTCCTACTACCCGACTCGGGACTGTTTGGCCAGACAGTCTTGGGAACTACAACTAAACCCAATCCTCAACCCATAGTTTAAATTTTTACCTCCCTCACCACACCATCCATATATACATTACACAACCCTGTCGCAGATCTAAATTAACCTCAAACCATTCACTCAACTCATTTCTTACCATAACACACGCTCTGCTGTCTTCATAAAACCTCTTGGCTGCTCTTATCAAATTTCCTTCAAATTCATAAATCCTTAACACCTTCCACATTGCTTCTCGATCCACACGACCTAACGCTTTCTCCAAATCCATACAACCCCAAAATATCTCCTTATTTTTCTCTAAATACTTCTCGCATAGCTGTCTTACTGCAAAAATCTGATCCACACACCCTCTTCCCCTCCTAAAACTGCACTGCTCTTCTCCTATTGCACCTTCTGTACCCTTTATTATCCTCTCTATCAACACCCTGACATACAGCATTCATAACAACACTAATTATACTGTACTACTTCCCTCTGCCCCCAAATACACACCATATCCACCTGTGTTGAATACGGTGTTTGGTGCGAGTCTCCGAGTTCATCTGTCTGAGTGACGAGAGACCCCAAAGTTGCGGCAAGCCCCTCCAGTCGACCCATCACTTGACCAATCTGCATCTCCAGCTCGGCCATGTAGAAACCCTTGGTAGAGAGAAGCTTAGATTAGTATGATTGAGCCATAAAACGGGTTTGACAACCCGTAGGGAAGGAAGGAAACCCTTCTACAGTATTTAGGAGTGGTTCCGTAGTCAATGACGAAGAGCCTATACTATATATAGGCTGAGATTCCGGGACCCGTTCGGGATTCCCCGGAGTTCTTATCACAACCGTTGCGTATATAGCATAAAAACAATCCTTGGTTAATACCCATTAAATCTTACCAAGGGCTCGTCATTGAAAATGAAAAAATACCACTAGAAATAAAATTTAAAGAAGAATCTATCATTTCAAACCTCCCAGTTCCTCAGCCCTCCAGCTGTGCTGTCGTTATGCTTCCCTTGCACGTGATGCCAGACTTTCTAGCGTGTTTATCTGCCTCAAATGTTATATCAAGTTGGGCATGTGCATGGGAAGGGGAAGGTGGGAGGGAACCTTTGCGTCATTGACTATGGAACCACTCCTAAATAGAAGGGTTTCCTTCCTTCCCTACGGGTTGTCAAACCCGTAATTTAGTATTGGTTCCTTCGTCAATGACGAATACCTAGAATACCACGACCGGAGGTGGGACATCAGATGCTCAACGTATCTAGAGAGAACCAATTAACAGATAGGCTGACACCGGGAGAAATTCAAATTACTGTATTAGAGAAAGAAGAGGCCGGTATACTGGGAAGCCTCATAAAGAAGGAAAGGTGGAAGAATAGTCATAACTTAAAATGTGTTCAGGGGAACAAGATGTAAAAATGTGTATGAACGGATGTTTTAATGTCAAAGCATCTCATACTATAATGCTCCTGAAGCTGTGCCACAAGTTAGCAAGCGCATTTCTTGCTTGCATTGGTATAAAAACAAAAAAATTAACTATTTGTTCATACTTTTTCAGTACATACAACTCGTACTTATTCCTTATAGAAGAAAACTCTTTGTCTTCGTATACTTATTTATGTTCTACATCCTCCCCCCCCCTTTTTATTCCTTTTGGAGGAAAGGAGAACCAGACTCATGCAGTACATACAACTCGTACTATTTACTATAGAAGAAAAATACTTTGTCTTCTTACTTAGTCATGGTAGTAAAACTCTTTCAGTGTGACGCCCATTGCCTGATAGTGGTTACCGACTATTAGGCCTTCGATTTAGGGTGTAAGATAGGATCGCCAAAAGGCATCCTTGAGGTTCAACGTTATCAGTCACACGTCCTGATCAAGGAGTAGCCGTATCCGAGGCACTGTGAGCATGCAAAATCTGTAATTTTGAGTGAGGAGAGGTCTCTGCCTGGTCTCATCTTTAAGCTGTCTCGTTTGGGAACAAGAAACGTGCGGGATAGGAAAACTGTGGTTTCTTTTAGAACTGGCACCAATACCATCGGCTTTAATCATTCTTTGATTACTTCTATGACGTTTGGTGAAAGTATCATTGTATTGTTGTGCAGATCACATATGACAAGCAGCAAATCTATGTTACTCATTTGGAACTTTATTGGGGCAATTGCAGTGATGGCTAGAGCAAATTTTGCCGCCTCTACTGCCCATTCCACCCACGGACCTTGTCCCACTCCATTGAAGGTAACATGCGAGACTGAGGGTCTGTAGCAACAGTTTCTATCTTTGTAGAACACATTGAGGAGGGACTTTATAGCATTAAGAGCAGCAAGCTTAGAGAAATCTGACCAAGGCCCCCAGAATTTTGTGGCAGAAAATATTGGGGCAGGGTTGTCCACAAAACTGAATATCAGACCTGGAAGGGAAAGGAGGCACGACTATTTCCATTCCCCACCTTTCAGCATCTTTTGCTCGCAGATGTTTTAACTCATTTACCTCGAGGACCCCGGCTTGAGGGACCTGGTAAAGTTCAGGGATACCTGTCTCCGCGTCTTCTGGAATAGGAGGATCACCGATTGGTTATCAAACTCGGGCAGGATCATAAAGCAAAGGCATTGGCTTGTTGGGAAATCCCGGGTCCTCCTCAAGGGCACCCGAAGTGAAGGGGTTATGAATAGCCCCACCTGTCAAGGGTGGGAATCGCTACTGATTCACCGGTTAGGGAACACTAGGACCAATTGACCCTGAGGGACGAGGCGGTGTGGTGGTCTTTATTCATATAAGGACAGGTTGTAAAGGAACAGTAGGTAGCGTAGAAGGCATTAGCTTAGAGGACAGCCTAACCTGGGGAGTCAGAGACTCTTGTCTCTGACTAAACTTGGACTTAATTGCTGCTAGAACCTTTGTTTGGAACAGGGTCTCCAACTTCGTTGGGACGTGGGCAAAAGAATGTTTAGGAAACTCACGTAGGCATTATGGATAATGTCTGGGACTTAGGATATGTAACCTTTTACATCACTCCAAATATTGAGCAAAACCTAAGGCGCCCCAGCCGCAGTTATGTGACCAATCAGATTGTGATGTTTCACAAAGGGTGCACAGTTTGTACACTTCTTAGTAGCCCACTAGCTAGCGTACAATCAACACAAGACAGATGGCGTACATACGTCGTACGCCCAAGAAGGGGGAATTTGTTGCATCTTGTGAACCCGAACCACTGCACAATGGTCGTGGCGATTACAAGAGAGAGCTGTTGCTCATCAGGCCAAGAATTAATGTTACATAATACTAGAGCGCAAAGAACAAAATCATGTACCGGCTCGTCATGCATAAGGCCTATGGAATGCCGAGTAGCCTGTTGGCTATATGAATGCAGTAAAAGAAGTTTGAACGGGGTAGTATATCAGCTGTATCTTACATAAAGATGGATTAGAGTGGGATAGTCGATGGTTATCATTAATATGATTAGAGTATGCCCCCCCCCCCCCCCTTTCTCTCATTCGTGGTTCTACATTGAGAACCCAAGGTGAAGACTTTTAACAGCGACTCAACAAGAAATTACGTTGGGTAACACCTGGTGGTGAATAGCCTATTGGCTATATGAATGCCGTAACAGAGGTTATAGTAGAGTAGGGTATCTGCTATCTCTTATATAAATTCATTGTCCTCCATTGAGAACCTATGGGAAAGATGTTTATCATTGACCCGGAAAGACACGCCGTTGGGCAGCACCCGGAGATGGAGGTGAAGCTCGAAGATCTTCATAGCAACCCGATCAGGAATACGGAACCGGAGAGAGTGGACCGTAGCTAAGAGTCAAGGTCTATTTCAGTTCAATTCAATTCAAGAGACTGTAATTGCAATTTGCAGTAACTTAAGTTATAACAATGGAATAATAATAATAATAATAATAATAATAATCAGTAGATTATCAATGTCACCGGAGGTCCGTTGGGTACCCGGTACCCGGACACCATTGGTTAGTCCGTGTATATCAATTCAATATTGGTCTTATAATAGTGATAGTATCTGGAGGAAGCTTTGCTCCTCATCTGTCCCTAATAGCCCACTGGGGCACAGGAGTCCCGCCGACTCCAGGGCTCGAAGTTTCCGAACTATTTCCATGTCAGAAGTGCTAACATAAGTAAGCAGGAACTTTTTAGCACCTGGCTTATATATTGAAAAATTAAGTGAAGCCATCGAAAAAATTCATAATATAATTTCAATATTTGGCTTATGATAGGGATAGGACCCGGAGGAAACTTTTCCTTTATAGTTCAATAATAGCCCTCACTATTGGCACCCAGCATATACATTGAAAAATGACAAATTAAGTAAATCCACCACAAAACTTCATATAATACTTATATCTAGGAAGATACTAATCTATCTCTTGTGCTGTAACTTTCAGTAGAGTGAGGCTCTGAGCTATAGCCTATTGGCCACTTCCGCGCTCGATGTGACGAGCGTCACAACTTCATAATATCGAGTCAATATTTGGCTTAAAAATAGGAATAGTATCCGGAGGAACATTGTTCCTTATAGGTCAACAATATCGGAACCATTGGCCCCCCGCTTATATGTTGAAAAATGAAGTAAATCCCTCGAAAAACTTCATAATATAATATTTATATATCTATATATCTATATAGGAAGAGATCATCTATCTCTTATATTATAAAATTCAATAATGATGCTCGAGCTAGGCCTATTGGCCGCTTCCGTGATCGTGCGCTCGCGTGAGAAATAAACTTTCACTTCATCCCAAATGTATAGTAATACCTGAGTCTGCTGTTATGTGGCCACTCGGATTGTGGTAGTGTTACACGAAGAGTGCACAATTTGTACATTTTTTAGGAGCCCACTTAGTCAATGCACGATTCACACAAGACATCTGGCGTACATACCTCGTCAGTTGTGGCTCAGGTGAGGGGGCGGAGATTACTGAGGAGAGCTATAGCTCACCTGTCAGAAAAAGGCCAAGAATCAATGTTACATAGTATAAGAGCAAAGAACCAAAGCATGTACCAGTTCCTTATGTATAAGGTTCATGTAATGTCGAGTAGCCTGCTGGCCCTATGAATGTTTTAAAGAATTTAGAGTAGGGTAGCATATTCGCTACATCGTATATAAGAATGGATTTAAGTGGGATAGTCTATAGGCTATCATAAATGCCACTGGAGTACTCTCCTCCCTTCTTTTTCCATTCATTGTTCTACATTGAGAACTCGGAGGGAAACGTTGGTCTTTAATTTAACCGGAACCTTTTGGTACATCGGATGTTTGTTTCTGAAGGAAAACATACATTGTTCCCCCCCCCCCCCGGAGTACCCGGAGTACCCGGAGTATCCAGAGTACCCGGAGTACTTGGAGGAAGCTATCGTTCCTTATTTGAATCTGAACCTCTTGGTTCCTGGGTTGTCAGTGTTTACCCGGAGTACCCGGAGTACTTGGAGGAAGCTATCGTTCCTTATTTTAATCTGAACCTCTTGGTTCCTGGGTTGTCAGTGTTTACCCGGTGTACCCGGAGTATTTGGAGGAAGCTCTTGTTCCTTAATTTTAATCTGAACCTCTTGGTTCCTGGGTTTTCAGTATGTACCCGGAGTTCAGTATTGCTGTGAGTACCCTGAGTACCCCTAGTACCCAGAGTAGGCCTACTTGGAGGAAGCCTTGTTCCTAAATTTAACCTGAACTTCTTGGTTCCCTGGTTTTCAGTAGTACCCGGAGTATTCGGAGGAAGCTCTCTTTCCTTAATATAACCTGAACTTTTGGTTCCTTGGTTTTTGTATTACTCGGAGTACCCGGAGGAAGCACTAGTTCTTGGTTTTGTTGGTGTTTTGTGCACCTTGAGGAAAACTTTGTTTCTCCATGTAACCGGAACTTCTTTGTGCATCGTTTTTTTTTTTTTTTTTTTTTTTATTGTTCCTCGGTTTCCTTGAAACCATTTAGTACCCGGAGGTCTAAAACCCTGAGACCCGGAGAAAACGGAGGCACACAGGAGCCCCGCCGACTCCGGGACTCGAAGCATGCAATTGTATAGGGTTAGTTGGTGCTCTTGCACTGGAGGAAACTTTGTTGGTCAATTTGTTCACATGCAAACTCATTCTATTTTAAGAAATTAACACATAATTGTGTTGGTGCT
This sequence comes from Paralithodes platypus, assembly GCA_032716605.1. Taxonomy (NCBI): domain Eukaryota; kingdom Metazoa; phylum Arthropoda; class Malacostraca; order Decapoda; family Lithodidae; genus Paralithodes; species Paralithodes platypus. Next base: position 34,164,966 of record CM064488.1, read on the forward strand.
CTTGCACTGGAGGAAACTTGTTGCTCCATTTGGTTTCATGCAAACTCTTTCTATTTAAGAAATTAACATATAATTGTGTTGGTGCTTATACTTTATTTACACGAAACCATTTAGTACCCAGAGTTGGAAACCCGGAGACCCGGAGAGAACGGAGGGACACAGGAGCCCCGCCGACTCCGGGACTCGAAGCATGCAAATTGTATAGGTTTAGTTGGTGCTCTTGAACTTGGTCATGCAAACTCTTAGGAATCATTGGTATCGAAGCACTTCATAACATATTACTCATATAGGAAGAGAATAATTGGTCCCTCATGTAAAATTCAGTAGAGGGAAGCCGAGCTAGCTAGGCCTATTGGCCGCCCTCGTGGACACTTGCCCGAGGTGGCGAACAAAGCATGGCCTTATAAATAAGTACTGGTACAAGAATGGGACATATAAGGGAATCAATAAGTCTAGCTAAGACTCTATCAGCTCGAAGTAATGCTAGAAGCATGCAAACTATAAAGTGAAGCGACTTATAAAAGTGAAGCGACTTTGAAAAATTTAATACTAGTAGAATTTCAGGAAATAATGTAGGCTACTTTACAACAAAGAAAACTTTGAATTAATAATATCCTTAGAGTTCAACGTGTATCCTGAGGGCACACGAATAAGATGAATAATAGCCTACGATAAGTAAATAATTAAAGGCAAGCATTGTATAGGATATAGCCTAATATAACAATAATCACTTACTACGACGAACAACAAATATTAAGAATGGCGAAGCAGTATCCATGTACTTTCGGTGTGGACAGGCGTGGACGGTGACCCTCTGAAACGTACAGGGCGATTACTCAATTCATGTTTGGACCTAACTCAAATAATATATAACAAGGACTCACTAGGAGTGAGAAAACCAGGCAAACGCTGAGACGCCCAGAGCATGGGGGCACACGTCCGACTCGCCTGGATCACAACCGTAAAGAGGCAGATAAACACGCTAGAAAGTCTGGCATCACGTGCAAGGGAAGCATAACGACAGCACAGCTGGAGGGCTGAAGCACCGGGAGGTTTGAAATGATAGATTCTTCTTTAAATTTTATTTCTAGTGGTATTCATTTTCAATGACGAGCCCTTGGTAAGATTTAATGGGTATTAACCAAGGATTGTTTTTATGCTATATACGCAACGGTTGTGATAAGAACTCCGGAGAATCCCGAACGGGTCCCGGAATCTCAGCCTATATATAGTATAGGTTCTTCGTCATTGACGAAGGAGCCAATACTAAATTGTCAAGTGGATGAATTGGGTGGAAGGGAAGCACAGGATAAAGCTTGACTTCTTCATTCCTCTTATCTTTCTCTTCATAATTGCTGAGGGGCACAGGGCCCTGGGTGGGGCTTTGGTTTCCCGGGCGTTTCTGCACCCTCCTCAGCTCCCCGCCTTGGAGTGGCTTCAGTCACCCAGGCTTTATTGTGGTCGGCAGGGAGGGTTCTGTGGGGGCGCTCGGTTATGGCCTTAGCCTTGCTCGGGGCCTTGGGGCTGTTCGGCCAGGCAGCTTGGGGAACAACAACAACAACAACAACTCAGGCTGCACAGAACCCATCTTCAGTCCCTCAAAGGATGGGTTCTGTGTAAAGAGATACAGTACTGTGGAGGAATAAGGAAGATCGTTTTTTCCTGGGTACCCATCCACCCTTGGATTGATAAATTGATTTTTGCCTGAACGATGGGGTAATTTCCGGATTATTCTAGCTAACATAAGGAAATTTATTAAGCTTAGAAAAAGTCTAGGAATCAAAGTGATTGAATACTCTTTCAATTAATTCTGGTTCGAACAGGTTCTTCTTAAACTGAATATAATTGTCAAATGATAACCAGAATTAAATTATGGCATTAATGTATAATAAAACGATTAACAAAAACTGTTTTCATTGTCCAATATTCTACTAATTACTTCTAATGCATTTCCCCTGGTGAAGAATATCTTTGATAGTAATGACCATTACCTATCTTTGTCTATGTATACAATATATACAGAATATTTACAAGAGTCTATAAATGTACCCATTCCATTTACTGTTAATTATCATATAAGTAACTGTATTTAACCATAATCTGTACTTTTTGTATGTATTTTAGGCATCATTAGGGAAAAATAGGTACGGGTGGTCGGGTTGGCAGACTACGGTGCTATTTTCCCCATTGATTTCTTAAGTCCCATGGGCGCGCCTTTCCAAGGACACAGCGTTTGCCCACTCTACTTTGAGGGCCCTTGCGGTGCCCTCTGTAATCTGCTTGATGCTGCTGATCAAGCGATAGCACTTAAATGAGACGCTTGTCTACAGTATCTCAGATGTCCACCATTGTCAGGGGTTGGAGGCTGTGAGTGTGAACCAAGAGTCAGTTTACACATTGTAGAGAAAGAACTTGGACTACCGCGTGCGAGTCAAAAATATTACCATTGTACCACAAAGGCTCTCTCATACAGGCCCCTCTGCTTAACTTATCTAAATAAGTGCTGTCAAACCTTCTTGCCTTTGTCCCACTCCACTAGTGATCTAATCCTATCAGAAAAAGTTTATGGAACATATATCGTAATTAAGGACAAATCCAGGATTTTCAGAAAGAGCCCAATTATGAGAAATGTGACTGGAGTGCGGCCCCTCAGTGCGAGATCCGCGGCTGTGTCAATACAGTGCTGGAAAATGTATCGGGTCATTGACCTTTTACACATCAGGGTGGTTGACAATATAGCCTGGGGCGCTAGTAAGGACATATGGTCCTGTAGTTGGGAACATTGTTCTGCTCCCAGCAGTCTCGTATTGATTCCTGGAGGTGGAAATGTGGTGCTGGAGCCAGGGACTCCCACATAACTGCTGTGTGTGCAGTTGGGGATAACCTTTTCTGTTTCTACAACCACCTCTGGGTGACCAGGGTTCACACGTCCATGTATGTCATGTGTGCATATATCTAGGCCTTCTAAAAGTAATTATTGAGTTTTCTTATTGGATTTTGAGCGGATCCTCTTCTGAAGTGTGTTCCTTGCCTGGTTAACTTCAGGGGTGGTCAATTGACTTGAAACTTGACCATGAGTGGATTACATTTGTGGCTGGGATTGTATTAAGGCTGTTGGGGAATAAATTGTATATTTCAATAGTGGTATGCATGTATTTCCTGCCTTCTGGAAACAGTAACGATGAAAACTTAAGTCTAAAATACTATACCTGTACTGCAATAATACTTGTCATTATCATACTTTATCACTGGTGATTGAGAAGAACAAGAACGTGACATAACAAAATCAATGACAAAAACCATCTGAGGAAAGTCATCTAAAATTCTTGCCTGGTATTAAAGTTAAGCCAAAAGCAAATTGATCACGATTCAAGTATATTTAAGTTATACTAAAATGGCAAATAAACATATCATTAAATTCTTTTACTTGTCATTCAACTGTAAGTTCAATAATAGTGCCAATTATATTTCTTGAGAAATTCCATCTATCCACATCTAAAACTAGTTTCCATATAAATAAAATTCAGTAGTTGAGTGCATGCAAAAAATAATCTTTAACTTGTTACTACTTATTTTCTCATAATTGTTATTAAGCATAAACAAATTCTTTCAAATCTATCATCATAAGTTTATCAATATTTCAACTCTCAATACAGTATATCCTGTTGTGACAACTTTAAAAATACAAACAAATATCCAGATATATTTCCAACAATCTTGTTGTTGTTGTTGTTGTTGTTCCCCAGGCTGTCTGGCCGAACAGCCCCAAGGTCTCGAGCAAGGCCAAGGCCATAAACGAACGCCCCCACAAAACCCTCCCTGCTTACCACTAACAAAGCCCGGGTGACCGAAGCCACTCCAAGGCAGGGAGCTGAGGAGGGTGCGGAAACACCCGGGAAACCAAAGCCCCACCCAAGGCCCTGTGCCACTCGGCAATTATGAAGGGAAAGTTAAGGGGCAAGGGAAAAATGTGACGCTTTGGCTCCCAATCTTGGCAGTAAGGAGGTCAATCCATGGAAAAGACGCCGTCACTTGAGACCTAGAAGATATATAAGTAAAAGGAACAGTCAGAGTAAGCTATGGGTATGGCAGAGATCGCTCAGCTCTCACTCTGATAAACCAGCCCATCACCACATGACTAGAACCCAATCCTCTCAGCATCAGCTAGGAAAGGCCCTAGAAAGCCGCCTTTGGCGGGGGGGATAGCTCCCCTATTTCAACTCCTTTCGGGGTTGGGCCCCCGCCCTTTCGGGGCACCCGCCCAACAATGTAGACTTACTGGCGGTATGTTGTCCACTTGGTGACTCTTTTCCTCTCCTTTCTTTCTTGAAACCTTGGCAGCAAGAGAATGGAATTGTTCTTTCATGTACCCGGAGATGTTCTTCCATTTCACATCAACACTGTAAAAAATAATTAAATTTGGTATTCCATTTTCATACGCTCAACAGGAAGGAAAAAAATGAAAAATTAACAGCTTTTATTCAATAGTAACTAAAAGGGGATATTTATTTTCTTTGATTAATCGGGAAACCGTAATCGAAGAGGACATGATATGGCAGCGAGGGTAAGTAAACATCCTTTCAATTTCATCCTGGAGAGATTCTCTGATCTACATCTCTTCCCATTCCAAGTAACTCTTGGTGTGCTCGATTGCAGACATGTAATACTACATGAACAGGTTTGACTCAAAACAAATGACTAGAACCAAAGCTGGTGCTCACTGCTCATAAGTGAAAATGCCTTGAATCTGTTTTAAGGAGTAGAATCTGGCTTGATATGTAGCCTAGCCATATCAGCTATAGCCAATGACCCTGTACAGATATATACTGTAGTTTCAAATGGGTTGATCATCCTCTTTGGTTCACTATTAAATGACCTATGACTCACAGCTGTATTAAAAATCTATGAATACCAATGTCTTGAAGATTTACAACTTCATCATGAGTTTATGCAGATATTAACAAATCCATATACTATTGAAACATAGAAAAGAAGAAAAAGTTTGTAGAAAAGAAGAACATCTCATTAAACTCAATGACAGTCATCACTTGTTCTACTACAGAGGAAAACACAATGAAAAGGCTAGTGGAGTAGGATTTCTAATCAATCGCGGCATTGCTGAAAATTTAATTAAATTCAACAGTGTATCGGACAGGATAGGGCATATAGGGTGGGATCGGAGTAGCTGCCGAACTCTAGGTGCAACGTGATTTGCCAGTACACTGGTCAGTGCAATCTAACATCTACCCCTATCCAATCTCCTGATCTAAATCCATCTGCAAGTACACTGGTCAGTGCGGAGAGATACATAAACTTGGAGCTTACTAGACTGTCCCTCTAACCTCAGGATAACAAGGAAGAATTCTATAGTTACGATGGTTGCCTGTGCACTGGTCCCTGCAGCTCTAGTTACTGTACAGATCTTGGGAATTGACCTACTGCCAGTACTGTACACTGATCCGAGCAGTCTGTTAATCCTCAGCCCTGAGCTCTAGCTTGCTACCAGTACACTGGTCCGTGTAGCCTGTTATAACTCAGCTCAGGGTATTTCCCCTCTGCCTGTACACGGGTGCACTTGGTTAGTTCTAGCCCTTGGGTAGAGGTATGTTGCCAGTGCACTGGTCAGCGCGACTGCCTAGACTCGAGAAGCGAATTGTTAAGTCACCAGTACACTGGTTCGTGCTTCTAAGCAAGTTCTCTGGCCCTCCTGACCTATCCCCTGGATAGTAAGGAGTCTAGTGTGTGTCCAAACCTGTTGGAGGACGTTACCGGAGGACCACTAACGACCCTGTATAATAGACCTCCCTTCTCACTCGATAGGCCTCTATAGTTGAGGATACAAACCACAAATTTAATACAGTACAGTACTATCATTGTAAGGTGAAATATATTGTACATGGACTCCTCGTCCTATCTATGATAATATCTTACCCTACAGCCCTACACACCCACCAAGTGATACACGTAAATTAAACCCCAGTGACACCTATCTTTTCCGAGTCCCCATGACAAAGTGATACTTAATTTATTGTGTTTTATATTTTATTCATGCTAACTCGTTCTAGAAGTGCTTTCGTGACCTATTGTATCTAATTGCCAAGACTCCTAAGTGCGCTTTTTAGGATTCATATATATCCGTGATACACGCTAATATCGATAAACCTCAGTGCATTGCATTACTAATGTATTATTTATGTACTAATATTATTATTGATTTAAAGGAGCTTAAAACCCGTCTTGACTATACAGTATTTGCAATTCAACTCCGTCACAGGTCATATATATTTCCATGTCCATGTTGTATGTATTATGTATATGTCGTTCAGTGTGTGAACAATTAGCCAAGTAAGCCATATCGTATTTGTTAGTTTACTGAATATAATAACTATAAATGTCCTGTGTTTTCCTCACACCATTGCATGTTTGTGTGCATTTTTATGTGTAAATTCCTTTCCTACCCAGTTGAGATTGAGTCCATGAAATAGCCAGTCAAACCCAGTAAAAATACTGGAATAACAACTATTATAAATATTATTATGCAATGCCATCCATGTAACTGACCATAATATAGAGAAAAAGAAACCAAACATCTGTATTTCTAGTGGAAGATAATTGTTGTTATTACTGGGTGTAAGGATCCACTAACAGAATCAACTGGATTCAAGAAGAAATAAAAGATATAAATGCTATAGTTATTTGTTATTTTTTTTTAATTTAGCTGTTTTGATATTTTCAATCAGATGACGCCGATCTTATTTACATTTTAGCTATCATTAGACGATTTTATAGAGATTAGGATGGACCTGTGGGCATCATGGGGATAGATACAATCTTCTAAACCTTTCAATATACGATGACGCTTTTCTTCTCTATATTCAAATTATAATTAGCCGAATTCATTCAACTTAAGCAAGGATTTTGGGAGTTAGAAGGATAATGGAGTTTGGCATTACGGCTTTGACAACTGAAAGGGAAGGAAGGAAAAAGCATGATTTGGTTGCGGCTACTGCGTCAATGACTGTTTTTAAAGTGAGTTTAGTGTTTTTAAAGTGAGTTAAGTGTTTCTAAGTGAGTGAAGTGATCTGAAGAAAGTGATCGTCACCATGCCTCGTGCCTGTACGAACTGCGCCGGTAGGTTTGGTGCTTCCATGTTTGCTCCTGTCGATCCACAAGTCTGCCGACTCTGCCAGCAACGAGAGGATTTGACAGCAAAATTGGATGAAGCCCACAACAAGATCAACGCCCTCACCAGGAAGCTGGAATCACTCCAAGAGTTTGTAACACTCAACGTTGGAGTATCACTAACTCCAATTGTTTCAACTCCAGCATCCACCACCTCCCCAACGTCATCTGCCAACAATCCAACACCTGCAGTAGACACTGCAGCAGATGCTTCTGACGAACCTGAGCCGACATCAAACCAGGACAGCCGCCCTGTTCACCTTAGTCTCTCCCCCACTCCTCGTGCAAGAAGCCTGCTAGCACGAACAGTACCAACCCCTCGCCCCCGTTCTAACCACTCCTCTCCCCGACCTGTACGTAGAGTCCCGCCACCACAGGTTTCCGGATTTACACCAGTGAGGAACGGTGCACGGCCAACGCAGAAAAGGTCTCATCTACCAGTCACAATGTCAAACAGATTTGAGATATTGGTAGAGATGGAAGACGAACCAGAGGAGACCAGGCTCGTTGGGGATTCCATCCTATGAGGACAGGTCGAAGAGTTCTGCGACAGAGTCCCAAATCAACGAAAAAGATTTTGCATCCCAGGAGCTGGACTGGACGACATTGTGGAAGCCTTCGAAGATACCACAAAGGATGCAAATGAAAATACCCTTTTTGTCATCCATGCTGGTTCAAATGACGTCATGCGCACCAGATCCGAAGAGTTGATGGAGAAATATCGCAAGATGATCCAGCACTACAAAAACAAGTCAAGGAATATCATCATCTCAGGCATTCTCCCCAAGATCGACGCACCTGACAAATTCTACGACAAGGCCTTCAACACAAATAGCCGACTAAAATATTTGTGTCTGAGGGAAGAAGTTGAATTCATCAACCTCTGGGACAACTTCTACAACCAGCCTACTCTGTTCCGCAAGGATGGCACTCATCTAAACCCTGTGGGTTCAGCACGCATGGGTCGTCTCCTACACGAAGCAGTCCGCAGCCATGGATCAAAAAACGCCATCCGAGAAGAAGCAGCAGTGACATAAATCATCCAACGCCAAGAAAAAAAACAGAGGCAACCGAGGACCACCAGCGATAAGGACCGAAGACAGCGAGGACCGAGGACAGCCATGAACATAAATGTAGATCCGACAAGAACCAAAAATATTATTAAAGAGCGTTCCGTGAGTTCTAAAATAACAAATTTAAAGGTTTTCTATGCAAACGCTCGTAGCATACGCAATCAATTTTCAGATTTAGAGGAGCTAGTGTTTACAGAAAATTATGATGTGATTGGCATAACAGAATCTTGGCTCAATACAGAAGATAGAGACTTTTTAGCAGAGTATTCACTTCCCGGTTATGTAATGTTTGAGAAAAGCCGAATAAATCGAAATGGAGGTGGCGTTTTACTTTATATCAAAGAAAGTCTTAACCCTACCCTCTTGTCAAAACCTCAAATTGTGAACGTCGACGCATCTTTTGTGCTAATTAAGAATAATAAAGGTACAAAAATAATACTTGCATTAATATACAGACCTCCAGCTCAATCAGTGCAAACTGACCGAGAAATTTACGAACAAATTGCAGATGTAAGTAACTCACAAGATACCGTAATTTTTGGCGACTTTAATTTACCTGTGACCAAGTGGGGCGATACTCTTACTTCACACTCCGGACATGACTTGTATACGAACTTGCAAGAGACTTCGCTTTATCAATTTGTTCGAACGCCAACCCGTGGTAATAACGTTCTTGACATTGTACTTGCAACAAAAGAAGAATTAATAGAGAATTTGAATGTTGGTGATGAATTCAGTAACAGCGACCATCGTACGATAACTTTCACTTTAAAGTTTACTAGTAACGAACCAAATAGTAGCATCGAAAAAGTCCCTAATTTCAAGAAAGCAAACTTCCATAAACTTAGAGCTATGTTTAAAGAAACTGACTGGAGCTTTTTAATTAACAATAACGACATAAATACATCTTCGAAGTTATTCGAAGCCACTTACCTAAAAGCAGTGCAAGACTGCATACCATCGAAAATACGGCGTCCAGGCCATAATAATAAGCCCAAATGGTGGAATAAAGATATTTCAAACAGCCTGCTTGCTAAAAAATTTGCTAATGATAGATTAAAATCCTCACAAAATGACGAAGAACGGCTGAAATTTGTAGAACTACGACGCAAAGCCAAAAAGTTAATTAAGCAAAGTAAAAAGACCTTAGAGTTACATATTGCGAATCAAAGTAAAACAAACCCGAAAGAATTCTATAGTTATATCAGAAAGAAAAAAGTAGTTACTTCAACTGTTGGACCGTTAGTCGATGAAAATGGAGAATACACCAAAGACGAAGTACAAATGAGTAATGCCCTCAATACCTTCTTTGCATCAGTTTTTACAACAGAAGACCTCAGTGATATCCCTACACCATCGCCGATTCAGATTGATAATTCAGATGTTCTAAGCAATATCACCGTTACAGAGAGAGAAGTATTGAATTGTAAAATGCCCCAGAACAAGAAGCCCACCACAGAAGCCACGAGCGAACACCACACAGAAACACCCGGAAGAAAGGTCCACAGAACGAAAGGACCAGCTGACCGAGCCAGCCATTTCAGACAGGCCCAAGCCCGCAGGGCTAAACAGCTCCAGGACACACCCATTTACCTTTTCTAAACTGACCATTTTCCACACCTCACGTACACTAACCCCCTCGTGTCCTACACTCCTAACTACAAAGATGATGAACAGGAATATACATTCATATTAAAAACACCCATGCCCTGTCCCGACGTTGAGCCAATGCCAACACATCAGACAGCCATAATTATATCTATGTATGTTCTTACATCCGAGAAGTAGTTGTTGTATACCTTCGAAGTTAAAAAACCCACGCTTGTCCCTAGACTTCGTATATCATTTTCCATGACGAGTATAGATATATGTAACCCGTGCTCAGTCGCCCCTTGCATTGTTCCTCTAGTAACTAAGTCTATAATATTAACTGCCACCAGCATTGATGCGACATAGCGGCACTGTCCTTGTGTCGTATTGTGCCAAGTACAGATCAACCAGGTTTCATCACCTTATTAGGACGACGACTATAATGTCATCGTTCATCGATGTATGCAATCCTTAGGTTAAGTATTTTTATCCGCCATTGTGTTCACCTTTTTCCATTTACTTTCCACAATTGTCATACGTCTTCCCCTTGCCTCCTTCGTATCCACAGCCCACACCACGCCAATTTACTTCGTGTCTTACACCTCTTACCCCAACCAGAGATTGTATAAGATAACCTGGTTACCAGTATCTGTCATAAGTACCCCGAAACAATAACTAAGTACCCCTACGAACTGCCGCTGTTGTTGGTATTTATATTTAATAGAAAACGCAGTTCCCAGGGCCAACTAATAGTATCCATAACCCTAGGACTGATCACATAACTCTATCTTTTCCAGACTCATATACCACCCCATAGTTGCATTCCCCGGTAGCATTTGGCTAACGTATTCTACTGCCTTTTCAAACTTCCATATCAATTGTAGCCTAATGCCACCCCCACGCCCAGGGACCTTAGGGGCAAAATTTCCCTGTAGCCCTTGAACTCTTCACCCCCTCTCATTAAGACACCCGCGCTTCTCGACTCTTGTCCGACCTAGCCTCTCTCTCATACCTCTTGAAGATCCTTGAATTGTCCGTTACTAACGCTCTCCAACCTTTTATGTATATACTCCTATCCAGCCTACCTTCACTTAGTAGGCCAGAACAACATTAGAACTTTACTAGCCCCTTGCATGCCATCTATTCTCTTACAACACATTCACAACCCTGCACCCAATGGTCGTCGGTGCGAGGCTAGCCGCCCCGCCAGTAACTAACTTCTATTGCCATATTTCCAGATAAATGTGGCAGAGTTAGCAACCCAGTCTCCACCACATCCAGCAAACCCTACAATTAACAACCAGCCGAGTAAAACCAGCTAGCTAAGGCACCTTCGGTTTTGGTATTAAGGACACCCACATCTGTCTCATACACAGAGGGTTATTACAAACACTGGTGATATGGCAAGCCCCTAGCCACAGCCGCCGGACGACTATCACAGAGAGAGGGCGCCCAGCCCCTTTTTGCCCACCCGAGGAGGGAGACCCCCACCCCCGCGGAGGTATACCTGGCCCCTGTTTTGACTTTCGAGTCATTGCCAGGTAGCACAGGAATTCTTCCTATCAATGAACTAACCATGCATGACCAACACCTTTACTAACCTCTATTAACTCACAATAAACCATTTACCTTTCTTGCATGATCTGATCACTAAATTAGCACCTCAGCTATACCATAGAATGAAGATTGAACAATCTAGAGAGACGCTCCTATCACAGCTGTCCCCATCCTCCTCGCAAAGTAGATCCAGTCTCTCTCCCCTAAATACGTCCAGTATAGCCAAAATAGTACCTCTTACTAAGGCTCAGTTATATGAAAATATAAAGGCTTCCTATAGCCCTGTGCCACAACCGTAAATACCATCTTACCTAGTCCCCATATCTATTGAGAGCTCAATTAAGTCCATAAGACTCGAGATCCCTACTGTCTACAGGGTCCAGAACCGAGCCTATAAATCTAACTCCCGCCCCCAGTCAAATCAGTTGAAAGCTAGACACCAACCAGTGGTCACTACCCTGCAGTTACCTCTAGCTCTGCCCTTGTGTTGTTCCGGAGTTGAGAGATTCCAGATCCGGCAGACTCCGTGGCAGAGAAGACTGATAGAAGCATCTGTCCATGTACAAGTCCTAACGTGCACCTTATAACCTTCACACAAATTCGTGGGTATATAAGAGTGTAGCCAGCAACGATCGTCAAGAGATCCGACTTGAGAACTTCCTACATTTTGGACCATCTGGACGGCCGAGGAACCAGTCGTTAGCCCCCAACATCACCGGAAGCAAGATAACCAGGACCAGATCTACCCATACTATTCAAGATTCATGTTGCTAGTACTAAGTGTTATAGTACTAGCTTGATACTCACTTATTAACTTTCTATAAAGTGGCTAAGACCTTGCCCAGTGTAATTCATAGTTAACCATTCCATTTGGGACGTACTAAGCGATCAGTGCTCTTTAATTAACAGGCGACCTTGACTCTCGTAATTACCTTATTCAGATATTAAAACTCTAGTGATATCTAACGTTCGCCCACTGATTTGTGTTCGACGTATTTCTGCCTTAAGAATATCAAACTTAGTTCAGTACCCCCATGAGGTTACTAGAGATTTCCGTGTTCTACAATATACGCGTGTCTAATCCTAACTGTGAGCTGCTACTTGGGCACGCGACCAGCCAGCAAGAGGTCAAATCAGTGACATTGAATTATACGAATATATTGAGGTCTTCCAGTAAAATAAAAACTTGCTAATTAAACCCGTGATCAGAAGAATATACCTGAACGTTGGAAGTGGGAGACTAGGATCCATCCAGATCCGCTAATGCTAGCAGTTCCCTTCTATCATTTGTTTTGTGCGAATATAACTATCTTTCTATGCTCTTTATTTCTTTATTTCAATAAACGTGAACTTGTGTCGTGTTACCGTGTGTTTATTTTGTGTTCTCTATTCCTCATACCTTGTATTGTGCATGCAGCCTTCTATACCCAGTCATTCAGAACTCACATTACCCAAGTTAAACCTGTAGAAAAACAGGGCATAACATTGGCGGCAGCGGTGGTTCTTGATTCGGATAAAAGGTTGCATTACATTGCAAGGTTGGAACAGCTAGAACACGAGAACATCATGGCGCAACCTACCCACACTGCCATCCCAAATTATGATGAAACAAATTATGGGATCGAAGTATTCATGGACATAATGAAACCCTTACTTGACGTTACTTATACCACGGACGCACACAAAATAGCCGTAACATTACCACACCTGGGAAAAGCCGTTTCCCTGGTGGCCTACCAAGTGCGCCCTGACCTCACCTGGGACGAATTTCGCACAATAGTGATAGAAGCCATTAAACCTTCGTTGGGCGTTTTCGTGGCCCACACCCGTATCCTAGACACGAAATTCGAAGGCGATCTAGATACCACAGTGAGTAAGCTTGGCCAACACATAAAAAATTCTTTCCCCACGTTGACCAAAATCCAACAAGAACAGCAAATTCTGGTCAACCTTGTGTCGATATTGCCCTCAGCAGTAAAAGACCATTTCCGGGTGCACGATTTCGTCGGATACAAAAAAGACCTCATCACGATCCGACGTATTTTGGCCGTGCGCACAGAAGCACCCACCCAAATCGCTGCAATCAAGAGGTTTCCCACGCACCCGCAGCAAACCAACCACCAAAACCCCAACAATGCCTACCCAGCCTCATCTTTCAACAACAGACCCACCTACCCTTCCGGCAAGCCCCAACCCAGTAGACCCCGGTTCCAACCGTCCCAGCCACGCAAAATCTTCAACCGGAACAGCAACTACAACACCTACCAAAGTAAAAACCCTACCTTAGTCATTATCAACCCCTATGATTTCCTTGCCTGTAATGCTCAGTGTGCCCTCCACCAAATTCGTGACTCTGCCAAACCTCGCCCCTCTACTCCTCGCATTTCTGTAAATGAAAAGGAGTGGGGACAAGTGGAAGAAATTGACCCCCATACCATGACCTCAGACAATACCGAGGAAATCCTGGAAGAGGTAGATACCGACCCCCAGGATTTTTAAAGTATCCCCCGCCCACGATGGGCTCGGCGGGGGACGCCATAACTAGTCGCACTGCCCCCATTTATTACATGGCCAAAATCAAGGACATTCTTGTCCGCTTGCTAATCGACACGGGAGCTGCCAAGTCATGTTTGTTCAAATCTTACTATGAAAAACATCCCCGACGATTTGGCCCTTTGTTAAACACCAAAACAGAACTCATCTCAGCTGCTGATACTTACTTAAATCTCCTAGGAGACACTTTACCCCTATCAGTAACCACTCCTGGCCCCCATGCTCGTTGTTATCACACATTTACAGTATTTTCCTCCAACTGTAAACATTATGATGGTTTCCTTGGACTTGACCTCCTTCAAAAACTAGAGGCCCAGATTGACTGCGGCCAAAGGCTGATCTCATTCAAAAACAAATTCCAGCCCAAAGCCTCTGACAAACCAATCACGCAGAAACCCATTCCCAAAAAGAAAAAACAACCTCCCCCTCAACAAACCCTGATTCAGGGTTACCAAGTTGCAGCTAGCACTAAGGTGACTCCTAAAACCTCCCCTTGCCCCGAGATCTCTCAAAACCTCACTCAATTCAGTAAAAAAATGCCTCAACAAACGAAAGAAGACAAGTCCAAGCAACTCCCCCTCGGTAATCCCCTCAATTCTCGTAACTCTGTCCAGAATAAATCCTCCCATGTTTTCAGGACAGACTCTGATATATGTAACCCTAATTCTATCCAATGTTTATGTACACATGTTTCCAGAGAAAATGCCGACCGATGTACCCAACAATGTTTCCCCCATGCCCCCAGAAATGTTAACAACCCCAAATCAATACACCAGTCCTACACCAATAACCCATGTTCTACACCTAACTTTTTCCCCACCAACCCTCCGCAGTCCCCCCAGCAAATCCCGTTTTCTAACTCGCTCACCTCGCACCCTTCTGAACCGCCCGCACGCGCCGTTAATCCCCCCCTCACGCGTGCCGACCGAGGGACACAACCATGTTCCCACCATGCCCCCAGAAATGCCCAGCTATTCCACCACCCCCCCAATCCCCCTTGTGACAGTTTTTCCGTCAGTAGCTCCCTTCCACCCCCCACAATTCACACCCCTAATAAACTTCAAACCCCACACTTGACTCACCCCTCATGAACAGACAAACCCACCAACCCCAGATAACCTCTAAACCAAACCGTTACTGCCACCGACAACGCCTCCCCCACCAACCCTCCGCAGTCCCTCCAACAAATCCCGTTTTCTAACCCCCTCACACCGCGCCCCACTGATCCTCTCACAGGCGCCGTTAATCCCCCCCTCACGCGTGACCCCCACCAAAGTGACCTTGCCCCCCTTATAAGTACCAAGCACCTGCTCGCCAGTCAATCCCCCACCATCATTAACCCAGCGGTAGTTCAGGATAAATGCCAAATTCCCCCCCACCATCAAAAATGGGTGAACCTGCGGCCCATACCCCAAACTCACATGGTATTTTCCCCCACTAACACATCCCCCAACCCCCATCACTGCCTCTTACAACCCGCCATCATTCCCGCTCGTATCAACCACATTCTCGTGGCTAATATCTCAGAGGAACCCCTGACATTACCGAAAGGTCTCATTATAGGAGACCTCGAAACTTTCGATGACCTCCCCATACATTGTAACGACACCCCTACCAGCCTCCAATTGCCCCCTCTTCCTGAGACACTATCTGACCACCAAAAGAACGGCATGTACGACCTACTGCTGGAATTCAGTGACGTCTTTGCCCAACAACCCACCGAAATCGGACAGACGGATGTAGAACAACACATCATTAACACCACAGGCCCCCCCATACGACAACCATCCCGTAGAAAGAACCCCATACAACGTCAGGAAGAGGAACGCCAAGTCCAGGAAATGTTAGAGGCCGGGATTGCCACCCCGTCCATTAGCCCCTGGTCTTCCCCTGTTGTCTTAGTCAAAAAGAAAGATGGGACAACCCGTTTTTTGCGTCGATTACAGGAGGTTAAATGACATAACCATTAAAGACGCTACGCCCTTACCCCGAATAGACGATTCCCTTGACTCCCTATACGGATCCAAATGGTTCACCACCCTCGACTTGCAAGCAGGGTATTGGCAAGTGCCTATCAAGGCCGAGGACCAAAAGAAAACAGCATTTTCCACTAGTGGTGGCCATCACTATGAATTTAACGTCCTACCTTTTAGCCTCTGTAACGGACCCGCCACTTTCTCCCGTTTGATGGAAACGGTATTACATGGCCTAACCTGGGAAACCTGCCTAGCCTATCTGGACGATATTATTGTGTACTCTCCAACCTGGGAAGAACACCTCCTCAGGTTGAGACAAGTCCTGCAAAGAATCCGAGCCGCCGGGTTGAAATTAAAACCCTCAAAGTGCGTGATTGCCCGGAATAAGGTAGATTTTCTCGGACACGTGATATCTGAACATGGTATTGCGCCAGACCCAAAGAAACTTCAAGCCATACAAAACCAAACCCCACCCACCACGGTTAAAGGAATACGTTCGTTTCTAGGTTTAGCCACGTACTACAGACGTTTCGTCCCCCACTTTGCCACCATAGCCAGACCCCTCCACCAACTTACCCACAAAGACACCCCGTTCGCCTGGACACCTGAAAGAGACCTCACGTTTAACACTTTGAAGCAAAAGCTAATCCAAGCCCCTATTGTCGTTTTCCCTGACTACCAGAAACCTTTCCGTCTTTATACCGACGTATCTCTGTACGCCATAGGTGCAGTATTAGCTCAATTCAGAGATGGAAAGGAACATGTGATAGCGTATGCCAGCTACACACTCACCCCACCCCAACAGAATTACGCAGCCACCAAGAGAGAGTGCTTAGGGATCATTTGGGCACTCAGCCACTTCCGGTCATTTGTGTTGGGCGCAAAACTCGAAATAATTACCGACCATCAATCTTTACAATGGCTGCGTAGGTGCGAAACCAACTCAGCCATTTTGGTACGTTGGAGAGGGACACTAGAGGACTACGACTTTACCATACAATATCGTCCCGGCAAACTCCATACTAATGCAGACGCCCTGTCACGTTTGCCAGTACCAAAAGACCCCCCCACCAACCTAGCCGCCTTACAAAACACTCAATTGGTATCTACCCCCACCTCCCGACAGAATGCCCCCCCAGCCCCCTCCCTAATTCAATCTTGGGAAGCACGAATCAGACCCCCCTGGATACTGTTAAACGTCTTCAGGAAACTGACTCGCTGGGGAGATCAACTTGCCACAGACACTGGTCACATAATCTTGGACCCCACCATAGCCCACGACTACATGATTGCCATCCACGAGGGAAACGGCATACACCTTGGACAAAAGAAAATGTTAAAGATCTTCACAGACCAATACTGGACCCCCAACCCCTCCAAAATTGCACAACGAGTGACAGAATCCTGCAAACCGTGTTTATTGGGAAAGGATAGATCACGCACCCCAGGCCCAGCTGGTACCATTTCTGCCAACAAACCGTTCCAAGTCCTATCCCTCGACATCATGGGCCCGTTCCCTTCTTACGCTGGCAACCGCTATATCGTCACATTTGTAGACGTATATTCAAAATTTCTAATAGCCTGCCCAGTTAAAGACCACACAGCCACCACAGTCGCCACACTGCTTGCCACCGAAGTGTTCCCTATATTCGGCCTTCCCCTTGCTCTTCTATCGGACAATGCCCCCGAGTTTAGTGGACACGTTTGGCAACAATTCACCCAACAATTCGGTATCAAGATTAAACACTCATCCCCGTACTGGCCTCAAGGAAATGCTATCTGCGAACGCAGCCATCGCACCATCAACAACCAGTTACGTACAAGAATGATTGCTCTTAATACCTCAGACTGGCCATCACAACTAAAGATGATACAGTGGGGTATGAACACCTGTCCTCGGGAAGACGGTATTTCCCCTCATGAACGTGTTTACGGTGTACCCCCCCTGTTACTGCCATTCCACCACCACGCTCACCTTCCCTCCACCACCTCCACAATTGACCCATTGCAACATCTGCAAAACACCCTCCATACCGCCCAGACCTGTCAAGACACCAAAACTGATAATATCGATGACAAAAACCCTTTCGCCATCCATGACACCGTAATGGTAGCCAACCTCCCTATCACCAACAAGTTAGGCCCTCGCTATGTCGGACCCTACACCGTAATACAAGTCCCAAATGCCTTTCAAGTCACCATCGACTACCACGGCGTAACTCGCACGCTCCGAACTAGATTCGTCCGAGCGTTTAAACCTCTAAAGCCACAAGACATTACCCCACCCCACACGTCCGACCCTAAATTAAACACCCCTACTCAGCCCCTCACTCAGGCTACGAATATTCCCATACAAACCCCTAAGGATCTAAGCCCTCCAGCACCGAACCGACAAATCTTTTCTAACCATACCCCCCCCCAACTAACCTCCACAAACCCCAAGCCCCCAATATCACACCCTCTTCCACCATGACACCTTCCTTCACTTCTGATAGTCAAGTTCCTCCCCAACTTATCCAAGTACAAAAACCTCCACCCACAACCCCGACCACAACAGAAACCCTCCCGTCTAGCCCTGACATACCTCCACCAGGCACCACAGTGAGAAAACCACCACCCCCACCCCAAACCAAGTACACACCCAACCGCACCACACAATCTACCTCAGTAACCTCACGCTACAACTTACGCCCACGACAAACATCGTTTAAAACCTCCAGAAAACACACCCTACTAACCAAGTTCCGTAGGGCTGCCAGACCACTATCCTCCTCCTCCTCCTCCTCCTCTTCTTCTCCTTCGTCGAATTCTCCCCCACAAAGGGAAAGAAGACGAATAATCACCAGCAAATCACCAACCTCATCAAACAACACACGCCCCTACCCCCAACCCTCCAACTTAAATCTACACTCCTTACCCACCCGTCTAGCCCCCCCCGCATCCACCCCTTTCCCCTCCACGATCCCCACCACCTCACCCACACACCGACCAACCTCCTCATCTCACCGAACCCCCAACCAACCAACCCCTAAGAAACCCCCCCCAAAGTCACCCCCGAGAAAACCCCCACATGTTATTTACCTATAAAACGTGCTTCCCCTCACTATAAAACATCGTCGAGCGACTCAAGTCCCACGACAAACATCTACCTTCCCACCAGGACCGCCAGAGGTAGAATAATCAACAGACCCATCAGATTTAAAGACAGCGATACAAAAATAACACCCCGTTCTGACACTAAGGACCCAAGCCACACAACACACACACCCCCTCCTTCCCACACACCTCCTTCACCCACCTTACCTAAACCGATTTTGCGCATTGCCTCACTATATATTCCCAACCTACAACACCGCCCACGCAAACCAAATAAAACCCAGACTCACATTCCCCCTTCATCCCCAGCTCTGTTGTCACGCGTGAATCCCCTTTCGGTTAGTAACCCATTCACCACACTAAACAGACTTCCTGTCAATCCCACACACCTCACTCCGACCCCCACGGGGGAAAGCTACAAACCATTCATACGAAAGGTTAAAGTAAAGACCCCCACTGGACACTTGGCCCGTGTACCACACCCACACCAAGCCCGGGCAGCCGCCCGCCACAACACAGAGGACACATTCTTACAGGTATACATTGACCTGCAAAAGAAACCTGACCGTCGCTCTCGTGTTTGGTGGAACTTTCTAAATACCCTGAAAATGACCCACCATCACTATGCTTCTTTTAACTTCACCCTTGAGGCTCGAGGACGAGCCTATAATGAAGGAGAGGGAAGTAAAATGCCCCAGAACAAGAAGCCCACCACAGAAGCCACGAGCGAACACCACACAGAAACACCCGGAAGAAAGGTCCACAGAACGAAAGGACCAGCTGACCGAGCCAGCCATTTCAGACAGGCCCAAGCCTGCAGGGCTAAACAGCTCCAGGACACACCCATTTACCTTTTCTAAACTGACCATTTTCCACACCTCACGTACACTAACCCCCTCGTGTCCTACACTCCTAACTACAAAGATGATGAACAGGAATATACATTCATATTAAAAACACCCATGCCCTGTCCCGACGTTGAGCCAATGCCAACACATCAGACAGCCATAATTATATCTATGTATGTTCTTACATCCGAGAAGTAGTTGTTGTATACCTTCGAAGTTAAAACACCCACTCTTGTCCCTAGACTTCGTATATCATTTTCCATGACGAGTATAGATATATGTAACCCGTGCTCAGTCGCCCCTTGCATTGTTCCTCTAGTAACTAAGTCTATAATATTAACTGCCACCAGCATTGATGCGACATAGCGGCACTGTCCTTGTGTCGTATTGTGCCAAGTACAGATCAACCAGGTTTCATCACCTTATTAGGACGACGACTATAATGTCATCGTTCATCGATGTATGCAATCCTTAGGTTAAGTATTTTTATCCGCCATTGTGTTCACCTTTTTCCATTTACTTTCCACAATTGTCATACGTCTTCCCCTTGCCTCCTTCGTATCCACAGCCCACACCACGCCAATTTACTTCGTGTCTTACACCTCTTACCCCAACCAGAGATTGTATAAGATAACCTGGTTACCAGTATCTGTCATAAGTACCCCGAAACAATAACTAAGTACCCCTACGAACTGCCGCTGTTGTTGGTATTTATATTTAATAGAAAACGCAGTTCCCAGGGCCAACTAATAGTATCCATAACCCTCGGACTGATCACATAACTCTATCTTTTCCAGACTCATATACCACCCCATAGTTGCATTCCCCGGTAGCATTTGGCTAACGTATTCTACTGCCTTTTCAAACTTCCATATCAATTGTAGCCTAATGCCACCCCCACGCCCAGGGACCTTAGGGGCAAAATTTCCCTGTAGCCCTTGAACTCTTCCCCCCCTCTCATTAAGACACCCGCGCTTCTCGACTCTTGTCCGACCTAGCCTCTCTCTCATACCTCTTGAAGATACTTGAATTGTCCGTTACTAACGCTCTCCAACCTTTTATATATATACTCCTATCCAGCCTACCTTCACTTAGTAGGCCAGAACAACATTAGAACTTTACTAGCCCCTTGCATGCCATCTATTCTCTTACAACACATTCACAACCCTGCACCCAATGGTCGTCGGTGCGAGGCTAGCCGCCCCGCCAGTAACTAACTTCTATTGCCATACTTCCAGATAAATGTGGCAGAGTTAGCAACCCAGTCTCCACCACATCCAGCAAACCCTACAATTAACAACCAGCCGAGTAAAACCAGCTAGCTAAGGCACCTTCGGTTTTGGTATTAAGGACACCCACATCTGTCTCATACACAGAGGGTTATTACAAACACTGGTGATATGGCAAGCCCCTAGCCACAGCCGCCGGATGACTATCACAGAGAGAGGGCGCCCAGCCCCCTTTTTGCCCACCCGAGGAGGGAGACCCCCACCCCCGCGGAGGTATACCTGGCCCTTGTTTTGACTTTCGAGTCATTGCCAGGTAGCACAGGAATTCTTCCTATCAATGAACTAACCATGCATGACCAACACCTTTACTAACCTCTATTAACTCACAATAAACCATTTACCTTTCTTGCATGATCTGATCACTAAATTAGCACCTCAGCTATACCATAGAATGAAGATTGAACAATCTAGAGAGACGCTCCTATCACAGCTGTCCCCATCCTCCTCGCAAAGTAGATCCAGTCTCTCTCCCCTAAATACGTCCAGTATAGCCAAAATAGTACCTCTTACTAAGGCTCAGTTATATGAAAATATAAAGGCTTCCTATAGCCCTGTGCCACAACCGTAAATACCATCTTACCTAGTCCCCATATCTATTGAGAGCTCAATTAAATCCATAAGACTCGAGATCCCTACTGTCTACAGGGTCCAGAACCGAGCCTATAAATCTAACTCCTGCCCCCAGTCAAATCAGTTGAAAGCTAGACACCAACCAGTGGTCACTACCCTGCAGTTACCTCTAGCTCTGCCCTTGTGTTGTTCCGGAGTTGAGAGATTCCAGATCCGGCAGACTCCGTGGCAGAGAAGACTGATAGAAGCATCTGTCCATGTACAAGTCCTAACGTGCACCTTATAACCTTCACACAAATTCGTGGGTATATAAGAGTGTAGCCAGCAACGATCGTCAAGAGATCCGACTTGAGAACTTCCTACATTTTGGACCATCTGGACGGCCGAGGAACCAGTCGTTAGCCCCCAACATCACCGGAAGCAAGATAACCAGGACCAGATCTACAAATACTATTCAAGATTCATGTTGCTAGTACTAAGTGTTATAGTACCTAGCTTGATACTCACTTATTAACTTTCTATAAAGTGGCTAAGACCTTGCCCAGTGTAATTCATAGTTAACCATTCCATTTGGGACGTACTAAGCGATCAGTGCTCTTTAATTAACAGGCGACCTTGACTCTCGTAATTACCTTATTCAGATATTAAAACTCTAGTGATATCTAACGTTCGCCCACTGATTTGTGTTCGACGTATTTCTGCCTTAAGAATATCAAACTTAGTTCAGTACCCCCATGAGGTTACTAGAGATTTCCGTGTTCTACAATATACGCGTGTCTAATCCTAACTGTGAGCTGCTACTTGGGCACGCGACCAGCCAGCAAGAGGTCAAATCAGTGACATTAAATTATACGAATATATTGAGGTCTTCCAGTAACATAAAAACTTGCTAATTAAACCCGTGATCAGAAGAATATACCTGAACGTTGGAAGTGGGAGACTAGGCTCCATCCAGATCCGCTAATGCTAGCAGTTCCCTTCTATCATTTGTTTTGTGCGAATATAACTATCTTTCTATGCTCTTTATTTCTTTATTTCAATAAACGTGAACTTGTGTCGTGTTACCGTGTGTTTATTTTGTGTTCTCTATTCTTCATACCTTGTATTGTGCATGCAGCCTTCTATACTCAGTCATTCAGAACTCACATTACCCAAGTTAAACCTGTAGAAAAACAGGGCATAACAAATTGTTTAGATAAACTCAAGGTATATAAAACGCCTGGACCTGATAAAATCTCGCCTAGAGTTCTAAAGGAAGCTAAGGATGAGCTCTCCAAACTACTGACATTACTATTCAATAAATCCTTGCATTCTGGAACTATGCCCGATCAGTGGAAGCTAGCCAACGTAACACCGATATTCAAAAAGGGCAGCAAATCCCTACCCAGTAACTATCGTCCAATTAGCTTAACCTCAGTTGTATGTAAAATGCTAGAAACGGTCATACGAGACAGACTCTTAAATCACTTAGAGGAAAATAACATACATAAAGATACTCAACACGGCTTTCGTAAAAAACTTTCCTGTTTAACAAACCTCTTAGACTTCTTCCACGATATCCTCAACCTCTACGATGAGAGTAAAGCTGTAGATATTATATACCTTGATTTTCAAAAGGCCTTTGACAAAGTTCCCAACAAACGTTTACTGCTGAAACTAAAAGCGCATGGAATACAAGACGGTGTGTTGAAATGGATAGAAAATTGGCTCAGCGACAGAAAGCAAAGAGTAGTCATAAACGGAAAGGCATCTAAATGGACCAATGTAAGTAGCGGGGTACCCCAGGGATCGGTACTAGGACCAATTCTCTTTCTAATTTACATCAACGACATAGATGAGGGTCTCACCTGTACAATCTCAAAATTTGCTGACGATACAAAAATTGCAAATAGCGTACTCTCAAAAGAACAAGTTGACGATATGCAACACAATCTAGATAAATTGTCATGTTGGGCCCAAATTTGGCAAATGAGTTTCAATGCGGATAAATGTAAAGTACTACATATCGGATACCTAAATGAGAAAGCAAACTATTCGATGAATGGCACTCAGCTTAACAATGTAAACAGAGAAACCGATCTGGGAGTAACAATATCCAGTAACCTAAAACCGAGTCAACAATGTTCAGAAGTTGTTAAGAAGGCAAACAAAATAATTGGCTTTATAGGCAGGTCATTTGAGTATAAATCCAAAGAAGTTATCCTAACCCTTTACAATTCCTTAGTCCGCCCTCTTCTGGAATACTGCGTTCAATCCTGGTGCCCTTATTACCAAAAAGATATAAACAAGCTAGAACGAGTTCAACGTAGAGTTACCAAAATTATACCTAGCCTAAAGAACAAACCATACGAAGAGCGTCTTAGAGAATTAAATCTATTTCCTTTAACCCAGCGCAGATTAAGAGGTGACTTAATTCAAGTGTTCAAAATCATCAAAGGCATCGACAATATGAACTGTAGTAAGTACTTCACTATCGACCAAGCAAATTACACGCGGGGAAACGGTTGCAAAATTATTGGTAAATCTTTTAACTCACACGAATCTAAGAATTTCTTCTACAATCGAGTTGTCAACTTGTGGAATGGGCTTCCCCGAAACGTTATAGACTGCATCACCGTTGATTCATTTAAACTCCGCCTAGACAAATATCTCGCATCAAACCCGTGACTAACTGCGTTTGTAAATGAATAACTTTATTTTATCCCCCCCTCAGTTACTAACCCATCTGTCCCCTAATAACTTCCTAATCCTGCCACGGACATTAGTTCCAGGGCAGTAATTCGCTTTCCAATGTTCCCTTACCCACTCTAAACCACTGTTTGGACACTTGATCCTCAGTGTTTTGGAGGACAAGCAACCTAGAAGGGTCACTAGATCTGTTGTTGCTTGATTTCCTTTGTACTCCTTTGTACTCATAGCCTTATGATGTATGGCTCCTGAATTCTAAACCCAGGTTTTATCTGATACACTTGAATGAGAAACAATAAGATCCCAAGTGATACCTTACCCATTTAATAGGGAGCTCCATAGACGTATAAGCCACTACCTAAAAAAAGAAATGAAAAATAGAAAGCAAACTAAGGTTTGAATATGGCGCTCTTGTCTTCCTGTTCTCGGCTTCCATCTAATGCGCATCCCTCTGCGCACATTAGAGGCTTATCTCTCTCTCTCTCTCTTAGTCTAGTGGTCACCGAAGGTGGTTGGTTGCCCCCATCATACTCCTCCTATGGTCGCTTCTACTACTTCACCACCGTTTTACAATAGTGAGTTTATATTATATATACACAGTGCTGCTCCTTGTTTAGTTTTTAACCCTCTCCGACATATGACGCGATTTTGAGCCTATTGGTGATACTTTAAAGCCTTTGTTACCATCAGGGGTATTTAGAAACCTTTAGTTTAGTTACTTCAACCTCTGCAGTTGTCTTTGAGTTAGCTGTGGGCAGAAAACTAATTTTGGAGAGGTAATTATAAGAGTGAGATAACTCTATTTCTTATTGCTAATCTGGCAACCTCTGTGTCATATGTGCGTGAAAGGGTTAAAGTGCAAAGGAATAAAAATAAGGAAGCTAGGCCTAGCGATGTAAATAGTCAATTGAATTCCCTTAAGCATAGCCTTCTCGCTGTCACTGACAAAGTCTGTGGGAAAACAATGGGTCACCCCAGGAATAAGACCTCCTGGTGGTGGAACGATGAGGTGGACCATGCTGTGAAAGAGAAAAGGAGATGTTTCAAAGCATAGAAGAAAGGAGGCAGTAAGGATTAATACCAGGCAGCTAAACGAAGAGTGAGAGCAGTGGAAATTAATTACTTAAGAAGTGCGTGCAGAGTTACATGGAGGGATAGACAGACTAATGAGGAAGTAAGAAGGAGGTGTGGTGTGGAGGTAGATGTGCTGGAAAGTGTGAAAAGGAACAACTTGAGATGGTTCGGCCATATGGAATGTATGGAAAGCGAGAGAATGACTAAGAGGGTGTACGAGAGCGAGGTGGAGGGACAGAGAGGGAGAGGTAGACCGAAAGAGAGGTGGAAGGATAGAGTGAGGAAGTATATGAACGAAGGCGGTGCTGGTTGGGGGGAGGGGCATCGACTGACTAGGGACAGAGGTGCATGGGGGCGGTTCGTTTGTGGCCACCCCTTCGGGGATCACGGCGTCAGGCAATAGATAGATAGATAGCTAAACGAACTGCCAGAAGAGTTATTTCCAATGCTAAAAGGACCTGGTCCTCGAACAAGTGAGTAACACTGACAATCCCAATGGGATCTTCAACCTAGCTAAGCGAGTCAAAAATGACAGTATCCCTACTTATACTTATATATTATAGGTGAACAGCGTGTTAGAAACGATAATGGGAAGATTGTGTATGCAGAAGATGGAATCAGAGAAGCATGGAAGGTACACTTTGAACGATTGCTAAATGTAGAGTTTGAATGGGACAAGGAACAGCTTAGTATCGAAAAACCAATATCTGGACCCCCTCCTTTGATAGCACCAGCTGTAGTGAGCGACGCAATCAATAAAATGAAGGACGGTAAAGATCCAGGGTGCTCTGACATTGTCGCTGAGACGATAAAAACCTCAGGGGAGACTGGTGTCAGCTTAGTCACTGAGATGATAAAAACCATTATTAAAGATGAGAAAATCCCTGAGGATTGGCACTAAAGTGTAATAGTAAATATATACAAAGGAAAAGGGGATGCGCTAGATACGAGGTAATTATAGGGGCCTGAAAATGTTTGACCAAATCATGAAGGTCTGTGAGAGAGTCTTTGAGGGTTTGATCAGGCAAAGCATCTCCATTGATGATATGCAGTTTGGTTTTATGCCAGGACGTGGTACAACCGATGCTATCTTCATAGTCAGGCAAATTCAGGAAAGATACTTACTAAAAGGGAGGGATCTTTACTTTGTGTTTCTAGACCTAGAGAAGGCCTTTGACAGGGTGCCTAGAGATGTGGTGCAGTGGGCTATGAGGAAACTTGGTGTGGAAGAGTGGCTGGTGCGTGTGATAATGAAGATGTACGAGGATTCGCGAACTGCGGTGAGGGTGAAAGGTGTACCGAGTGAGGACTTCACAGTCCGTGTTAGAGTTGATCAGGGTTCAGTGTTAAGCCCCCTCCTCTTTATTATGGTCCTGGAAGCACTGTCTAGATATTTTAGATCGGGACTCCCATGGGAACTGTTTTATGCAGACAATTCAGTCCTAATAGCTGACAATGTGCAAGATGCTGAGGCCAAATTCAGAAGATGGAGAGAGGGCATGGCGAGCAAGGGTTTAAGAGTCAATATTAACAAAACCAAGGTTATCCATTGTAGATTGAGACGAGGCAATGTGGAAAAGAACGGTGCATACCCACGTGCAGTGTTAGTGTGGAAAGGATGTGGGCGCTAACTCAATTCAGTGTAGCATCTGTCAATGTTGGGTGCACCACGGGAGTAAGCACTGTAGTAGAATAAAAGGACCCCTGCCGAAGGATAAGTCAGAAGTAGAGAAATTTGAGTGCGTAGTGTGCAAAGGCGAGCTTGTGTTAAATGATGATCCAGTGGCTGTGAATTTTGGAAATGAGTCATTGGAGCTGGTGGACAAGTTTTGTTACCTAGGAGATACCATCTCTGCCGGTGGTGGGGCCGAGGCTGCCACTGTCGCTAAAATTAGATGTGGCTGTGGGAAGTTCAGAGAACTGCTGCCAATTCTGACCATGAAAAGAATGCCTCTCCCCTTGACGGGAAAGGTGTATGCCTCATGTGTTAGAAGTGCAATGACTTATGCCTCATAAACATGGGCCGTTAAAGTTGTTGTTGTTGTTGTTCCCTAAGCTGCCTGGCCGAACAGCCCCGAGTCCCTGAGAAAGGCCATGGCCACGATCGGGCTTTCCCACAGAGCTCTCATTGAGTGTAGATTGTGTTGTTGGCGTAAGTGGTTGTGTGAAATGCAGTCTTCTATGATGTGTTTAATGGTATGGGGTGCTGTGTTACATCCCGGGCAGGCGTCGACAACGGAGTCATCCAGTCTCTTCTGATAGCTCAGGAGAGCTGGATGATGTCCGCATCTCAGCCTGGCCAGGTGGACTCTGTCCTCGCGAGGAAGGGAGGATTCGGAAGGATGGATTTCGGGAGGTCGTGCATGCAGCTGCGTGTTGTCTGTGAGTGAGTGGATGGATCGGTGAGAGATATGAGTATGGATGTGCTTCTGGAAGTTGGTTCGGGGTGGGCAGGGATGGAGAGAGGACAATAATTGTGTGTGATACCGTGTGCTGGGTGTTGTTTTGATATTTCTTGGTGTCTGTGGGTGTGTTGCCATGTAGTTTAGTGGGTGGTCTTGGTTCGTGGAGGCTGCTGCCAGGAATTGAGTGCCTCTCATGTCCAGATGGTCTTTGACTTTGAGGATTTTGGTTTCTTGATGTAGGTGATCTGTGGGTGCAGTAGCTGTGCAGCCTGTAATGATCTTCAGGGCTTTGTTTTGAATAGTCTGTAAGGTCTTATGATGTGTTTCAGCTAGGTTAGAAGCCCAAGCTGGGCTTGCATATTCCATCACTGATCTTATGTATTGTTTATATACTGTGGTGGTAGTTTCTTTGTTGTGTCCAAATTTTGTGTGAGCAAGTGACCTGAGGGCGTTAAGTCTGGGTGTCAGTTTCTTTTTAATGGTTGTGGTGTGCTGTTTGAATGTCATATGAGTATCATATGTTACTCCTAGGATTTTGGGTGTGTGTATGTGTTAGGGGTGTGTTGTTTATGGTGAGTTGAGGGATGTATTCGTGTTCTCCTGTCCAACTTGTGAGCAGGGTTGCGGTGGATTTGGCTGGGGCTAGATTAAGTCTGTTTGTAGTGCACCAGCCATGTAGTGTGTTGAGATAGGGTTGAAGGAGATCTGTTGCTCTTTTTGTGTCATGGTGTGTGCATGTGAGTGTTATGTCATCTGCATAGGAGGCTAAGTTTATTTGGGGCGTATTGGGTGTAGTTATATCGTGCATGTACAGATTGAAGAGTGCGGGCGATAGGACGGATCCTTGTGGGACTCCGTTTGGAAAGTTTCTGATTTTAGATGACTGACCGGCAAAAGATATGTGTGCACATCTGCCTGCTAGGAAGTTGGCCAGCCACCGTTTTGTGTTGTTGTGCATGTCTGTGTTGTAGATTTTGTTTGTTAGGTTGTGGCGGGGGATGGCATCGAAGGCTTTACTTATGTCGAGTGTGGCTAATAGTGATCTGTGTGGTGGTCTAGCTGAATTGATGCCGTCGAAAGCTCTTTGTGTAAGGTATGTGAGAAGAGTGTTTGTGGAGTGCAGTGGCCTAAAGCCATGTTGTGTTGGAGCTAGGGGTAGGTCAGGTGTAATTAGTTGTAATACTAGGCGTTCCATGACTTTGGAGGGGGAGCAAAGGAGTGTGATGGGGCGGTGCGAGGAGGGTAGTGGGGGGCCGTTAAAGTAGAGGATGTCAACAGAATGGAACGTAATGAGATGAGAATGGCGAGATGGATGTGTGGGGCCAGGCTGCAAGATAGATTAACAAATGATGAGCTAAGGAGACGCTTAGGTATAAAGAGTATTAGCGAGAAGATGCATACAAGTAGACTGGGATGGTATGGGCATGTGGAGAGAATGTATGAAAACAAATTGGGTGAAAAGATGCAGGTCTCCCTAGACTGGAACAAGACCTCACGGGCTTCACTGTTCATTGTAAAGCGGTGAATGTTAAGGCTCTCAGCCTATGCCCGAGAGGAAGTAAGTTGGAATATATAAAAAAAAAAAAAAAAAAAAAAAAAAAAAAAAAAAAGGGGTGGACCGAGGAAGACCTGGGATCGGACTATACGTGCCGATCTCAAATTTTAAAACTTGACAAGTGAAGCAGCCCTTAATAGGGTAGCCTGGAACGCCGCCATTAGGACAAGAGACTGAAACTGCACGTATGTGTGGAGCACTCAGTCTTAAAATGTTATGTATGTATGTATGTAAACCGAAAGAGAGGTGGAAGGATGGAGTCAGGAAGTATATGGATGAAGGCGGTGCTGGTTGGGAAGAGGGGCATCGACTGACTGGGAACAGAGGTGCATGGGGGCAGTTCGTTCGTGGCCATCCCTTCGGGGATCACGGCATCAGGCAATAGATAGATAGATGTATGTATGTACTCCCTTGATTGATAGGGCTAGGGCGTGCCCTTGTTACAGATTTAACTGGACATTTGCCACGAATCGCTTGACCGAACTGCCTAAACTCTTGCCATCTTAAAAAAAGAAGGTAGTGCTTTTGATTCCGTTACTGACTGAAAAGTAATAGTACTACCGTTATCACTACCAAAATAGTACCCTCACTACTAACAGCGGCACTATTCTCAACACTGAATATGAAGGGTACTGTTAAAATGTCAAGGACTTAGTCTGAATTCACACCCAAGAAATCAATAATTGACTGAATTTCTGCATAAGCTTGTGGAAATATTGTATGCCGTCATGTAACGTCAGGTCAGGTTTTGACAGGAACCTCCGATAGCTATATCAATCTCAAAAAGGAATTTTATTTGAAATACTCTTGCAAATACAAGTACAGTACTTGGTTAGACACTCAAAGCAATCATGACTGACGCAAGGTAATTTAATACTACAATACTTTCCTTACCCTTGCTTGTCCTTGTGAGCCCGACGAGCGTGTATGAAGGCGGCCATGAAAAGCGCTCTGCTCAGCAGGTATAAGAGGATGTACGTCAGCAGGTAGTAGAAGTAGCTCAAGCAAGATACATATCCGGATGCCTGGTATGCAATGTCTGGTGAAAAAGAAAGTACAAGTCAATTATAACAGGTCAGATTAGATCATTAGAGGAAACGGATTAATTTTGTGTTTGCTGACACAGCTACCAGTAGTTATCAAAGAGGCAGTTCAATCATAAAAAGTGCACCTCCCTCAGATTATTGCACTCACACCACACACACTCACCAACCAGCACCACAATTAAATGTTAAAAATCATCATTGATACATCTGATGAATTAAAAATTAGGTATCCAACAGCCAAGCTAGTAATCTGTGGGGACGATTCCAGTGATATAGAAGAATAAGAATCAATTCATTCTCAGAAACATTTTGTTTCTCCACTCAAAGCAAAACACACTCCGGACCTTGACAGACTGACAAACATAGGTCAGCAGTACCTCCCACCAGAACCTTTACCTCATATGGGGTGTAGTACTCACCTCTCCGTGTTTTGGTCACCTGCTCTCACTAAACGTTTCATCTTAATTAACCAAAACAAGAAACGGTCACATCCCTATCTTGTTCACTGAACTGCCAACGATGTAACTTACTTGAGAGGAAGGGAAGGTGAGCCACAACAATCTTGAATAGAGTGAGGATCGTCTGTAAGGGTGTGTGAAACTCCCAGATGGTGGTGGTGAACCAAGAGTGTCCAAGATGCATAATGGATACCAATAATAACACCATCACAATGCTGAGGAATAAAATCATTATTAGGCACTGGATATTTATCCCGAAGTCTTGGATAGGTATTAAAATTAATTATCTATTGTAATTAACTTAACATAAACAACACACCCCTAACACATACACACTCACCCAAAATCCCTTATTCCCTCATAGACCACTTAATCTGTTTTTCTTTCCTTTTTTTTCTTGGCTACCGGGAAATCGTTTCATCCCCCTTTTATTACTTGGCTATATTAACCCCTTGAGGATTATTACTCTGGCTATCATTAAACTATTTTATTCAGTTTAGGAAGGATCTGCAGGAGCCTTAAGAGTCGTAATTGCGTTAATTTTGACCCATTAAGGGGGGTGACCTGCTTATTTTTCTCTCCTATTCTCTCTTTCTCTGGCTTGTATCCCTTTGGCACCATTCAGCCTACTGTTTTATGTTACGTTACGAGCGGGGTTCGAACCCATAACATAAAGAAACATTCCACTAAACACCACAAAACGAGGACTTATTATTTAGCCTCACAAAATGCGGAAAATATGACTATCAGTTTCAGTCAAGAATAAGTGGTATGTTAAACTTCCACAAAACTAGCAACTCTCTTTGTAGTCACTAAAATCTTGGTAGGTGAAAAGATGTGGCAAGTTTATAAAATATCAGTTGATATCACATGGCTGTTTTAGCCTAAAAACCCCAATGTTATTCCTTTCTTATCACTCGTTCAGAATTACTTATCTTTAGTTACTTTGACTTAGATTTATCCCAACAATCAAAAGAATAATATATTAGCATATAAAGGTAAAATGTAAAGAGTATGTAAAATATAATTATAATTTATTTAAATGATTAATTATACACAAAAGTTACTTCTAGTGAAAATATCAAATTTGAGAAACATTGATGAGAAATAATAAAGAAACTCTTAAGAAAAATAATACATAGTTATATCAATAATAGTTATATAAATACCCTCCAAGAGAGTAAGTGAAAGCAATTAATAAACAGAAAAAATCCTAGGCGATACTTATTCAACTCATGGTGATTCTTTTACAAACGAACTCAGGGCAGGTCAGCTTAAGATGGTGGTGGAGAATACACTACCTGTGGTTACGGTACTAGCGGTTTATATACCCTTAGCGCACCTGGCTCTGATACCAACTTCTCTAACTGTATTAATCTCAACTCATTATATACTTGCTGAATTAAAGTATTACTTTTACCAAGAACTCTATGATATATCTTGTAAACATTACTTATGATTAGAAAAGCCAAATACATTATTACCTAGTTATAATCAATATCATTCGTACGTCAGGCAACGAAGAAGAGCAAGGGGGTTGGAAGAAAGGGGGGAGAATGAATAGGGTTACGAGTGTAGGACGATAGGGGGTAGAATGGAATGTGAACGAAAGGGGGGGTAGTCTGCACGAAGCCTCCCAAGACCACCTCACTAGTTATTGTACACTCTTGAACAAAAATATCTTCCTATATGAAACTAAGCTGTCTACAGGTCGAATTAATTATACCCGGCTCATAACATTGCATACGATGTTCAATCATAAATAATTAAAGATCGTACCCACCATAACAAGTGTTATGCCCTGTTTTTTTACAGGATTAACTTGGGTAATGTGAGTTCTAAATGACTGGGTATATAAGGCTGCATGCACAATACAAGATATGAGGAATAGAGAACACAAAGAAACACATGGTAACAAGTTACACGATCACGTTTATTTATATACCACTGCAGAATACTCGTGCAAGACAATATAATAGAATCGAACAACACTAGCATAAGTGGATCTGGATGGAGCCTAGTCTCCCACTTCCAATGTTCAGGTATTAATCTTCTGATCACTGGCTTAATTAGCAAGTTTTATTTTACTGGAAGACCTCAATATATTCATGTAATTCAATTTCACTGATTTGATCTACTTACTGGCTGGTCGCGTGCCCAAGTAGCAGCTCACAGTTAGGATTAGACACGCGTATATTATAGAACACGGAAATCTCTAGTAACCTCATGGGGGTACTGATCTAAGTTTTATATTCTTATGGCAGAAATACGTAGAACACAAATCAGTGGGCGAACGTTAGATATCACTAGAGTTTATATGTCTGAATAAGGTAATTACGAGAGTCAATGTCGCCTGTTAATTAATGAGCACTGATCGCTTAGTACGTCCCAAATGGAATGGTTAAATATGAGTTACACTGGGCAAGGTTTTAGCCACTTTATAGAAAGTTAATAAGTGAGTGTCAAACTAGTACTATAACACTTAGTACTAGCAACATGAATCTTGAATAGTATTTGTAGATCTGGTCCTGGTTAGCTTGCTTCCGGTGATGTTGGGGGCTAACGACTGGTTCCTCGGCCGTCCAGGTGGTCCAATATGTAGGAAGTTCTCAAGTCGGATCTCTTGACGATCGTTGCTGCCTACACACTTATATACCCACGAATTTGTGTGAAGGTTATAAGGTGCACGTTAGGACTTGTACATGGACAGATGCTTCTATTAGTCTTCTCTGCCACGGAGTCTGCCGGATCTGGAATCTCTCAACTCCGGAACAACACAAGGGCAGAGCTAGAGGTTAACTGCAGGGTAGTGACCCCTGGTTGGTGTCTAGCTTTCAACTGATTTGACTGGGGGCGGGAGCTAGATTTATAGGCTCGGTTCTGGACCCTGTAGAGTCGTAGACAGTAGGGATCTCGAGTCTTATGGACTTATTTGAGCTCTCAATAGATATGGGGACTAGGTAAGATGGTATTTACTGTTGTGGCACATGGCTATAGGAAGCCTTTATATTTTACTATAACGGAGCCTTAGTAAGAGGTACTATTTTGGCTATACTGGAAGTATTTAGGGGAGAGAGACTGGATCTACTTTGCGAGGAGGATGGGGACAGCTGTGATAGGAGCGTCTCTCTTAGATTGTTCAATCTTCATTCTATGGTATAGCTGAGGTGCTAATTGAGTGATCAGAGTATGCAAGAAAGGTAAATGGTTTATTGTGAGTTAATAGAGGTTAGTAAAGGTGTTAGTCATGCATGGTTAGTTCATTGATAGGAAGAATTCCTGTGCTACCTGGCAATGACTCAGAAGTCAAAACAGGGGCCAGGTATACCTCCGTGGGGGTGGGGGTCTCCCTCATCGGGTGGGCAAAAAGGGGGAGCTGGGCGCCCTCTCTCTGTGATAGTCGTCCGGCGGCTGTGGCTAAGGGCTTGCCATATCACCAGTGTTTGTAATAACCCTCTGTGTATGAGACAGATGTGGGTGTCCTTAATACCAAAACCGAAGGTGCCTTGGCTAGCTGGTTTTACTCAGCTGGTTGTTAATTGTAGGGTTTGCTGGATGTGGTGGAGACTGGGTTGCTAACTCTGCCACATTTATCTGGAAGTATGGCAATAGAAGTTAGTTACTGGTGAGGCGGCTAGCCTCGCACCGACGACCATTGGGTGCCGGGTTGTGAATGGGTTGTAAGAGAATAGATGGCATGCAAGGGGTTAGTAAAGTTCTAATGTTGTTCTGGCCTACTAAGTGAAGGTAGGCTGGATAGGAGTATATATATAAAAGGTTGGAGAGCGTTAGCAACGGGAAATTCAAGGATCTTCAAGAGGTATGAGAGAGAGGCTAGGTCGGACAAGAGTAGAGAAGCGCGGGGTCTTATAATGAGAGGGGAGGAGTCCAGGGGGGCTATAGGGGAATTTGACCCTAAGGTCCCTGGGCGTGGGGGTGGCATTAGGCTGCAGTTGATATGGGAGTTTGAAATGGCAGTGGAGTACGTTAGCCAAATGCTACCGGGGAATGCAACTATGGGGTGGTATATGAGTCTGGAAAAGATAGAGTTATGTGATCAGTCCGAGGGGTTATGGATACTATAAGTTGGCCCTGGGAACTGCGTTTTCTATAAAATATATATATACCAACAACAGCGGCAGTTCGTAGGGGTACTTAGTTATTGTTTCGGGGTACTTATGACAGATACTGGTAACAAGGTTATCTTATACAATCTCTGGTTGGGGTAAGAGGTGTATGACACGAAGTAAATTGGCGTAGTGTGGACTGTGGATACGAAGGAGGCAAGGGGAAGACGTATGACAATTGTGGAAAAGTAAATGGAAAAAAGGTGAACACAATGGCGGATAAAAATACTTAACCTAAGGATTGAGTACATAGATTTATGGGGCGATGGGTCTTCAGAAGCTTAGTCTGGCAAGACAAGATGTTAGGGAATGTTAATATTAATACTTAAACTAAGGATTGCATACATCGATGAACGACGACATTATAGTCGTCGTCCTAATAAGGTGATGAAACCTGGTTGATCTGTACTTGGCACAATACGACACAAGGACAGTGCCGCTATGTCGTATCAATACTGGTGGCAGTTAATATTATAGAGACACTTAGTTACTAGAGGAACAATGCAAGGGGGCGACTGAGCACGGGTTACATATATCTATACTCGTCATGGGAAATGATATACAAGGTCTAGGGACAGGCGTGGGTGTTTTAACTTCTAAGATATATAACATCTACTTCTCGGATGTAAGAACATACATAGATATAATTATGGCTGTCTGATGTGTTGGCATTGGCTCAACGTCGGGACATGGCATGGGTGTTTTTAATATGAATGTATATTCCTGTTCATCATCTTTGTAGTTAGGAGTGTAGGACACGAGGGGGTAGTGTACATGAGGTGTGGAAAAATGGTCAGTTTAGAAGGGGTATCTAGGTGCGGCCTGGAGCTGCTTAGCCCTGCGGGCTTGGGCCTGTCTGAATTGGCTGGCTCGGTCAGCTGGTCCTTTCGTTCTGTGGACCTTTCCCTTGGGTGTTTCTGTGTGGTGTTCGTTCGTGGCTTCTGTGGTGGGCTTCTCGTTCTGGGGCTAGCAGCCTCACCAGTAACTAACTTCTATTGCCATACTTCCAGATAAATGTGGCAGAGTTAGCAACCCAGTCTCCACCACATCCAGCAAACCCTACAATTAACAACCAGCCGAGTAAAACCAGCTAGCCAAGGCACCTTCGGTTTTGGTATTAAGGACACCCACATCTGTCTCATACACAGACGGTTATTACAAACATTGGTGATATGGCAAGCCCTTAGCCACAGCCGCCGGACGACTATCACAGAGAGAGGGCGCCCAGCTCCCCCTTTTTGCCCACCCGAGGAGGGAGACCCCCACCCCCGCGGAGGTATACCTGGCCCCTGTTTTGACTTCTGAGTCATTGCCAGGTAGCACAGGAATTCTTCCTATCAATGAACTAACCATGCATGACTAACACCTTTACTAACCTCTATTAACTCACAATAAACCATTTACCTTTCTTGCATACTCTGATCACTCAACTAGCACCTCAGCTATACCATAGAATGAAGATTGAACAATCTAAGAGAGACGCTCCTATCACAGCTGTCCCCATCCTCCTCGCAAAGTAGATCCAGTCTCTCTCCCCTAAATACTTCCAGTATAGCCAAAATAGTACCTCTTACTAAGGCTCAGTTATAGTTAAATATAAAGGCTTCCTATAGCCATGTGCCACAACAGTATATACCATCTTACCTAGTCCCCATATCTATTAAGAGCTAAAATAAGTCCATAAGACTCGAGATCCCTACTGTCTACGACTCTACAGGGTCCAGAACCGAGCCTATAAATCTAGCTCCCGCCCCCAGTCAAATCAGTTGAAAGCTAGACACCAACCAGGGGTCACTACCCTGCAGTTAACCTCTAGCTCTGCCCTTGTGTTGTTCCGGAGTTGAGAGATTCCAGATCCGGCAGACTCCGTGGCAGAGAAGACTAATAGAAGCATCTGTCCATGTACAAGTCCTAATGTGCACCTTATAACCTTCACACAAATTCGTGGGTATATAAGTGTGTAGGCAGCAACGATCGTCAAGAGATCCGACTTGAGAACTTCCTACATATTGGACCACCTGGACGGCCGAGGAACCAGTCGTTAGCCCCCAACATCACCGGAAGCAAGCTAACCAGGACCAGATCTACAAATACTATTCAAGATTCATGTTGCTAGTACTAAGTGTTATAGTACTAGTTTGACACTCACTTATTAACTTTCTATAAAGTGGCTAAAACCTTGCCCAGTGTAACTCATATTTAACCATTCCATTTGGGACGTACTAAGCGATCAGTGCTCATTAATTAACAGGCGACATTGACTCTCGTAATTACCTTATTCAGATATATAAACTCTAGTGATATCTAACGTTCGCCCACTGCTTTGTGTTCTACATATTTCTGCCATAAGAATATAAAACTTAGATCAGTACCCCCATGAGGTTACTAGAGATTTCCGTGTTCTATAATATACGCGTGTCTAATCCTAACTGTGAGCTGCTACTTGGGCACGCGACCAGCCAGTAAGTAGATCAAATCAGTGAAATTGAATTACATGAATATATTGAGGTCTTCCAGTAAAATAAAACT
Organism: Paralithodes platypus; assembly: GCA_032716605.1. Taxonomy (NCBI): domain Eukaryota; kingdom Metazoa; phylum Arthropoda; class Malacostraca; order Decapoda; family Lithodidae; genus Paralithodes; species Paralithodes platypus. The sequence continues at coordinate 34,202,582 of CM064488.1, forward strand.
TGCTAATTAAGCCAGTGATCAGAAGATTAATACCTGAACGTTGGAAGTGGGAGACTAGGCTCCATCCAGATCCACTTATGCTAGTGTTGTTCGATTCTATTATATTGTCTTGCACGAGTATTCTGCAGTGGTATATAAATAAACGTGATCGTGTAACTTGTTACCATGTGTTTCTTTGTGTTCTCTATTCCTCATATCTTGTATTGTGCATGCAGCCTTATATACCCAGTCATTTAGAACTCACATTACCCAAGTTAATCCTGTAGAAAAACAGGGCATAACATTGGCGGCAGCGGTGGTTCTTGATTCGGATAAAAGGTTGCATTACACTGCAAGTTTGGAACAGTAGAAGCATGGGAACATCGCAAAATTGGCAGCGACTCACACACATTCCCAAGTATGATGTAAACACGTATGATATCGCCACTTACTTAGACATAATAAAGCCAGTGTACGATGTGGTATTTCAAAATGACCGCGACAAAATCGCCGTTGCAGTTTCGCACATTATATAGTTGGGAGAAGCCGTTTCCCAAATTGTTGATAGGCTTACCTGGAAAGAATTTCTTCGCCAAACTGTGGAACAGTGTACGCCAGAGCTTACCTGGAACCAGTTTCGATCCCTCGTGATCCGTACCTTAGATCCACTTTTGGGTTCCCCCGTCGCCCCCAAAATAATAAAAGTCGACGAGATCAAGTATGAAGGGGATATAAATGTGACCCTCATACAACTCTACAGATACGTGAGGACCACGTATAGCTATGAAGATTACGATCAACAAAATGAACTCTTATTCACCGCATTATTAAACATCCTCCCACCGCACATCACCGCCCATCTCGACCCGTATGGCTTATTCGAAGAACATATGCTCTCCATCAGAGAAGAATGCCTACTCAGTTCGATGAATCCCCTATCCAACCCTTCAGCCCCTATCCAAGACTCCGTGCACCCTTCCAAAATGACTTCCGGTGAAAATCCAACCCCAGTGCACTCTTCCTTGCCTCTATCCTCTCTGACCATCCCTAAATTTTCCCCTGCCCAGCCATCCACCAAGGATCATCTTCCATCAATTGTGTTACCCCTTAAACCCCATCCTTTTTCTATGCATGTCAAACAAACTCACCAGTCCCAGATAACCTCTAACCAGACCATGACTGCCACCAAGAAAATTCCCCAAATTTGTCCTGTTAACAACCCCAAATCAATACATCAGTCCTCTACCAATAACCCCTGTTCTAAACCTAACTCTTCCCCCACCAACCCTCCGCAGCCCCCCCAACAAGCCCCGTATTCTAGCTATGCCTACCTATGTAGGCCTACCAAAACATGTTTTCCCCATGCCCCCAGAAATGTTCAGCTATTCCACAAACAACAAAATTCCCCTTGTGACAGTTTTCAGTCAGTAGCTCCCTTCCACCCCCACACAATTCACACCCCTAGAAAACTTCAAAACCCCACACTTGACTCGCCCTCTCATGTCAAACAAACTCACCAGTCCCAGATAACCTCTAACAAGACCGAGACTGCCACCAAGAAAATTCCCCAAATTCGTCCTGTTAACAACCCCAAATCAATACATCAGTCCTCTACTAATAACCCCTGTTCTAAACCTAACTCTTCCACCACCAACCCTCCGCAGCCCCCCCAACAAGCCCCGTATTCTAGCTATGCCTACCTATGTAGGCCTACCAAAACATGTTTTCCCCATGCCCCCAGAAATGTTCAGCTATTCCACAAACAACAAAATTCCCCTTGTGACAGTTTTCAGTCAGTAGCTCCCTTCCACCCCCACACAATTCACACCCCTAGAAAACTTCAAAACCCCACACTTGACTCGCCCTCTCATGTCAAACAAACTCACCAGCCCCAGATAACTTCTAACCAGACCGAGACTGCCACCAAGAAAATTCCCCAAACTCGTCCTGTTAACAACCCCAAATCAGTACATCACTCCTCCCTCAATAACCCATGTCCTATGCCTAACTCTGCCCCCACTAATCCTCCCCAGTCCCACATAACCTTTAACCAGACCGAGACTGACACCAAGAAAATTCCCCAAATTCGTCCTGTTAACAACCCCAAATCAATACATCAGTCCTCTACCAATAACCCCTGTTCTACACCTAACTCCTCCCCCCACCAACCCGCCGCAGTCCCCCCAACAAATCCCGTTTTCTAACTCGCTCACCTCTCACCACCCTGACCCTCCCACACGCGCCGTTAATCCTCCCCTCACGCGTGACGACCTAGGGACCCAACCATGTTCCCCCCCTTCCCCCAGAAATGCTCAGCTATTCCCCCACCAACAAAATTTCCCTTGTAACAGTTTTCCGTCAGTAGCTCCCTTCCACCCCCCCACAATTCACACCCCTAATAAACTTCAAACCCCACACTTGACTCACCCCCTCATGACAGACAAACCCACCAATCCCATATAACCTCTAAACAAACCGTCACTGCCACCGACACACCCCACCACTCTGATCCTCCCACACGCGCCTTTAATCCCCCCCTCACACGTGACCCCCACCAAAGTGATTTCCCCCCCCCTCATGCGTACCGAACACCTGCTCACCAGCCGGTCCCCCACCATCATGAGCCCAGCTAAACTTTCAACCTCCACCAATTCCCACCCTGCCAGCCTAACCTCTCACGACCACATTCAGAACGAACAATCACCCCCGTACATAACCCCTACCTCCTTTTTCCCCCCTATCTTACCCCCCTCTTCACCGTTACCCCACCCGCCCCAAATTCCACCCCCAAAGATCCCGCTCGACAAAATACCACTCCCATCCCAATCCAACCACAAAACTTTTTCCACCTTGGCTAAACCCCAAAATACTCTCTCTCTCACCCCAAACAACATAATCAACCTCTCAACTTCAACCACTCCTCGAAATCCCATCCATGTCTCTCCCGAAAATAAAATAAGTCCAAATTCAACCCCTCTCAAACCACAACCCTGCCTGCCCAGACCCCCCCCCCCCCCCCACCCCCACCATCTCCCTATCAAATCACCACACCCCAAACCTCCAAACCACCCGATCATAGTAAACTCTCAACCTTCAGCCTTACTCACCCTTCCCCAAACCCCACTCACGACCACAACTCTCTACACAATTCAACCCCTCCCCAGCACCAACCTCTTCCGCAACAACAACCCCGACTCGACCTGCCCGTTTCATCTTTAAAATCCCCCTATCACTACCCCCGACCGAAACCACTTAGACCCCCCTCCAAAACTGGCCCCGGGCCAGCTCGCCCCCAGACCCACATTCCTAACGACAGAACTAACGGTATATCCACCCCGCCCTTCCAAAGTGAAAGTGAAACCCCAAGGTCAAAGCCACAACCACCACCACCCCTATTACCAGACCGTCACCCAGACTAACGGCGACACTAAATAACCCCCCCTGATGATGATGAGGATATTATTGTACTTAATTTTTGTTTATTGTTTTCAATTCCTAAGCGATTGGGCATGATTCTATAAATTTACATGTTTTCCATATACTGTATATTATATTTGTCTTCCCTTAGTCATACTACTTTTCTTGTTAACCTACACTTTTCTGGCTATCTTTTAAATTTGCTTTATACATTGTTAAACACTTTACCTCTTCTTAATTTTCCTGTGTTCTTAATTATCTGTTCTTTCTTAAATTTACATGTTTTCCATATACTATATATATTATATTTTTTCCCTTAGTCATACTACTTTTCTTGTTAACCTACACTTTTCTGACTATCTTTTAAATTTGTTCTATACATTGTTAAACACTTTACCTTCACCTGTAAAACGTTCTTCCCCTCAAAATAAAACATCGTCAAGCGACTCAAGTCCCACGACAAACATCTACCTTCCCACCATGACTATGCTTCTTTTTACTTCATCCTTGAGGCTCGAGGACGAGCCTATAATGAAGGAGAGGGAAGTAAAATGCCCCAGAACGAGAAGCCCACCACAGAAGCCACGAACGAACACCACACAGAAACACCCAAAGGAGAGGTCCACAGAACGAAAGGACCAGCTGACCGAGCCAGCCAATTCAGACAGGCCCAAGCCCGCAGGGCTAAGCAGCTCCAGGCCGCACCTAGATACCCCTTCTAAACTGACCATTTTTCCACACCTCATGTACACTACCCCCTCGTGTCCTACACTCCTAACTACAAAGATGATGAACAGGAATATACATTCATATTAAAAACACCCATGCCCTGTCCCGACGTTGAGCCAATGCCAACACATCAGACAGCCATAATTATATCTATGTATGTTCTTACATCCGAGAAGTAGATGTTATATATCTTAGAAGTTAAAACACCCACGCCTGTCCCTAGACCTTGTATATCATTTCCCATGACAAGTATAGATATATGTAACCCGTGCTCAGCCGCCCCCTTGCATTGTTCCTCTAGTAACTAAGTGTCTCTATAATATTAACTGCCACCAGTATTGATACGACATAGCGGCACTGTCCTTGTGCCGTATTGTGCCAAGTACAGATCAACCAGGTTTCATCACCTTATTAGGACGACGACTATAATGTCGTCGTTCATCGATGTATGCAATCCTTAGTTTAAGTATTAAAATTAACATTCCCTAACATCTTGTCTTGCCAGACTAAGCTTCTGAAGACCCATCGCCCCATAAATCTATGTATTCAATCCTTAGGTTAAGTATTTTTATCCGCCATTGTGTTCACCTTTTTTCCATTTACTTTTCCACAATTGTCATACGTATTCCCCTTGCCTCCTTCGTATCCACAGTCCACACTACGCCAATTTACTTCGTGTCATACACCTCTTACCCCAACCAGAGATTGTATAAGATAACCTTGTTACCAGTATCTGTCATAAGTACCCCGAAACAATAACCAAGTACCCCTACGAACTGCCGCTGTTGTTGGTATATATATATTTTATAGAAAACGCAGTTCCCAGGGCCAACTAATAGTATCCATAACCCCTCGGACTGATCACATAACTCTATCTTTTCCAGACTCATATACCACCCCATAGTTGCATTCCCCGGTAGCATTTGGCTAACGTACTCCACTGCCATTTCAAACTCCCATATCAACTGCAGCCTAATGCCACCCCCACGCCCAAAGACCTTAGGGTCAAATTCCCCTATAGCCCCCCTGCACTCCTCCCCTCTCATTATAAGACCCCGCGCTTCTCTACTCTTGTCCGACCTAGCCTCTCTCTCATACCTCTTGAAGATCCTTGAATTTCCCGTTCCTAACACTCTCCAACCTTTTATATATATACTCCTATCCAGCTTACCTTCACTTAGTAGGCCAGAACAACATTAGAACTTTACTAACCCCTTGCATGCCATCTATTCTCTTACAACCCATTCACAACCCGGCACCCAATGGTCGTCGGTGCGAGGCTAGCCGCCTCACCAGTAACTAACTTCTATTGCCATACTTTCAGATAAATGTGGCAGAGTTAGCAACCCAGTCTCCACCACATCCAGCAAACCCTACAATTAACAACCAGCCGAGTAAAACCAGCTAGCCAAGGCACCTTCGGTTTTGGTATTAAGGACACCCACATCTGTCTCATACACAGAGGGTTATTACAAACACTGGTGATATGGCAAGCCCCTAGCCACAGCCGCCGGACGACTATCACAGAGAGAGGGCGCCCAGCTCCCCCTTTTTGCCCACCCGAGGAGGGAGACCCCCACCCCCGCGGAGGTATACCTGGGTCCTGTTTTGACTTCTGAGTCATTGCCAGGTATCACAGGAATTCTTCCTATCAATGAACTAACCATGCATGACTAACACCTTTACTAACCTCTATTAACTCACAATAAACCATTTACCTTTCTTGCATACTCTGATCACTCAATTAGCACCTCAGCTATACCATAGAATGAAGATTGAACAATCTAAGAGAGACGCTCCTATCACAGCTGTCCCCATCCTCCTCGCAAAGTAGATCCAGTCTCTCTCCCCTAAATACTTCCAGTATAGCCAAAATAGTACCTCTTACTAAGGCTCAGTTATAGTAAAATATAAAGGCTTCCTATAGCCATGTGCCACAACAGTAAATACCATCTTACCTAGTCCCCATATCTATTGAGAGCTCAAATAAGTCCATAAGACTCGAGATCCCTACTGTCTACAGGGTCCAGAACCGAGCCTATAAATCTAGCTTCCGCCCCCAGTCAAATCAGTTGAAAGCTAGACACCAACCAGGGGTCACTATCCTGCAGTTAACCTCTAGCTCTGCCCTTGTGTTGTTCCGGAGTTGAGAGATTCCAGATCCGGCAGACTCCGTGGCAGAGAAGACTGATAGAAGCATCTGTCCATGTACAAGTCCTAACGTGCACCTTATAACCTTCACACAAATTCGTGGGTATATAAGTGTGTAGGCAGCAACGATCGTCAAGATATCCGACTTGAGAACTTCCTACATATTGGACCACCTGGACGGCCGAGGAACCAGTCGTTAGCCCCCAACATCACCGGAAGCAAGATAACCAGGACCAGATCTACAAATACTATTCAAGATTCATGTTGCTAGTACTAAGTGTTATAGTACTAGTTTGACACTCACTTATTAACTTTCTATAAAGTGGCTAAAACCTTGCCCAGTGTAACTCATATTTAACCATTCCATTTGGGACGTACTAAGCGAGCAGTGCTCATTAATTAACAGGCGACATTGACCCTCGTAATTAGCTTATTCAGATATATAAACTCTAGTGATATCTAACGTTCGCCCACTGATTTGTGTTCTACGTATTTCTGCCATAAGAATATAAAACTTAGATCAGTACCCCCATGAGGTTACTAGAGATTTCCGTGTTCTATAATATACGCGTATCTAATCCTAACTGTGAGCTGCTACTTGGGCACGCGACCAGCCAGTAAGTAGATCAAATCAGTGAAATTGAATTACATGAATATATTGAGGTCTTCCAGTAAAATAAAACTTGCTAATTAAGCCAGTGATCAGAAGATTAATACCTGAATGTTGGAAGTGGGAGACTAGGCTCCATCCAGATCCACTTATGCTAGTGTTGTTCGATTCTATTATATTTTCTTGCACGAGTATTCTGCTGTGGTATATAAATAAACGTGATCGTGTAACTTGTTACCATGTGTTTCTTTGTGTTCTCTATTCCTCATATCTTGTATTGTGCATGCAGCCTTATATACCCAGTCATTTAGAACTCACATTACCCAAGTTAATCCTGTAAAAAAACAGGGCATAACACTTATCGTATAAATACGATAGAATATGACTCTTTTGTGATCTCTTATGTCTCTGTGACGTCATAATCTCTCCTACAGAACGACGTAGGACGAGTAGATCGTATATTATAAGATTGTAAATAAGTTAAGTTATAAAAGGCCTAATATGCTATTAAGCAATATTGCCATGGTCTTATGTAGTATATATGAATTTATCGTATATATTAATATAATTTATCGTATAGAGCAACCTAAATGCGGTACGATAATTTGGGCTCCTGGCGGTTTGCCAAGGCAGCAAGGTGTGCTTTTGAGGTACGTCAGAGCCTTCACGAACACCAACCAGTTAACATCTAATTTTCCGCCCTCAGTTGATCGCGCTTTTGTGCCTCTAATCACAATACACATACAGCAATACACACAGCTACACCATCACGACGCTCTCATCGACATCATGACTGACTGATAGATAAGCATAATATTCATGTCCATTCCCATGTAATCATTTATTCTTTCTTTAACTTGACTCGTGTCTCGGGACCGAAGTCTCGTTCCCCATTGTCCACCACCATATTGGGTAAAACGTTCTCCCTTGCCTCATTGCCACGTGGAACTATTGGTGAGTTAATTCCTGGCTAATATTAACCCTTATAACCTTACCCTATAATTATATACATTTATTATGTGAGACCTTTGGATATAAATTAGCTTGTTTCAGATTGAATTCAATTTAGATATAGAGTATTCATTTAGATTGATTTTATTTGATTCATTATAGCTTAGTAATATTTAACTTCCATTGATAGTTTGCCACATTGGTGCCCAGACCCGGGAATTAGCTACCAGTAAGGGATTTTAAGGCAATGAACAAGGGGACATATAACAGGATGCAGGAACAACTCTATGATAAACTGGCAAGGCTAGCCAAGCGATGGTTAGAGCCGGAATGCAGGGTCACATCATTGCACCTGCCCAAGTCCTGCTTCCCCCCCATCATCTTTCCCCAATAATTTTCTTTTCCGTTTCAGACTTCCTGTGACATATGACCTGACCTAACATTTGTTCTTGTTCAATATGATCCATTAGTAGGTATTGCTATTTAGTGTACTATTTGTTCTCCATAACATAGAAGTCCGCAGGTTGGCGTCTCTTAATTAGACTATTGATTTGCCGTTGTCCTTGTAACGTAACATTTAGATACATAGCCTATAGGCTCACATGCAAAATGGATAAAGACCATAAAGAGACACCGTCTAGTGGGGTGCTAAGCAAAGCCCCTAAAAATCAAAGGGCGGGACTTCGGGGAGTGTTAAATAGGCTAATTGTGGACTTAAACACTTTCATCACTACTGCTGATCTAGAGGAATTGGAGGCTAGATTAGATAACGTCCAGGCTACCCACGGTCGTATTACGGCTCTGAGTGAGGTGATTGTGGCTGACATGATAGAGGAGGAAGAGATAGTTACAGAGTGTGATAATCGCGCCCTCTATGACGAACCTGTCTTTAGAGCGAAGCGCCTATTACAGCGTGCTGTCGCAAGTAAGAAGGGAGGCGATAATGAGGCCCATAGAAGGGCTGACCCAAAACATACTGTACACCTCCCAAAGCTCAATCTTCCTACATTTGGGGGCAAGTTAACAGAGTGGTTAGCTTTTTGGGACGTATTTCGATCTACGGTTCATGAATCCTCTTTGGATAATGTCCGCAAGTTTCACTATCTGAAGGGACAAATGGAAGGAGAGGCCTTACATTTAATAGAGGGTTTTGCAGTAGTAGGTGGTAGTTATCTTGAAGCGGTACACTTATTAGAGTCCACATACGGGGATAGAGAGCAGTTGAGGATGGCCCATGTCGTTGCCTTGTTGGGGCTCGCAGAACCACAGTATAAGGTTGATGAGTTGACAAACTTCAGGGCAAATATGGAGTGCCATACTCGATCGCTAGATACCCTAGGGCTTACCACGCAGGAAATGATAGTCATTATCTTGCGTCAGAAGCTTCCTATGGCAATACTTGATAAGGTAAGATCATTTGAGCTGGGGGAGTTCAAAACTCAGTTCAGTAAGGAGATCAATAATCTACAGTTGAACAAAGGGAGAATGTATGTGTCGGGAGGGAGTGAGAATGTGGAGAAGAGGGGAACAGTAAGCATGACAGTGGGGACTAAAGTAAAGAAAGAGGGTGTGTATAAGAAACCTGCTCAGATTCTATGTAAGCTATGTAACAACAAACATAAATGGAGTTTCTGTGTAAAATACCCGACAAATGAGACAAAACTAGCACAGGCGAGAAGATTGAAGCTATGTGTAGGTTGTCTAAGTGGGGAACATGGTAAGCAGGGACAATGTACTGCTACATACTTAAGGCCCTGTCGGCACTGCAAAGGACATCACTTTGATAAGTTGTGTCCTACTGCAGATAAAGTCAAAGACGTCAAAAATGAGGGTACTACAACTGTGGCACTAGGTAGCAAGCAAGACACCACTATATTGCCCACAATACAGATTCCCATGGAAGGTAATGACATTAACAAAGTTTGTCGGGTACTTCTAGATCAAGGGTCTCAACGTTCCTTTATAAAGAGGTCCGTACTAGTGGGACTGAAGCACCGAATCGTAGGGGCTGAGACTCTTCGATTACAGGGCTTCACAGGGGTTACTGATAAACAAGACTACGAGATAGCGGAGATTTCATATTTCTATCGTAAAAACCGGTACTTTATGACTTGTATCGTAGTAGACACCCTACCAGAATATGTATCTGTGGGTGTGAAGAAGGTGGAACACGCATTACGTAGCAAAGGGGTTAACTTGTCAGATCCCATGGGAAATCAGAGTGAGGTGCATGTTCTACTTGGTGTGGATCATTATTATGAAGTAGTATACCCTGGATTTAAAAAGATGTGTGGTGTAATTTTAATCCCCACAAAATTTGGATACTGCATGAGCGGAAAGGTGCATACTACACAGTCAAAGGTCCTGGTCGACACGGTCTCGATATATAGAGTCAATGTAACCGCGGCAGAGGAGTTGGGAAGGGAGGATTCCCAACCTAGTGACCCTAAGATGGCTGCCGAGTTCGACCTGGAACGACTGTGGAGATTGGATCACATAGGCATTAATCCTATGGAGACTGATTATGACTCGGAAGTTGCGCTACAAAGGTTTGACGAGTCTGTGTGCTACTGTGCCTCAGACAAGCAATATAAAGTTAGTTTACCCTGGAAGAACAGTGAGATAAGCCTGCCTACCAACTATGGTTTGGCATTAGGTCGCTTGCGCGCATTGCAGCGGAAATTGTCTAACGAACCGAGCACGCGCCAGGCGTATGACGATGTATTTCGGAGTTATGAGGATAGGGGTTTTATTGAGAGAGTCGATGTCAAGGAACCGTGTAAGAAGGGTAGGGTTCACTATCTGGCCCATCATGGGGTAAAGAAAGACAGCGTCACCACACCAATACGGGTGGTGTATGACTGTTCTGCCCACCAAGGTCAACAACCCAGTCTGAATGACTGCCTGTTGACAGGTCCGTCCATGGTGTCGGACCTGTCCCAACATCTATTGCGGTTTAGGCTGGGAAAGTACGCCTATACCAGTGACATCGAGAAAGCATTCTTGATGGTCAAGCTAAAGGAGGAAGATAGAGATGTTACCCGCTTTCTTTGGTTCAGCGACATTAGCGACTCTGAAAGTCCCATCATAATATACCGTTTTCGGGTTGTACTCTTTGGGGCCACTTGCTCGCAGTTTTTGTTAAATGCCACAATCAGAAAACATCTAGCTGACACTCATGAGGACACAAGTAAACTATCTCGCGGATTATACATTGACAATTTGCAGGGTACTAGCGATAGTCAAGATGATTTGTTGTATGCATACTGGCAAGCACGCAGATTGTTTGCGGATGCACATCTATTTCTCCGCGAGTGGGTTACTAATAGTAAAGATCTTCAGAGTTTAATACAGGTGGATGGTACGGCATCTCTTAACCAGGAAAAGTCCAGAAATTTGGGGATGATCTGGCAACCTAAACATGACATACTAACTTTTCAAACAAGGTCTTTTGCTCAGCAGACAGGAGCGCACACAAAAAGAAGTCTGTTGAGCAAAGTTGCGCAATTTTTTGATCCTTTGGGTCTAGCATTACCTGTTACCATAAGAGCTAGGATTCTAATGCAGGAAGTTTGGAGACGTAAAATAGGATGGGATGACAGTTTGCCCGAGGACCTGAATGACCAAGGGACATTGTTGTTGAATGAATATGCCATCCTATGTACTAAACCTATACCTCGTAAAGTGGCGGCGTTCGGTGACGTTACGTTACACACGTTTTGCGATGCTAGCGCCACGGCATACGGGGTAGCCATATATGTTGTTACTTCATTTGGGGCACATTTAGTTACAGCCCGGGCCAAAGTAGCCCCGGTTAAGAAGGTAACTATCCCTAAAATGGAATTGACTGCCATGCTGCTATTAGCACGTCTGGTGCAACATGTACGCGCAGCATACGAGAGCGAATTAAATATTGAAATCGTTCACGTATGGTGCAATAGTCAGGTCGCACTCAACTGGATACATAGCAAGAAGTCTCTGCCAGTTTATGTGCGGAATAGGGTAGATGAGATTAGAGCCCTTTTGCCAGACGTTGCTTATCATTATGTAAATACAAAGGAAAACCCTAGTGATCTCATAACTAGGGGTATAACGGCTAGCCAGTTAATGAAGTCCGAATTGTGGTGGCATGGTCCAAAGTGGCTGCTCCATGAAAGTGAATGGACGATATGGCATGCTGTTGGTGAGGGACTTCTGCCACTGGAAACAGTGGCAGTTACAGCCCAACCAAATGAGCCACCGGGTCCTATCATGAAGTGGGCAAGATTCGGTGACTATAATAAACTAGTCAGAGTTGTAGCTTGGGTGTTGCGATATGTATCCAATCTCAAGCTTAAAGTAACGGGCCAACTCTGCAACAGGGGTCACAACATTGATGCTCGTGAATTTAAAGCAGCTGAAGTAACTTTGATCAAATGGGTTCAAGTAGAAACCTTTTCCAATGAATTAGAATCCTTGAAAGGCTCGAATAAGACATTAATGCCTAATATAGTGCGTCAACTAAGGTTGCACCTAGACAATGGCCTCATCAGGTGTGAGGGTCGCCTGAAGTGGTCGGGTGTACCAGACGGCACAAACCGACCTATACTTATGCCAACAAGACATCACGTTACTGATCTATTGATCATACGTGCACATAGGGAAGTAAAACACTACGGGGTATGTCATATTATATCAAATTTACGTCTCATATGGTGGATACCCAGAGTTCGACAAGTAGCTCGACGCGTAGTGAGAAAGTGTGTAATATGCCAGAGACTAAAGGGTAAACCATATGCAACTGGACCAGCTCCACCTCTACCTGAATGCCGTGTAAAGCACGTAGAACCTTTCCAAGCGGTAGGATTAGATTACACAGGGGCATTGAAGACGAGGGAGCATGAGAAGGTTTATATATTATTGTTTACCTGTGCGACGTCTCGAGCGGTACACCTAGAACTATGTGATAATATGTCTAGCGAAGAATTTATGCTGGCGTTTAGACGGTTTTGTGCCCGTCGTTCATTCCCTCAACTCATTCTTAGCGACAATGCTCCCACTTATGTCCAAGCATCAAAATATCTAAAGGATATGAGTAGTGATCCTACTATCATCACTTTTTTGGGAGAGAAGAAGTGCGAATGGAGGTTCATTCCAGTTAAGGCACCTTGGTTTGGTGGCATGTGGGAACGGTGTGTCGGCATAGTAAAGTCAGGACTAAGAGCGGTTGTAGGACGTGCTCTATTAAAGAAGAGTGAGTTGACGACAGTCCTCACAGAGATAGAGGCAGTCGTGAATGATCGCCCGCTTACATATGTGTACACCGACCTGCAAGAACCACTACCATTAACGCCAGCTCACTTGCTATATGGAAAACCATTGACTGCGTTTCCATCTGATTTTCAGTCCATAGTAGAGTTAGAGGATCCCTCGTTGTACTCTGCGGTAGCGGTGTCTAAGAGATACCAGTATATATCCAGGATAATCGAGGATTTTAGGAAACGGTGGATTAGTGAATATCTGCTAGCATTGAGGGAAAGGAGTGTTACTCCCTCTGGTAGACCAACGGCCCCTACAGTTGGTGACGTTGTTTTAATTAAAGAAGATAGTCCTCGTTTATACTGGAAATTAGGCCGCGTATTGGAGGTATACAAGGGGGCAGACTCTGTAGAGCGGGTGGCGCTATTAAAGACAGCCACTGGAAATACTGTTCGTCCTATCGCACGTTTGTACGCTTTGGAGCTCGATTCGGCATTGCAATCTGAGGCTCCACCTGTTATTGCTGGGTCCGAGAATTCTCTAAGGAACGACTCGCCTCTTACTGATGGTGATCATTCTCGGACCGGGACGCGTCCCAGACGCGCTGCTGCTGGCGCCGTCGACTTGTGGCGTCAGAAGATAGCCTCTGGGCAACTTTAGGTTTAAGGTGGGGTTCAGGTCTTTTTTGTGGGGGGAGTGTATCGTATAAATACGATAGAATATGACTCTTTTGTGATCTCTTATGTCTCTGTGACGTCATAATCTCTCCTACAGAACGACGTAGGACGAGTAGATCGTATATTATAAGATTGTAAATAAGTTAAGTTATAAAAGGCCTAATATGCTATTAAGCAATATTGCCATGGTCTTATGTAGTATATATGAATTTATCGTATATATTAATATAATTTATCGTATAGAGCAACCTAAATGCGGTACGATAATTTGGGCTCCTGGCGGTTTGCCAAGGCAGCAAGGTGTGCTTTTGAGGTACGTCAGAGCCTTCACGAACACCAACCAGTTAACATCTAATTTTCCGCCCTCAGTTGATCGTGCTTTTGTGCCTCTAATCACAATACACATACAGCAATACACACAGCTACACCATCACGACGCTCTCATCGACATCATGACTGACTGATAGATAAGCATAATATTCATGTCCATTCCCATGTAATCATTTATTCTTTCTTTAACTTGACTCGTGTCTCGGGACCGAAGTCTCGTTCCCCATTGTCCACCACCATATTGGGTAAAACGTTCTCCCTTGCCTCATTGCCACGTGGAACTATTGGTGAGTTAATTCCTGGCTAATATTAACCCTTATAACCTTACCCTATAATTATATACATTTATTATGTGAGACCTTTGGATATAAATTAGCTTGTTTCAGATTGAATTCAATTGAATAATTCAATAATTATGGTGGGTACGATCTTTAATTATTTATGATTGAACATCGTATGCAATGTTATGAGCCGGGTATAATTAATTCGACCTGTAGACAGCTTAGTTTCATATAGGAAGATATTTTTGTTCAAGAGTGTACAATAACTAGTGAGGTGGTTTTGGGAGGCTTCGTGCAGACTACCCCCCCTTTCGTTCACATTCCATTCTACCCCCTATCGTCCTACACTCGTAACCCTATTCATTCTCCCCCCTTTCTTCCAACCCCCTTGCTCTTCTTCGTTGCCTGATGTACGAATGATATTGATTATAACTAGGTAATAATATATTTGGCTTTTCTAATCATAAGTAATGTTTACAAGATATATCATAGAGTTCTTGGTAAAAGTAATACTTTACTTCAGCAAGTATATAATGAGTTGAGATTAATACAGTTAGAGAAGTTGGTATCAGAGCCAGGTGCGCTAAGGGTATATAAACCGCTAGTACCGTAACCACAGGTAGTGTATTCTCCACCACCATCTTAAGCTGACCTGCCCTGAGTTCGTTTGTAAAAGAATCCCCATGAGTTGAATAAGTATCGCCTAGGATTTTTTCTGTTTATTGATTGCTTTCACTTACTCTCTTGGAGGGTATTTATATAACTATTATTGATATAACTATGTATTATTTTTCTTAAGAGTTTCTTTATTATTTCTCATCAATGTTTCTCAAATTTGATATTTTCACTAGAAGTAACTTTTGTGTATAATTAATCATTTAAATAAATTATAATTATATTTTAAATACTCTTTACATTTTACCTTTATATGCTAATATATTATTATTTTGATTGTTGGGATAAATCTAAGTCAAAGTAACTAAAGATAAGTAATTCTGAACGAGTGATAAGAAAGGAATAACATTGGGGTTTTTAGGCTAAAACAGCCATTTGATATTAACTGATATTTTATGAACTTGCCACATCTTTTCACCTACCAAGGTTTTAGTGACTACAAAGAGAGTTGCTGTTTTGTGGAAGTTTAACATACCACTTATTCTTGACTGAAACTGATAGTCATATTTTCTGTATTTTGTGAGGCTAAATAATAAGTCCTCGTTTTGTGGTGTTTAGTGGAATGTTTCTTTATGTAACGCTCGTAACGTAACATAAAACAGTAGGCTGAATGGTGCCAAATGGATACAAGCCAGAGAAAGAGAGAATAGGAGAGAAAAATAAGCAGGTCACCCCCCTTAACCTCTCCGCGGCACACAGGGGGTTTTCTACAGGGTAAGACTGTGCGCACCTATGATGATTTTGGGACCTATTGCCAATTTCGATAAAAAGTACATCATCGTGTAGGGAATGTTTGCGTGCATCGGCCCATATATATTTGACCCCCCAAAAAATGTCTGGGGGGGGTAGGGGAACGGTCCGTAGTTGAAAAATGTGGAGCGAATGGCACCGCGCGGCTAGATTGTCATCGAGCGGCGAGATTTCCCTGCCGAATATTTACGCGCGCAGGGGATAGAAGGAGAGGGAGGAGGGGGTGGGTTACCGCGTATTATCACGTATATGTCCTTTTTTGAGCCCTTTTAGGCTATGTAGAGCACCCTTATAACAATGAATATGCCTCATAGTGACCAAAAATTGCAATATATAAGGGAATTATAAGAGAATTTTTAGGCGGGAATGAAGATGTGTTGGAGGTTTGGCGGCAATTTATGAGCTGAGAGTGTGGTTTACGCCATACATATCACATATATCTTGTACGTAGAGCACTGTCATGCTATAATACAGACTTGTACGTATGTATACGTGCCATATATCAAAATATATACCGCATATAGACCAATTCATGCGATATTTACGCACATTATCAATGAGTTTCTATGCGTGAACCAAGGTGTGAGTGAGTTGTGCTGGGAATGAAAGAGGGAGAGGGTGTGTTACGCCATAAATATCACGTAAATCTTGTATTTAGAGCACTGTCATGCTATAATACAGACTTGTACGTATGTATACGTGCCATATATCAAAATATATACCGCATATAGACCAATTCATGCGATATTTACGCACATTATCAATGAGTTTCTATGCGTGAACCAAGGTGTGAGTGAGTTGTGGTGGGAATGAAAGGGGGAGAGGGTGTGTTACGCCATAAATATCACGTAAATCTTGTATTTAGAGCACTCTCATGCTATAATAAAGACGTGTACATATGTAGGCGTCCCATATAACAAGGAATATACCGCATATAGCCCAATTGATGCGATATTTACGCAAATTGTGAATGTGTTTCTAGCAGACGGAAGCCTGAAAGGGTGGGTGGGTGGGAGGGAGGCATGCAGGGGTGCAGTGAGTGAGTGAGTGAGTCGTGGAGAGATGGAAGTCAGGCAGATCTCTAGATAGATAACCAGCTTTGTGATAATTGTGGAGGCGCCCCAGGCGTATTGATGTTTGGTATTTTGAACCTTATGTCTACCAGATGGCTGGTGTTCGTTGCCATCAACAGGTCTACAATAACATGAGTCAGGAATGGAGAGAGAGAGAGAGAAACTGAGACATGCGTATGTCGTACGTATAAATGGACTTCAGAATTGCATTTTTATGCAAGCAGACATTGCATTTTAGACACATGTGAAGTACCACAGAAACATGTAGGCCATTGACTGTAAATAAAGTACTATATTATAGACCACCAGCGACGGTGCTGAGTCAACACAGGCAGATTGCCTTTTGTGATAGAGGGCTAAATATAGACTGGTGTCTCCTTACACTTGCGAAAGGGTAGATTGCCACCAGAGAAACGTTTACTTATTTATTTCGAAGTAATATGCAATCTAAATGTATATTCGAGACCTACTGCAATTATTTGTATGACAGTCATGACTATGTATAATCCAATATACGCGCGTAGGCGAGACATAAGAAAGCTGGTTGAGCAATTTTCGACACCCACACAGTTATTATTCATTTTTATTTACAATATTATACAATACAAATGTATTTGTGAAGAGTATTTTATCCATTATTGTATTTATACCAATTTTGTTCCCAGACAGAGCTGCTGTAGCTGGAGCATCAAGGAGCGGCAAGGGTCACCTCGTGACCGCTTGACCGTGTGAAAATGAGTGGAGTCACACTGAGAGGGGCAATTTTGCTGAGTGTTTGGGCAATTTTTGACAGAATAAAGTTATATAATTACTAATTCTTGACAGAGACAAACTTTTATAAACCTTGGCATGATATAATTGATAATCCCATCAATTTACAAACGTAAATTGGTGGGATAATTCATTTTTTTTTGTATATTGTCATTTCGATTGTAGACACGAAGTTTTGAGTGATATTTGGTATGAGCTCCTGTGGCATGGTTGGTAAGGTCGCGGACTGGAAAACTCAAAGTGTCGTAGGGTAGTGGGATCGAATCCAGGAGGGGGTTATGGGGAAGGTTTTATATAGTCTAGAAAATTTTTGATAAATTTTTTTTTTTACAAGATCATGCCATTGTATTCAAACAATATGAAATATTCATAGAATATATCATATTGTAAGAATACAATGACATGACCTTGTTTTGTTTTTGTTTTTTTATTGTTTTTTTTTATTATCTTAGTAGGTTTGACAGGATTTATTGAAACATATTTATTTTTGTACAATTAATTTGAGGTAAGAAAATAATTATATACACATTACTTTGGCTAATAACAAACATATATATTGATATACTAAAAAAATAAGGCATATTACATGTAAATCTTTGAAACTTATAAACTAAATAATGAAACATACAATTATATAATGTAAAAGCTATATCACAGGGACATCTTTGGAACTTATACATTATATAATATATATGTTACATTATGAGGTAGCGTGATCAATTAGGTCAGGTCAGGTAAGGTAGGGCGCGAGTCCAGGGCAGGGCAGGGCAGGGGGCGAGTCCAGGGCAGGGCAGGTGGCGAGTCCAGGGCACGGGGCGAGTCCAGGGCAGGGCAGGGCAGGGGCCGACACTCAGTAGTTCTTGAAGGTGTGGTAGTCCCTGAAGCAGTCACCCAGGCAGAGTGGAACTTTGCACTCGGCGCACATTGAGGTGACTCTTTTCGTGACATGGGGTTTCCTGACACTGGAGCTGCAGACGGTGCACTGCGCCTGCCTGTGGCGAGTGCCAAGCATCTCAGTGTTGATGGGGTAGTGTCTTTCGACACCCAGCTGGATGCGGTCAGGAACGTGATCCCCACGCCATGCCGTACGTCTGTGAGTGGTGGTGCCATACTTCTCCAGGAGTTGGTAGGAGACGTTGTACACGAACTCCTGGAATTTCAGCTTCTGGTTTGGGGCCATATCCTTTTTCACCAACCACAAGTTGTAGGCGTTCAGCATCGTTATGTCAACTAGGTGGAGGAAGAGCTTGTGATACCACTTCACAGTCTTCCTCAGACACTCAACGCCTGACAGCTGACAGTCAGACTTGTCCACCAGGCGCATGTTTTTGTGTAGTCCACTACCATGTCGGGCTTGTAGATTGTCTTCCTGGTTCGGTAGTGGATTTTGCCAGAATCCACCTGGGCACCTGTGTGGACGGTGGAAAGCAGGTGGACGTCTCGCTTATCCTTCCACTTCAGGGCTATCAGTTTCCCACACTTCTCGAGCTGCTTGTATTTCTGCCCCTTTCGTCGCCTTCTTCGCACATGCCTCTCGTGGTGTTCCTGGGCCAGGTCGTCTTCTGAAGGTGTGTCACTGGAGGAGGCATCTGTGAGAGGAATGACATCACCTGTGAACTTTGGCATAAACTTTCTTGTCTTTCTGACAGTCCCACATGACCCCGTTTGGTTGTCATAAAGAAACTGGCAGAGAGCAGGAGAAGTATACCAGTTGTCAGTGTAGATGATGTGGCCTTTGCCCAGGTAAGGTGCCAACATTTTCCTGACGATGGCACCTGACATGCCCATGGGGTCATTGGCAGCGGCTTTCGGTACGTCAATGTCAGTTCCTGTATACACGATCATGTCAAGCACTATTCCAGTTTCACAGTCGCACAACACGAAGAGCTTGATTCCGAGCCTATGCCTCTTCAAGGGGATATACTGCTTGAAAACAAGACGTCCTTTGAAGAGCACGAGCGACTCATCAATCACCAAATTGAGGAAGGGGTAAAAGTATTTCCTATACCTCTCCAACAACATGGTGAACACATCCCGAACTTTCCATATCCTGTCAATCCTGTTAGGATTTTCGTTGTCTGCAAAGTGCATAAATCTTAGCAGCAACAAAAATCTGTCACGAGTCATGAACTTATTGAAAGTTGGGGTGGCGATGAGAGGGTCGTGCTTCCAATAGTGTTGCAACACATGCTTCTTGATCAGAGGCATGAGGAACAACAAGGCAAAGAACGTC
The DNA here is from genome assembly GCA_032716605.1 of Paralithodes platypus. NCBI lineage: Eukaryota > Metazoa > Arthropoda > Malacostraca > Decapoda > Lithodidae > Paralithodes > Paralithodes platypus. The sequence goes on from CM064488.1 coordinate 34,222,447, forward strand.
ATAAATTCTTCCACAGTCGTATCCACCCAGCCTCGTATTCTCGCTTTTGGAGAAAGGACGTCCAATCTGCCAAACACCCACCTGTAGTAGGCGTTTGTTTGGGCAACGATGTACGTCATTACCTCCATGTCGAAAAAAGCGAGGAAGAAGTCGCTTTCGTTCGCTTGATCATCACAGGGCCAGTCGTCAGTTGTTCCTGACGTCCCAGGATTGAACTGGGGCACGTCAGGTACAAAATTGACCCCGTCAGACCAATCGAACGAAGGCAGCTCAGGGATCGGAATGTCGTCTGCGTCTGCTTCATCGTCTGAAATATCGCTTCCATGGTCGCGATACAGCACTTCATCATCATTACCCTCCTCTTCACTTGACAGACGATGCCCTTCCTCATTTTCGTCACCGACGTCGGACTCACTCCCACTGTCCACTCCCAAATCCCCCCACCCTTGGTCCCGTGCTAGGGCTTCGTCGTCGAAACCCGGGCTGCCAATGTCCTGCGAATCACCATCAAACAGCAGGGCGGCATACTTAGATGGTGTCAGAGTTTTCCGGGTCACTTTGGCACGTGCGGGAGTCTTATGGACAGGGACAGCAGAGGCGGTGGCAGGGGCGGCGGCAGGGGCGGCGGCAGCGGCGGCGGCAGGAGCAGCAGTGGTGCGTGGCCTTGATGGCAAGATGATGGTGGTGCCTGTCGCCCTTCTCTCTGTTCCTTGGGCAGGGGCGGCATGGGCGGCAGGGGCAGCAGTGGTGCGTGGCCTTGATGGCAAGATGATGGTGGTGCCTGTCGCCCTTCTCTCTGTTCCTTGGGCAGGGGCGGCATGGGCGGCAGGGGGCAACAGGGGCAGCAGCAGGGCCGGCAGGGACACCAGGGCCAGCAGTCGCTTTCCCTCTCCCTTTCCCCTTCCCCTTCCCTGTTCCTTGGGCAGGGGCGGCAGGGGCGGCAGGGGCAGCAGGGGCGGCAGGGGCAGCAGGGGCGGCAGGGGCAGCCGGGCCAGGGGCGGCTGGTGGTGGTGGTGGTGGTAGGGGCACTGTGGCTGGCGTACGGGTTCTCTTCCCTACGCCCGTGCCTTTCATTTTTCCTGCCCCCGCAGGTAATGCAGCCCTAGGGCGGCCTCCTGTGTCGCTGGTACCGGTGGCAGGGGTGGCAGTGGTGGCAGTGGTGGTGGTAGTGGTTGTTGCAGTGGCCTGGGTCGTGGTGTCAGTGTCCCGAAAGACCAATGACCTCTGTGCTATTGCCCTGCTTGCACGTGTTTTTCGTGCTTTGGGTGCTGGTGCTTCGTCCTCTGAGCTGTAGGGCGTGTCGTACTGGTAGCTAGGGTCTTTGGCAGCCACCCTCTGCCTTCCACGGCGGCTAACACCACCAGAAGGAGGGCTGGTTGTGTCATCAGGGAGCGAGCGTGAGGGACGTGTGGGCTCCATGACTAGTGCGTGGTTACTGGCGCGGTGGTGATTGCACGAGTGGGGGGCGAGCGTTTGGCGGGGTGGTATCGAGAGTGGACATGTAGTACTATACCCACACCAATTTTCAGCCACCTGGCTATAAACGCGCGGTTTTGGTACGTGTTCAAAGTCTCTGCTCTTAAGAGTCTCCCCGCAGTGCGCCGGGGGAACTCTTATGAGTCTCCCCGCAGCTCCCGGGTTAATGGATCAAAATTAACGCAATTACGACTCTTAACCCGGGAGCTGCGGGGAGACTCTTAAGAGTTCCCCCGGCGCACTGCGGGGAGACTCTTAAGAGTCAGAGAAAATAAAAATCAACTTTTGACATCGAAAAAAAAATATTTTTTTATATTTTTTTTTTTTTTTTTTTTTTTTTTTTTTTTTGGCCCCTGGGCCATGCAAAATCTCAGTCCTCTACCTCCCCTCCTTCCCCACTTTCCTCCTCTCCTTCAGTTATCACCTATTTTCCCTGTTATTCCCTTATTCTGAGGTATATTTTCGTGCTAACATTAGAAATCCGATTGGAGGGTGTGGTCATCACTGATAGCAAGCGAGTGCAAGAGAGAGAGTATCGATCGACTGTGTCTCAGTGGCCTTGGGGGAAATTGGCGGGAAAGCAGATTGCCTCACCCATACATTATACAACTCGCGGGCTATATCTCCGATTTTGACCATCCAAACGCTGTTTTCACTCGTTTTATTGTTGTTTCAGGTTAATACCTTTATAATCAACCCATAATAGGCGCATATGGATAAGTATTAATGCTATTAATGGCACAATGAATATTTTAGTGGCGGAAACACCTCAAATACGTCAGCACAGGGGGACGTTTCCAATTACCCCCATGCGCACTTCAGAGGTTATTAAGGCTCCTGCAGATCCTTCCTAAACTGAATAAAATAGTTTAATGATAGCCAGAGTAATAATCCTCAAGGGGTTAATATAGCCAAGTAATAAAAAGGGGATGAAACGATTTCCCGGTAGCCAAGAAAAAAAAGGAAAGAAAAACAGATTAAGTGGTCTATGAGGGAATAAGGTATACAACATGTCTATCATAAGGTATACAACATGGAGTCGATAAAAGAGTAGGCTAACATTCACCCCATAGAGGGCACAGATAGTGGTGGGATATCAACACAGAAGCAGACGACGATATCAAATTATAGTGATTAACACCTAACGAGCGGCCTAGGCAGTAAATAATATGTACCGCCCAGCGGGGTGTTTTTACCCAAAATAGGGTTGTTTACGTGATCATTTTCATGCCTAAATAAGACCCAGAGCGTAAAACAAGTATCTATCTCTGAAAGGGCATAAACAGAGCTTTCCAATGACACCCCAACGATCCTTGTACGACCGCTAGTTTTCTTGCAACAATCACGCAACACGAGTGCAAAAACCATGTAATTCGGTACTTTCCCTACATAATTCCCTGTGTAGCGAGTGCGAGAGGGTGGAGGAGGGTGGGATTCATGTCAGTTGGTCCACCGCGGTGGTCTGGAGCAGTCATACGCTCGCTACTCTCCTGCCACCACTTATCTCTCTCTCTCAGCAACATTACATGCTGAAAATGGCACACGACTTATGTTGTGAGCCGCCACATAGTCCAAATTTCTTTCACTCGACATATGTTGCGCGCCGCCAGTTAAGTGTTAAGACCATCTTACTCACCATCTGGACCACTTCATCGATACCCAAGGCTGATACATATGGTATAGTATCATCTTAGATCATTGTAGACAAGACAGACATTAATGGTGTGCTGGAATAACACCTAAAATAAGCGTTTACTATTCTTGTGGAACCAGAAGACCCTCACTAACGCATGCGCAGGTGATTTTTCAGTCGGACGCCATTTTGGGGACAGACATGTACAGTTGTCCATACGTCCAGCTGTTACGTAGCTACTTTTAACATTATGATATATATATATATATATACATACTGTATATGTGTGTGTGTGTGTGTGTGTGTGTTATTTGGGAGATTGTAGGCACTAATCGTGCAGGGCAGTACCCAGGAGAGGCCGCATAGTCATATGATAAAGAGTTGCTGGAACTCCTGTTTCGTTTGCTTGGCTTCTCTCACTGTTTCTATTTGTGCCACACCTACACAGAGAGTAATCCAGCCAAATCTCACAAACACCTCCTCCTATTCATTTAATTACACTTAAGGGGAGATTTCCACTTGAGGGACTTTTTTCTTGACCCCTTTTTCCCTCATGTCTAGCCCCATTGCTTTTGAGATTTTAAGATGTTTGCCCCATTAGTTTGGCGATTTTATGAACTTTCGCCCCATTTATGTCACTTTTAAGACCTTGCGTGCCATTTAGGTGTCGATATTTTCCTGGCGAGCGATAGCGAGCCTGTAATTTAAGAGCAACCGGCCTTCGGCCGGGAAATTTTTCTACCGAAAAATGTACAAATTTATCTTGAAAGTGGGTCAAGGGGGTGAAATTTTAAGATTGCTGGAGGAGTAGGAAACAAACTAAAAGTAGTAAAAGTTTGATAGTATAATCTGGCTATTATTAAACGATTTTATTTAGATTAGCAAGGGTGTATGTAAGTCAGATGATTGGTTAAGATAGTCTCTACCCTATAAATTCCCACAGACCCTTCCGAAGCTAGATAATATCGTCTAATGATAGCCAGAATAAACTGTCAAATAAAAAAAAATACAAAAATAAATAAAATACGATCAATATTAATTTATTTATAATACAATATATTGTTTTAAAATACAATAATTACTGATGAAAATACAATACCGATATACAATACCATCTGTATTGATATGAAATAGATATACACATAAAATATATGACAAAGCATAATACATTGCTATGGAAATGAACATACAAAATTAAAATACAAAGGAGATAGATAGATAGATAGATGGATAGATAGAGAGATAAATAGATAGATAGATATAAAGACAGACAGATAGATAGATATATAGATAGATATACAGACATATAGATAGATAGACAGATAGATAGATATTCAGACAGATAGATAGATAGATAAATAGATAGATAGATAGATATACAGACAGATATATAAATAGATAGATATATAGATAGATATATACATAAATAGATATATAGATAGATATATACATAAATAGATATATAGATATATAGATATATAGATAGATAGATAAATAGATAGACAGATATACAGACAGATAGATAGATAGATATACAGACAGATAGATAGATAGATAAATAGAAAAATAGATAGATAGACAGCTAAATGGATAGATAGATATATACACAGATAGATAGATAGATAAATAGATAGATAGATAGATAAATAAATAAATAGATAGATAGATAGATATACAGACAGATAGATAGATAGATATACAGACAGATAGATAGATAGATATGCAGATAGATAGATAGATAGATAGATAGATATACAGACAGAGATAGATAGATAGACAGATAAATGGATAGATAGATATATAGACAGATAGATAGATAGATAGATAAATAGATAGATAGATAAATAGATAGATATACAGACAGATAGATAGATAGATAGAGAGAGGGGGTGTGGTGGTGGTGGAGGTAGGCTTGTCAGTTTTAGCGAGGTGAAGCAGCTGAGAGACACAGATCGTCACACTCCTGTTATATCACACATTTATAATCAAGTATAGTCAGATAAAATAATCACGTTTAAATATATATAAAGCCTTTACATCTACGGAAATGGATACAAAAAAAAAGTGGGACCAAACTTTTGAGCCCAACTGTATCTATAAATTCAAGCCAAGCTACTGCATAATAAACCATACTAATAATTCAAGTATAGTATTGTGCTTCCATACCAAAAAAAAAAAAAAAAAAAAAAAAAAGGACCAAACTTTTGATACCAACTGTATCAGCAAATTTCTCGGCCAGGAATCGTGGACATCGAGACGAGAAAATCCTCAAATTTGCCCTGGGGGCATTTAGGAAAAGTGGCAGCGTCGCACTACCAAAAATCATTGAATTATCGCATATACAGGCATTCAATCAACATTTCACATATGTAGTTGAATTCAGCGCAAAAAATGACATAGTCTATGTATCGTATTTTATATCAGAAACGGCTTATTAATCGTATATTAATAATTTTCGTGGCCAGGTTTGGAGATGTGGCACCACTGTAAAAGTTTGCCAAGTATGCAGTTGTGATTTGGTGAGTACTTTACACCGCCCTGGCCATTTGATTTCCAGGCATCGACCTGACAACAAGTAAGTCCAATATTCCCCCTTTTATTCTCCATTTTTAGCCGCTTTTATAGAGTTTAATTTAGTGAAGTGCCTTAATTTCCGATGTTCGTGACTTTGCGCCAGGTGCCTAATCAGTGTTTTCGTAATGTTTCGCGTATTCTCAGTATATTTAAGGAGAGTTAATGGTGAAAGCCGGCGGGTTGAGCAAACAATATGGCGACCGAGTGAAAACCTAGGAAGCCGGCAGGTTTTCACTTCCGGAGGCAATTATCGTCTGCATAATGCATTAATTATATTAATTACCGGAGAATTGCAAGTTTAAGGTTAAAGAAAGTCATAAAATAGAAGCATTTTTTATAAATCTACAGTTATACTACCCCTATTTTGTCGCTATTCTGTTGGTACTAATGGGTTAATATTATTAGTAGTAGACTTAGTATGGTTTGATGATGCGCGGAAATGTATATTTGACTTGAAATAGATACATTGAAGTATTACAAACCTTCGCGAACCCATAAACAGGGAACGTGAGCTGGGTTTAGACCGTCGCGAACCCATAAACAGGGAACATGAGCTGGGTTTAGACCAGTCTCGAGACAGGTTAGTTTTCGGTTAGGTTAGGTTAGGTTAGGCTAATGTTAAAAATACTAAAATGTGACGGTCCTCGGTATTAAACAACACTGAATATCAAATAAAAAATAAAAAACAACAACAAATTACCTGAAAAACTCGGATCAGGTTGGTGATAAATTGTTATCAAAATACGTTTTTTTCCAGTTTCCGCGTCTGCTGAACCATCCCAAAACACGCTAAAAGGCGTGTTTTGAAAGGGGGAGGTGGTGGGAGGTAGTGGGTGAGGGGTAGTATAATTACAGGCTCGCTATCGCTCGCCAGGATAAAATTGACGCCTTAATGGCACGAAAGGTCTTAAAATTGACAGAATGGGGCGGAAATTCTTAAAATCACCAAACTAATGGGGCAAACGTCTTAAAATCTCAAAAGCGATGGGGCTAGACATGAGGGAGAAAGGGGTCAAGAAAAAAGTGCTTCAAGTGGAAACCTCCCCTTAAGTTAAAGGTTAAAATTAAAGGTATGTAGATTTTAAATATACTTCAGTGAAACGCTAACCATGCAACAAAGGCAGTGATTTGGCTCCAGGAAACGGTCAGCCAACCTCCGCCATTTTGGTAACCAGTAGGGTGGCGATCCTCTCTTTACACCCCAATATATCCATAGATTCCACACCCATAACAAACGTTCGGTAATACTGGTAGTAACAGGATATATATAATTTACTCCATGGATCTAAATTTCTACATTGTCACAAATGAAATATCGCCCCGTTGTTTGATAATTAGGACAACAAAATGGCGGCCAAATACAATGCTGGCCGTTCTCTCAGGCTCACTATCGTTCGCCAGGGAAACAATCGACACCTAAATAGCACGAAAAGTCTAAATATTTACGACGAAATAGGGCGAAAGGGGTTAATATACAGGAGACACAACAATGTGTTTTTCAGGTGTTTTTTTTTGGTATTTTGATTTTGTTTTTGGTGTTTTAGTGGAATCTAGTGATGACATTGAATGGGAATTAAGCATTTACCCATTATCCATTAATCTAAAGACACGCCCCCCGATAGTGGGGAGGGCTATGAAGATCAGGGAAATTGAGGGGTAAAAAGCGTATAGAACACTATAGAACACGATAATACACATTTGTAACCCAAATTTGGCTCGGGTTTCTTCAATTTCCAGACCCATAAAACCCGATTTTTTGAAAACCCGAGCCAAGTTTTGACGAAACTTGGCTCGGATTTAACAAATGTAAAAATGAAAAAAACACAGTAACCTTGGTAAATTATTGGCTCGGGTTTTGTCAACTTCCAGACCCATAAAACCTGACTTTTTGAAAACCCGAGCCAAGTTTTGACGAAACTTGGCTCGGATTTAACAAATTTAAAAATGAAAATAACACAGTAACCTTATTAACATGTTGGCTCGGGTTTTGTAAATTTCCATACCCATATAACCCGACATTTAGAAAACACGAGCCAAGTTTTGATGAAACTTGGCTCGGATTATACTAATGTTCATGTTAAAATTACACAGTAACCCTAATAAAATCTTTGTTTGGGTTTTCATAAGGTTAACATTAGCCTAACCTAACGAAGTAAGAATGAGGTTAACATTAGCCTGACCTAACAACCTTACCCAACCTAACCTATTAAGAATGGGGTTAACATTAGCCTAACCTAACAACCTTACCTAACCTAACCTAGTAATAATGGGGTTAACATTAGCCTAACCTAACAACCTTACCTAACCTAACCTAGTAAGAATGGGGTTAACATTAGCCTAACCTAACAACCTTACCTAACCTAACCTAGTAAGAATGGGGTTAACATTAGCCTAACCTAACAACCTTACCTAACCTAACCTAGTATTATTGGTGGGGGCTGCTGCCCCCACACCCCCGCTGGTTGGGTACTGGCTGAAAAACTTATTGTTTTACAGTAGGCCTATGTATTTTATTTTATTTTTGTTCTCCCTTATAATACATTTCAGCTCTTAATGACATATATAGCAATGATGTATAGCCTATGCTCTACCGGACCTATTAGGCCTAAAAAGATCGATGGGCTAACTGTCGGTCCAAAACATCAGTATAACCAACTAGCCCTTGCATGCCAGTTTAATCCTATGCGAAAAAATCTTTTACTTTATGTTACTTTGCGATGACCCATTAAGATTCCCGAGCTAGCTGTGGTCCGGCTCCTTTATGTTGTCCCAACCAACCAACTAACCTTAATGAACAGAGGAGGTACTGCGCTGCCTGGCTGGCCGCTGGAGGCTCGATCACCACTCATCTTGGTCAACAGCTGGTGGATTTTTGTTTCCAATTTTTCCATGTAAAACAAGTGTATGTGCATTTCAAAACCAGCTGTCCTCGTCAGCTGTATTTGGAACACTGGTTATTGAATTTTGGACAGTTTACACTTATTGGAAGGCAAAAAGGTCTTAAGCAGCTTGTGTTTTTAAAGACGGTGGAAAAAGCTTTGATCGGCTCACACCCTCTACACAAGCTGGCCAGAGTCAAACTGACAGCTATATCCTGGGCCACCTGTTTTCCAAATCATGGCATCACCTGATTGGTCGATAGACATCACGTGCTAGTGAACTCGAGTACTCTTGGCATGAATTAGGTAGGGTGATTACTTTGGCCACGACGCCACCAGTATAGTTCATTGCATTCGCCACCAGATGTCTCAGTTGTTGACTGACAGTCACGCAAAAGAAGTCTCCCAGATGAAGACGAAAAAGAAGAAGTGTAAACAAACCCTTAAAACGTAAATATCCATATAATATGTATTATGTTAGTTTCCCGGGAATGACACCTACATCAACAATTTGGAGAAAAATCGCTTAATCACATGCTATTGAGCTTAATTTTTTACCAATATTGTAGCGCCTCCTGTATATTGACCGGAAACATTTATCCTCTAAGTCATCCATTAGTATTCTCATTAATATTATTGACCTACCGAATCAATTGTTGTTAGCCATTTCTAGACCGGTACTTTCTGGATTTGAATGATCAGTTGTAGGACTTTACTGGTTTACGGTTTTACTGGGCCGAGCTGTCTCGCCGTTGGCCGAGTTGTCCTGGCCGAGCTATCCCGTGGGCCGAGTAGTCTAGCATCCAGGATGGGTTGCCCCTCACTCCCCATGACTTATTGAAATCAACAGGGGTTAATAAGAGTTTCACTGCCGTCAATAGGGAGAATTTTGGTTTAATGTTATTTTAATACCACAAATTTTGTTGATATATTTGAAGATAAATAATGAATCTATATGCTCTAAAGATCATAAGAAAATTTATTTTAACCCTCGGTAAAACCTAATAAAAAAGTATGGTACTAAAATTTCTTTTTTCGTAACAAGGTTGTCAACACGGTACTCTCAGTCATCGATAGCTCTAAAGATCATATGAAAATGTGTTAAACCCTCGGAAAAACCTAATATAAAAGTATGGTACTAAAATTTAATTTTCGTAACAAGGTTGTCAATACGGTACTTTCCCGTTATCAATGTACAATCAAGCTGAAGATTGCAGAGTAAACACCATAGACTTCATCTAATTTTCTTTCACCTTCGTATAATCGACAGCCAATTTTTTATTTTTTTTATTAAGGGATTAGCCTAGTACTCAACCAGCGGGGGTGTGGGGGCAGCAGCCCCCACCCATAATACTAGGTTAGGTTGTTGTTGTTGTTGTTGTTGTTCCCTAAGCTGCCTGGCCGAACAGCCCCAAGGCCCCGAGCAAGGCCGAGGCCATAACCTAGGCCTAACTAGGTTAGGTTAGGTAAGGTTGTTAGGTTAGGCTAATTTCTTTTCAAATCACTATCGGGGAGCGTGTCTCAACATCGATCGATAGGCCTAATGGGGAAAATAGGTTTTCCCGAGATTTCTAATTAATTACAAACACTATATATTGATGCAAATGACCAATTTTGTTAATAAAAAACACTGAAAATTTGTGGTAGGCCTATTAAAATAAAAAAAATCCAGAATGTTTTGTTTTTACAGTACTTATATAGGCCCTAGTGCACATAAAATGTATCTCCGGAGGTTGAAACACATTTTAATATGATCTTTGCAACATCCTACAAGTTCTAACCAGTCCCCTGAACAGTTTTTAATAGGTTAGCCTACTTGAGGATATTTTAACGGGACCATAGGTAAACATTTATCCTAATTTCAACTACCGGTAGGTTATACTGATGATTTGGATCGACAGTTAGCCCATCGATCTTTTTACGCCTAATAAGTCCGGTAGAGCATATACATCATTGCTATATATGTCATTAACCCGGCAAGCGCGATAGGCCTCACGGAAGGCTTCCTATAGGGAACGCGATAGGCCTCACGGAAGCAAGACCATAAAAAAAGCCTTCCAAAAAAAAAAAGGGCCTATCAAAACAAAGGATTTTGTCTCTAGGTGAGATAATTCCCCTCTAGTACTCATCCATGTGTTTCTCACCCCTCCCCCTCCCCTCCTTCCCCACCTTATTCCCCCCCCCCCCCTCCTCAATTATCACCTATTTATCCTCTTATTATCATCATTTATCGGTTATTTTTCTCTCCCGCGATAATGTAGCACAAGTGGGTTGCATAAAAGATCGTTATGCAACACCCAGACACCGGCACACACCGCCCCGCTCGTCTCAGTTGACTCCCAGACAGCGAGAGGGGAGGGCTGCCTGTGGCTCTCTCTCGCCTGAGATTATGACCGGGTGGCCAATATCTTCGTTTTTCACCACCCAAATGCTTTTCCCACTTATTTTAGCACTCTTGAAGGTTCATATATACATCATATATGTAAAATAAAAGCATACCGAAAACAAATAATGGTTTATATTGTAAATATAACGAATTCTGTCAGAATCCAGGGCTAGAAATGCACAAATAACTACCCTAGCACCTAGGTCTATATCACGCTTGTCAGGTTAAGAGCTGAAATGTATAATAAGGGAGAAAAAAAGGGAGTAAGGTATGTCCCATAATACTGTGTTTTTTGCACGGTTACCCAACCAGCTGGGGTGTGGGTGCGGCAGCCCCTATGGAATGAGTTGTGTTACCGGGCGTACTTACGTGTTTACACGTAAGTTGATGTAAAACAGCGGGGGTGTGGGGGCGGCAGCCCCCACCCATAATACTAGGATAGGTTAGGTAAGGTTGTTAGGTTAGGCTAGGCTAATGTCCTTTCAAAGGGGTAAGCTATAGTACATAATGCTAGGGTAGGTTAGGTAAGGTTGTTAGGTTAAGCTAATGTCTTTTTTACGCTTTTAACCCATCATTTTCCCTGAAATTCATAGTCCTCCCCACTAGTAGGGGGCGTGTTTTTAGATTGTTGGATAATGGGTAAATACCTGGGTTAATATACAGGAGACGCAACAATGTGTTTTTCAGGTATTTTTTTTTTTTGTATTTTGATGTTGTTTTTGGTGTTTTAGTCGTATCTAGTGATGAAATTGAATGGGAATTAAGCATTTACCCATTATCCATCAATCTAAAGACACGCCCCCCGATAGTGGGGAGGGCTATGAAGATCAGGGAAATTGAGGGGTAAAAAGCGTATAGAACACTATAGAACACGATAATACACATTTGTAACCCAAATTTGGCTCGGGTTTCTTCAATTTCCAGACCCATAAAACCCGATTTTTTGAAAACCCGAGCCAAGTTTTGACGAAACTTGGCTCGGATTTAACAAATGTAAAAATGAAAAAAACACAGTAACCTTGGTAAAATATTGGCTCGGGTTTTGTCAATTTCCAGACCCATAAAACCCGACTTTTTGAAAACCCGAGCCAAGTTTTGACGAAACTTGGCTCGGATTTAACAAATTTAAAAATGAAAATAACACAGTAACCTTATTAACATGTTGGCTCGGGTTTTGTAAATTTCCATACCCATATAACCCGACATTTAGAAAACACAAGCCAAGTTTTGACGAAACTTGGCTCGGATTTTACTAATGTTCATGTTAAAATTACACAGTAACCCTAATAAAATCTTTGTTTGGGATTTCATAACGTTAATATTAGCCTAACCTAACGAAGTAAGAATGGGGTTAACATTAGCCTAACCTAACAACCTTACCTAAGCTAACCTAGTAAGAATGGGGTTAATATTAGCCTAACCTTACCTAACCTAACCTAGTAAGAATGGGGTTAACATTAGCCTAACCTAACAACCTTACCTAACCTAACCTAGTAAGAATGGGGTTAACATTAGCCTAACCTAACAACCTTACCTAACCTAACCTAGTAAGAATGGGGTTAACATTAGCCTAACCTAACAACCTTACCTAACCTAACCTAGTATTATTGGTGGGGGCTGCCGCCCCCACACCCCCGCTGGTTGGGTACTGGCTGAAAAACTTATTGTTTTACAGTAGGCCTATGTATTTTATTTTATTTTTGTTCTCCCTTATAATACATTTCAGCTCTTAATGACATATATAGCAATGATGTATAGCCTATGCTCTACTGAACCTATTAGGCCTAAAAAGATCGATGGGCTAACAGTCGGTCCAAAACATCAGTATAACCAACTAGCCCTTGCATGCCAGTTTAATCCTATGCGAAAAAATCTGTTACTTTATGTTACTTTGCGATGACCCATTAAGATTCCCAAGCTAGCTGTGGTCCGGCTCCTTTATGTTGTCCCAACCAACCAACTAACCTTAATGAACAGAGGAGGTACTGGGCTGCCTGGCTGGAGGCTCGATCACCACTCATCTTGGTCAACAGCTGGTGGATTTTTGTTTCGAATTTTTCCATGTAAAACAAGTGTATGTGCATTTCAAAACCAGCTGTCCTCGTCAGCTGTATTTGGAACACTGGTTATTGCACTTTGGACAGTTTACACTTATTGGAAGGCGAAAAGGTCTTAAGCAGCCTCAGTGTTTTTAAAGACGGTGGAAAAAGCTTTGATCGGCTCACACCCTCTACACAAGCTAGCCAGAGTCAAACTGACAGCTTATATCCTGGGCCACCTGTTTTCCAAATCATGGCATCACCTGATTGGTCGATAGACATCACGTGTCAGTGAACTCGAGTACTCTTGGCATGAATTAGGTAGGGTGATTACTTTGGCTACGACGCCACCAGTATAGTTCATTGCATTCGCCACCAGATGTCTCAGTTGTTGACTGACAGTCACGCAAAAGAAGTCTCCCAGATGTAGACGAAAAAGAAGAAGTGTAAACAAACCCTTAAAACGTAAATATCCATATAATATGTATTATGTTAGTTTCCCGGGAATGACACCTACATCAACAATTTGGAGAAAAATCGCTTAATCACATGCTATTGAGCTTAATTTTTTACCAATATTGTAGCGCCTCCTGTATATTGACCGCGAAAGGTCTTAAAATAGACTAACTAATGGGGCAAACATCTTAACATCTGAAAACTAATCACATTAAAAGGATAAGGCAAGATTAATTTAGCACCTGGCGGAAAATTCTATTCCTTTGCCGGTAATTTATCAATGCTTAGCGCCAAACTATGACCAGTTGTGGATCTGCATACTATTAATACAAAGTTCTCATAATTAAGGGGGTCACAGGGTTTTTTTCTTTCTCCTTTTCTCTTTCCCTGGCTTGTATCCATTTGGCCCCATTCAGCCAACTGTTTTAAGAAGTTTATCCCATCCAGGTGTCGATTTCTTCCAGGCGAGTGATAGCGAGCCAGCATTGAATGGAGAAATCCGGCTTAGCCGGAGAAATTTTTCTATCGAAAAATTTACAAATTTAGCTTTCTGACAAAACAAAATTATATACTGGCTCGCTACCGCTCGCCAGGAAAATGTTAACACCTGTATGGGGGTAAACTTCTTAAAACAGTAGGCTGAATGGGGCCGAATGGATACAAGCCAAAGAGAGAGAGGGAGAGAAAGATAAAACAAAAAAGCCGGGGACACCCCCTAACATACTTCGCTATAACATGTTATTAGCGGAGTAGTGCATACGGGAGCATGACAATTTACCGCTAACTTAAATGTTATGCCCTGTTTTTCTACAGGTTTAACTTGGGTAATGTGAGTTCTAAATTGACTGGGTATATAAGGCTGCATGCACAATACAAGATATGAGGAATAGAGAACACAAAGAAACACATGGTAGCAAGTTACATGATCACGTTTATTGATATACCACTGCAGAATACTTGTGTAAGACAATATAATAGAATTGAACAACACTAGCATAAGTGGATCTGGATGGAGCCTAGTCTCCCACTTCCAACGTTCAGGTATTAATCTTCTGATCACTGGCTTTGATTTCACAGGTTTATATACCGAAGACCATCAATGTTACTTATAGATTCATATTCACTGTTAGATTTATCACTGGTAGCTCTGGTGCACAAGTAGTAGTTCACAGACTAGATTAGACACGCATTTTTAGAGCACGGGAATTCTAGTAACCTCAGGGGGTACTGATCTAAGTTTTATATCCTTGTCTCAGAAATACATAGAACGCAAATCAGTGGGCGAACGTTAGATATCACTAGAGTTTTAATATCTGAATGAGGTAATTACGAGAGTCAAGGTCGCCTGTTAATTAAAGAGCACTGATCGCTTAGTACGTCCCAAATGGAATGGTTAAGTATGAATTACACTGGGCAAGGTCTTAGCCACTTCGTAGAAATATTAATTAGTGAATCTAAAACAGCACAGTAAGATGTAGTACTGCTAAAGGGAATCTTGGGTAGTATCTGATGGGTCTGGTCCTGGTTATCTTGCGTCCATGATGTTGGGGGCTAACGACTGGTTCCGCGGCCGTCCAGGGGGGCCATATGTGTGAAGTTCTTCAATACGTGGGCAGGTCCTTCTATCCAATTCTGCCACGGAGTCTGCTGGTTCTGGGATCTCACTCCGGAACAACACAAGGGCAGAGCTAGAAATTAACTGCAGGGTAGTGACCCCTGGTTGGTGTCTAGCTTTCAACTGATTTGACTGGGGGCGGGAGTTAGATTTATAGGCTCGGTTCTGGACCCTGTAGACAGTAGGGATCTCGAGTCTTATGGACTTAATTGAGCTCTCAATAGATATGGGGACTAGGTAAGATGGTATTTACTGTTGTGGCACAGGGCGATAGGAAGCCTTTATATTTTCATATAACTGAGCCTTAGTAAGAGGTACTATTTTGGCTATACTGGACGTATTTAGGGGAGAGAGACTGGATCTACTTTGCGAGGAGGATGGGGACAGCTGTGATAGGAGCGTCTCTCTAGATTGTTCAATCTTCATTCTATGGTATAGCTGAGGTGCTAATTTAGTGATCAGAGCATGCAAGAAAGGTAAATGGTTTATTGTGAGTTAATAGAGGTTAGTAAAGGTGTTAGTCATTCATGGTTAGTTCATCGATAGGAAGAATTCCTGTGCTACCTGGCAATGACTCGAAAGTCAAAACAGGGGCCAGGTATACCTCCGCGGGGGTGGGGGTCTCCCTCCTCGGGTGGGCAAAAAGGGGGAGCTGGGCGCCCTCTCTCTGATATAGTCGTCTGGCGGCTGTGGCTAGGGGCTTGCCATATCACCAGTGTTTGTAATAACCCTCTGTGTATGAGACAGATGGGAGTGTCTTTAATACCAAAACCGAAGGTGCCTTAGCTAGCTGGTTTTACTCGGCTGGTTGTTAATTGTAGGATTTGCTGGATATGGTGGAGACTGGGTTGCTAACTCTGCCACATTTATCTGGAAGTATGGCAATAGAAGTTAGTTACTGGCGGGGCGGCTAGCCTCGCACCGACGACCATTGGGTGCAGGGTTGTGAATGTGTTGTAAGAGAATA
The DNA here is from genome assembly GCA_032716605.1 of Paralithodes platypus. Taxonomy (NCBI): domain Eukaryota; kingdom Metazoa; phylum Arthropoda; class Malacostraca; order Decapoda; family Lithodidae; genus Paralithodes; species Paralithodes platypus. The sequence goes on from CM064488.1 coordinate 34,238,472, forward strand.
GATGGCATGCAAGGGGCTAGTAAAGTTCTAATGTTGTTCTGGCCTACTAAGTGAAGGTAGGCTGGATAGGAGTATATATATAAAAGGTTGGAGAGCGTTAGTAACGGACAATTCAAGGATCTTCAAGAGGTATGAGAGAGAGGCTAGGTCGGACAAGAGTCGAGAAGCGCGGGTGTCTTAATGAGAGGGGGGGGGGGAGTTCAAGGGCTACAGGGAAATTTTGCCCCTAAGGTCCCTGGGCGTGGGGGTGGCATTAGGCTACAATTGATATGGAAGTTTGAAAAGGCAGTAGAATACGTTAGCCAAATGCTACCGGGGAATGCAACTATTGGGTGGTATATGAGTCTGGAAAAGATAGAGTTATGTGATCAGTCAGAGGGTTATGGATACTATTAGTTGGCCCTGGGAACTGCGTTTTCTATTAAATATAAAATACCACCCACAGCGGCAGTTCGTAGGGGTACTTAGTTATTGTTTCGGGGTACTTATGACAGATACTGGTAACCAGGTTATCTTATACAATCTCTGGTTGGGGTAAGAGGTGTAAGACACGAAATAAATTGGCGTAGTGTGGGCTGTGGATACGAAGGAGGCAAGGGGAAGACGTATGACAATTGTGGAAAGTAAATGGAAAAAGGTGAACACAATGGCGGAGAAAATTACTTAACCTAAGGATTGCATACATAGATTTATGGGGCGATGGGTCTTCAGAAGCTTAGTCTGGCAAGACAAGATGTTAGGGAATGTTAATATTAATACTTAGTTACTAGAGGAGCAATGCAAGGGGCGACTGAGCACGGGTTACATATATCTATACTCGTCATGGAAAATGATATACGAGGTCTAGGGACAGCGTGGGTGTTTTAACTTCTAAGATATATAACATCTACTTCTCGGATGCAAGAACATACATAGATATAATTATGGCTGTCTGATGTGTTGGCATTGGCTCAACGTCGGGACAGGCATGGGTGTTTTTAATATGAATGTATATTCCTGTTCATCATCTTTGTAGTTAGGAGTGTAGGACACAAGGGGGTTAGTGTACGTGAGGTGTGGAAAATGGTCAGTTTTAGAAAAGGTAAATGGGTGTGTCCTGGAGCTGTTTAGCCCTGCGGGCTTGGGCCTTGTCTGGAATGGCGGGCTCGGTCAGCTGGTCCTTTCGTTCTGTGGACCTTTCCTTTGGTGTTTCTGTGTGGTGTTCGTTCATGGCTTCTGTGTTGGGCTTCTCGTTCTGGGGCATTTTACTTCCCTCTCCTTCATTATAGGCTCGTCCTCGAGCCTCAAGGGTGAAGTAAAAAGAAGCATAGTCAGAAAAGTGTAGGTTAACAAGAAAAGTAGTATGACTAAGGGAAAAAAATAATATATACAGTATATGGAAAACATGTAAATTTAAGAAAGGACAGATAATTAAGAACACAGGAAATTAAGAAGAGGTAAAGTGTTTAACAATGTATAAAGCAAATTTAAAAGATAGTCAGAAAAGTGTAGGTAACAAGAAAAGTAGTATGACTAAGGAAAAAAATAATATATACAGTATATGGAAAACATGTAAATTTAAGAAAGGGCAGATAATTAAGAACACAGGAAATTAAGAAGAGGTAAAGTGTTTAACAATGTATAAAGCAAATTTAAAAGATAGTCAGAAAAGTGTAGATTAACAAGAAAAGTATTATGACCAAGGGAAAAAAAAAAAATACTATATACAGTATATGGAAAACATGTAAATTTAAGAAAGGACAGATAATTAAGAACACAGGAAATTAAGAAGAGGTAAAGTGTTTAACAATGTATAAAGCAAATTTAAAAGATAGTCAGAAAAGTGTAGGTAACAAGAAAAGTAGTATGACTAAGGAAAATAATAATATATATAGTATATGGAAAACATGTAAATTTATAGAATCATGCCCAATCGCCTAGGAATTGAAAAAAAAAAATCAAGTACAATAATATCCTCATCATGAATGAATGAATGAATGAAAAAATTATAAAATTTTAATGAGAAGTGAAGCTAGGAATCTAGGTCAAGAGTGGTAGGGAGGCTGGACTGTGGACGAGCCGGCATGACCCACCTCCTCTACCAATCCTGATTTTAAGTGAATATTGGGGTGGATCTACCGTTAGTTCTTGTCGTTAGGAATGTGGGTCTGGGGGCGAGCTGGCCCGGGGCCAGTTTTGGAGGGGGGGTCTAAGTGGTTTCGGTCGGGGGTAGTGATAGGGGGGTTTTAAAGATGAAATGGGCAAGTCGAGTCGGGGTTGTTGTTGCGGAAGAGGTTGGTGCTGGGGAGGGGTTGAATTGTGTAGAGAGTTGTGGTCGTGAGTGGGGTTTGGGGAAGGGTGAGTAAGGCTGAAGGTTGAGAGTTTACTATGATCGGGTGGTTTGGAGGTTTGGGGTGTGGGGATTTGATAGGGAGATGGTGGGGGGGGGTCTGGGCAGGCAGGGTTGTGGTTTGAGAGGGGTTGAATTTAGACTGATTTTATTTCCGGGAGAGACATGGATGGGATTTCGAGGAGTGGTTGAAGTTGAGAGGTTGATTATGTTGTTTGGGGCGAGAGAGAGAGTATTTTGGGGTTTAGCCAAGGTGGAAAAAGTTTTGTGGTTGGATTGGGATGGGAGTGGTATTTCGTCGAGCGGGATCTTTGGGGGGGGAATTTGGGGCGGGTGGGGTAACGGTGAAGAGGGAGAGGTTGAAAGTTTAGCTGGGCTCATGATGGTGGGGGACCGACTGGTGAGCAGGTGTTCGGTACGCATGAGGGGGGGGAAATCACTTTGGTGGGGGTCACGCGTGAGGGGGGGATTAACGGCGCGTGTGGGAGGATCCGAGTGGTGGGGTGTGTCGGTGGTAGTGACGGTTTGCTTAGAGGTTATCTGGGGTTGGTGGGTTTGTCTGTCATGAGGGGGTGAGTCAATTTGGGGCGGGTGGGGTAACGGTGAAGAGGGGGAGGTTGATAGTTTAGCTGGGCTCATGATGGTGGGGGACCGACTGGTGAGCAGGTGTTCGGTACGCATGAGGGGGGGGGAATCACTTTGGTGGGGGTCACGCGTGAGGGGGGGATTAACGGCGCGTGTGGGAGGATCAGAGTGGTGGGGTGTGTCGGTGGCAGTGACGGTTTGCTTAGAAGTTATCTGGGGTTGGTGGGTTTGTCTGTCATGAGGGGGTGAGTCAAGTGTGGGGTTTTGAAGTTTATTAGGGGTGTGAATTGTGGGGGGGTGGAAGGGAGCTACTGACGGAAAACTGTCACAAGGGAGATTTTGTTGGTGGGGGAATAGCTGAGTATTTCTGGGGGAAGGGGGGAACATAGTTGGGTCCTTAGGTCGTCACGCGTGAGGGGAGGATTAACGGCGCGTGTGGGAGGGTCAGGGTGGTGAGAGGTGAGCGAGTTAGGAAACGGGATTTGTTGGGGGAACTGCGGCGGGTTGGTGGGGGAAGAGTTAGGTGTAGAACAGGGGTTATTGGTAGAGGACTGATCTATTGATTTGGGGTTGTTAACAGGACGAATTTTAGGAATCTTCTTGGTGGCAGTCACGGTCTGGTTAGCAGTTATCTGGGGTTGGTGGGTTTGTTTGACATTAACAGGACGAGTTTGGGGAATTTTCTTGGTGGCAGTCTCGGTCTGGTTAGAGGTTATCTGGGACTGGTGAGTTTGTTTGACATGAGAGGGCGAGTCAAGTGTGGGGTTTCGAAGTTTTCTAGGGGTGTGAATTGTGTGGGGGTGGAAGGGGGCTACTGACTGAAAACTGTCACAAGCTACCGACAGAAAACTGTCACAAGGGAAATTTTGTTGGTGGGGGGATAGCTGAACATTTCTGGGGTCATGGGGAAAATATGTTGTGGTAGGCCTACATAGGTAGGCATAGCTAGAATACGGAGCTTGTTGGGGGGGCTGCGGAGGGTTGGTGGGGGAGAGTTAGGTGTAGAACAGGGGTTATTGGTAGAGGACTGATGTATTGATTTGGGGTTGTTAATAGGACGAATTTTGGGAATTTTCTTGGTGGAAGTCACGGTCTGGTTAGAGGTTCTCTGGGACTGGTGAGTTTGTTTGACATGAGAGGGCGAGTCAAGTGTGGGGTTTCGAAGTTTTCTAGGGGTGTGAATTGTGTGGGGGTGGAAGGGAGCTACTGACTGAAAACTGTCACAAGCTACCGAAGGAAAACTGTCACAAGGGAAATTTTGTTGGTGGGGGGATAGCAGAACATTTCTGGGGTCATGGGGAAAATATGTTGTGGTAGGCCTCCATAGGTAGGCATAGCTAGAATACGGGGCTTGTTGGGGGGGCTGCGGAGGGTTGGTGGGGGAAGAGTTCACTGGGGTTGGACTTTCACCGGAAGTCATTTTGGAAGGGTGCACGGAATCTTGGATAGGGGCTAAAAGGTTGGATAGGGGATTCATCGAACTGCGTAGGCATTCTTCTCTGATGGCGAGCATATGTTCTTCGAATAAGCCATACGGGTCGAGATGGGCGGTGATGTGGGGTGGGAGGATGTTTAACAATGCGGTGAATAAGAGTTCATTTTGTTGGTCGTAATCTTCATAGCTATACGTGGTCCTCGCGTATCTGTAGAGTTGTATGAGGGTCACATTTATATCCCCTTCATACTTGATCTCGTCGACTTTTATTATTTTGGGGGCGACGGGGGAACCCAAAAGTGGATCTAAAGTCCGGATCACGAAGGATCGAAACTGGTTCCAGGTACTCTCTGGCGTATTCTGTGTCACCATTTGGTGAATAAATTCTTTAAAGGTAGGCTTATCAACAAGTTGGGAAACGGCTTCTCCCAACTGTACAATATGCAAAATTGCCATGGCGATTTTTTCGCGGTCATTATGAAGTACCACATCGTACACTGGCTTTATTATGTCTAAGTAACTGGTGATATCATATGTGTTTACATCATACTTGGGAATGTGTGCGAGTGGCTGAAGATTTCGCGATGTTGCCATGCTTCTACTGTTCCAAACTTGCAGTGTAATGCAACCTTTTATCCGAATCAAGAACCACCGCTGCCGCCAATGTTATGCCCTGTTTTTCTACAGGTTTAACTTGGGTAATGTGAGTTCTAAATTGACTGGGTATATAAGGCTGCATGCACAATACAAGATATGAGGAATAGAGAACACAAAGAAACACATGGTAGCAAGTTACATGATCACCTTTATTGATATACCACTGCAGAATACTTGTGTAAGACAATATAATAGAATTGAACAACACTAGCATAAGTGGATCTGGATGGAGACTAGTCTCCCACTTCCAACGTTCAGGTATTAATCTTCTGATCACTGGCTTTGATTTCACAGGTTTATATACCGAAGACCATCAATGTTACTTATAGATTCATATTCACTGTTAGATTTATCACTGGTAGCTCTGGTGCACAAGTAGTAGTTCACAGACTAGATTAGACACGCATTTTTAGAGCACGGGAATTCTAGTAACCTCAGGGGGTACTGATCTAAGTTTTATATCCTTGTCTCAGAAATACATAGAACGCAAATCAGTGGGCGAACGTTATATATCACTAGAGTTTTAATATCTGAATAAGGTAATTACGAGAGTCAAGGTCGCCTGTTAATTAAAGAGCACTGATCGCTTAGTACGTCCCAAATGGAATGGTTAAGTATGAATTACACTGGGCAAGGTCTTAGCCACTTCGTAGAAATATTAATTAGTGAATCTAAAACAGCACAGTAAGATGTAGTACTGCTAAAGGGAATCTTGGGTAGTATCTGATGGGTCTGGTCCTGGTTATCTTGCGTCCATGATGTTGGGGGCTAACGACTGGTTCCGCGGCCGTCCAGGGGGGCCATATGTGTGAAGTTCTTCAATACGTGGGCAGGTCCTTCTATCCAAATCTGCCACGGAGTCTGCCGGTTCTGGGATCTCACTCCGGAACAACACAAGGGCAGAGCTAGAAATTAACTGCAGGGTAGTGACCCCTGGTTGGTGTCTAGCTTTCAACTGATTTGACTGGGGGCGGGAGTTAGATTTATAGGCTCGGTTCTGGACCCTGTAGACAGTAGGGATCTCGAGTCTTATGGACTTAATTGAGCTCTCAATAGATATGGGGACTAGGTAAGATGGTATTTACTATTGTGGCACAGGGCGATAGGAAAGCCTTTATATTTTCATATAACTGAGCCTTAGTAAGAGGTACTATTTTGGCTATACTGGACGTATTTAGGGGAGAGAGACTGGATCTACTTTGCGAGGAGGATGGGGACAGCTGTGATAGGAGCGTCTCTCTAGATTGTTCAATCTTCATTCTATGGTATAGCTGAGGTGCTAATTTAGTGATCAGAGCATGCAAGAAAGGTAAATGGTTTATTGTGAGTTAATAGAGGTTAGTAAAGGTGTTAGTCATTCATGGTTAGTTCATCGATAGGAAGAATTCCTGTGCTACCTGGCAATGACTCGAAAGTCAAAACAGGGGCCAGGTATACCTCCGCGGGGGTGGGGGTCTCCCTCCTCGGGTGGGCAAAAAGGGGGAGCTGGGCGCCCTCTCTCTGATATAGTCGTCTGGCGGCTGTGGCTAGGGGCTTGCCATATCACCAGTGTTTGTAATAACCCTCTGTGTATGAGACAGATGGGAGTGTCTTTAATACCAAAACCGAAGGTGCCTTAGCTAGCTGGTTTTACTCGGTTGGTTGTTAATTGTAGGATTTGCTGGATATGGTGGAGACTGGGTTGCTAACTCTGCCACATTTATCTGGAAGTATGGCAATAGAAGTTAGTTACTGGCGGGGCGGCTAGCCTCGCACCGACGACCATTGGGTGCAGGGTTGTGAATGTGTTGTAAGAGAATAGATGGCATGCAAGGGGCTAGTAAACTTCTAATGTTGTTCTGGCCTACTAAGTGAAGGTAGGCTGGATAGGAGTATATATATAAAAGGTTGGAGAGCGTTAGTAACGGACAATTCAAGGATCTTCAAGAGGTATGAGAGAGAGGCTAGGTCGGACAAGAGTCGAGAAGCGCGGGTGTCTTAATGAGAGGGGGGGGGGGGGAGTTCAAGGGCTACAGGGAAATTTTGCCCCTAAGGTCCCTGGGCGTGGGGGTGGCATTAGGCTACAATTGATATGGAAGTTTGAAAAGGCAGTAGAATACGTTAGCCAAATGCTACCGGGGAATGCAACTATTGGGTGGTATATGAGTCTGGAAAAGATAGAGTTATGTGATCAGTCAGAGGGTTATGGATACTATTAGTTGGCCCTGGGAACTGCGTTTTCTATTAAATATAAAATACCACCCACAGCGGCAGTTCGTAGGGGTACTTAGTTATTGTTTCGGGGTACTTATGACAGATACTGGTAACCAGGTTATCTTATACAATCTCTGGTTGGGGTAAGAGGTGTAAGACACGAAATAAATTGGCGTAGTGTGGGCTGTGGATACGAAGGAGGCAAGGGGAAGACGTATGACAATTGTGGAAAGTAAATGGAAAAAGGTGAACACAATGGCGGAGAAAATACTTAACCTAAGGATTGCATACATAGATTTATGGGGCGATGGGTCTTCAGAAGCTTAGTCTGGCAAGACAAGATGTTAGGGAATGTTAATATTAATACTTAGTTACTAGAGGAGCAATGCAAGGGGCGACTGAGCACGGGTTACATATATCTATACTCGTCATGGAAAATGATATACGAGGTCTAGGGACAGCGTGGGTGTTTTAACTTCTAAGATATATAACATCTACTTCTCGGATGCAAGAACATACATAGATATAATTATGGCTGTCTGATGTGTTGGCATTGGCTCAACGTCGGGACAGGCATGGGTGTTTTTAATATGAATGTATATTCCTGTTCATCATCTTTGTAGTTAGGAGTGTAGGACACAAGGGGGTTAGTGTACGTGAGGTGTGGAAAATGGTCAGTTTTAGAAAAGGTAAATGGGTGTGTCCTGGAGCTGTTTAGCCCTGCGGGCTTGGGCCTTGTCTGGAATGGCGGGCTCGGTCAGCTGGTCCTTTCGTTCTGTGGACCTTTCCTTTGGTGTTTCTGTGTGGTGTTCGTTCATGGCTTCTGTGTTGGGCTTCTCGTTCTGGGGCATTTTATTAAATATAACCGACTATGGATTACTTCTTCATAGTGCATTTAGCTCTTCCAATCTATCTATTTAGTTGAATGTTGCTAATGTTAAACAAATTCTGCCATTTTGTGGCACTCCGAGGACTCGAACCTAGGACACTCACCGAAATTCCTATGCATTACGCACTGGGAAAAAGTTTCTTATAAATATACCCAAATATAATAACAATGCTAACACAAACAAATTATGGTAAAAATTGAAGACTAGTTATTTTTTGTCGTTTTGTTAGGTTAGGTAAAAAGGCACTGAAAGGACTCGAACCTAGGACACTCACACCGAAATTCCGCGCACTTATGCATTACGCTATCAAGACAGGTTAGGTTAGGTAAAAAGGCTGTCAGGGGTCAATCCAATGTTTACTTAAATTATATACAGTATACTTGGCTGATTGTGATATATTTTAACAATGTATTTTGTTCTTTTACAGATGTTGTGAATGATGATGGAAACTTCAACCAATCTACCACTACCATCATCACTGCAATCCTAATCCTTACCATCCTCTCCCCCCTCTATCTGTAAAGGGAAGTTTCATTTTGTATATATAAAAATTTTCGTCCCAAGACCTTCAGTCAAGCTTAAATAAAATGCCTCGAAGATCCCCCCTCGAGATAATTTTGTACATTTTTCGACAGAAAAATGTACCAGCCGAAATAATAATAATAATTAAAGTTGCAACCAACGTTGTGCGGGGTTCGAGCGGGATTGCACGCAGGGTATTGTGTTGGATACAAGGGCTGTGCCACATATATCAAAATATCATGTATCTTATCGGGCATGGAGAAAGTACAGAAGGAATATAGTGTAGCCATTTTGGCTATGGCCACTTAGACCATTAAGGAGTGTGACCATTTTGGTTAAAGCTATTAATCCTGTACGAGTTGTTGTTGTTGTTGTTGTTCCCTAAGCTGCCTGGCCGAACAGCCCCGAGTCCCTGAGGAAGGCCATGGCCACGATCGGGCTTTCCCAGAGCTCTCATTGAGTGTAGATTGTGTTGTTGGTGTAAGTGGTTGTGTGAAATGCAGTCTTCTATGATGTGTTTAATGGTATGGGGTGCTGTGTTACATCCCGGGCAGGCGTCGACAACGGAGTCATCCATCTTCTGATAGCTCAGGTGAGCTGGATGGTGTCCGCATCTCAGCCTGGCCAGGTGGACTCTGTCCTCGCGAGGAAGGGAGGATTCGGAAGGATGGATTTCGGGAGGTCGTGCTTGCAGCTGCGTGTTGTCTGTGAGTGAGTGGATGGATCGGTGAGAGATATGAGTATGGATGTGCTTCTGGAAGTTGGTTCGGGGTGGGCAGGGAGGGAGAGAGGACAGTAATTGTGTGTGATACCGTGTGCTGGGTGTTGTTTTGATATTTCTTGGTGTCTGTGGGTGTGTTGCCATGTAGTTTAGTGGGTGGTCTTGGTTCGTGGAGGCTGCTGCCAGGAATTGAGTGCCTCTCATGTCCAGATGGTCTTTGACTTTGAGGATTTTGGTTTCTTGATGTAGGTGATCTGTGGGTGCAGTAGCTGTGCAGCCTGTAATGCTCAGGGCTTTGTTTTGAATAGTCTGTAAGGTCTTATGATGTGTTTCAGCTAGGTTAGAAGCCCAGGCTGGGCTTGCATATTCCATCACTGATCTTATGTATTGTTTATATACTGTGGTGGTAGTTTCTTTGTTGTGTCCAAATTTTGTGTGAGCAAGTGACCTGAGGGTGTTAAGTCTGGGTGTCAGTTTCTTTTTAATGTTTGTGGTGTGCTGTTTGAATGTCATATGAGTATCATATGTTACTCCTAGGATTTTGGGTGTGTGTGTATGTGTTAGGGGTGTGTTGTTTATAGTGAGTTGAGGGATGTATTCGTGTTCTCCTGTCCAGCTTGTGAGCAGGGTTGCGGTGGATTTGGCTGGGGCTAGATTAAGTCTGTTTGTAGTGCACCAGCCATGTAGTGTGTTGAGATAGGGTTGAAGGAGATCTGTTGCTCTTTTTGGGTCATGGTGTGTGCATGGGAGTGTTATGTCATCTGCATAGGAGGCTAAGTTTATTTGGGGCGTATTGGGTGTAGTTATATCGTGCATGTACAGATTGAAGAGTGCGGGCGATCGGACGGATCCTTGTGGGACTCGGTTTGGAAAGTTTCTGATTTTAGATGACTGACCGGCAAAAGATATGTGTGCACATCTGCCTGCTAGGAAGTTGGCCAGCCACCTTTTTGTGTTGTTGTGCATGTTTGTGTTGTAGATTTTGTTTGTTAGGTTTGTGGCGGGGGGGATGGCATCGAAGGCTTTACTAATGTCGAGTGTGGCTAATAGTGATCTGTGTGGTGGTCTAGCTGAGTTGATGCCATCAAAAGCTCTTTGTGTAAGGTCTGTGAGAAGAGTGTTTGTGGAGTGCAGTGGCCTAAAGCCATGTTGTGTTGGAGCTAGGGGTAGGTCGGGTGTAATTAGTTGTAATACTAGGCATTCCATGACTTTGGAGGGGGAGCAAAGGAGTGTGATGGGGCGGTGCGAGGAGGGTAGCGTGGGGTCTTTGTTGGGTTTGGGGAATGTGGTGATGAGACCATGCTTCCAAATGTCTGGTATTGTGTTGTGTGAATAACTGTAGTTTGATATGTTAGTGAGTGCTTGTATGCCTTGTGGTCCCAGATGTCTGAGGTGTATGTTGCTTATATTGTCTAGGCCACAAGCGGGTGAGTGCTTGAGATTGTTGATGATATGCTTTGTCTGGTGATTGGTGAAGGGTGTATAGTCAGGGTCTGTGGGGAATTGTCTCTTACGTCGGATGACACGTCGGTCGTCTTTGTGAGGTTTTAGGTGGCTGACATGTGAGAAGTGATTGATGAGAGTGTTTGCTTGTTGTTTACATGAAGGAGTAGAGTCTGTTGTGATTGCAGCATGTGATTGTGTTGTGTTGCTGTTGGAAAGTGTGATGCTGTTTAGTGTTTTGTAGAGTTTTTTTGGGGTTTGTTTTGTGATCAAGTGTTTGTAGGAAGTTATTCCAATTTAGTTTTTGTTGTTCTTGTATTTGTTGTTAGTTTGGGTGTTGAGTGCTGGATTTGTTGTGTGATGTCTTGTGTGTGGGGTGCTGGGGAGTGTTTCAGTATGTCGCGTTGTCTGATGAGGTTTTGAATTTCTGGTGTGAAGTTGGGGTTGTGTCTTTTTCTGTTACCTCTTGGAATGTGTTTCTTGTCAACGTTTTGGATAGTTTTATTGAGTATGTGTACAACATTGTTGATGTTAGTGATGGGTGTACTGTTTAGAGTTGTGAAGTGTTGTTCTGTCTCATTTGTGAATGCTTCCCAGTTAGTTCTTTTATAATTGGTGTATGTGTGTTTGTGGCTAGCTGGGGTGAGTCTGGTTTTGGTGGTGATAATGATCGGGAGGTGGTCAGAGTCTTAAGGTTCTGACCACCCTCCAGGATGTTGTGGGGGCGAGTTCTGGGGAGCAAAAGGTAATGTCTGGAGGTGATGGGTTATAGAGGGCTTGGTGAGGAATATGGGTATGTTGATGGATGTCGTTAAGGATGATGAGGTTATCAGTTTGGTTTTGTAGTACCAGCCCTCTGTCTGTGTCGGGGTTGTCGACAAACCAGGCCGACGTCTTGGCGTTGAAGTCACCACCCAGGATGATGTGTGGGGTGTTTGTGATGTGTGGTCTGTATTCATTTGGTACTGTAGGGGATGTATGTGTTTATGATGGTTATGTTGGAGTTGTTGCCAGTGCGTATTTTAATTGATTGTATTTCTGTTGTGTTATCATTTGGGGGGAGGAGGGATTTGGTTTGTACACTGGTAACTATGTATGATATTTCTTTGTGTACCAGGGTGACGAGTCCCCCGCCTCCGCCGACAGCCCGGTCTTGTCTGATGGTGGTGAAATCATGAAATGTGGGTGTTTTTTGTGTTGTGCGGAGTTTTGTTTCTTGTAAGATGGCAATGTGTATGTTGTGTTGTTTGATGAAGTGTGAGAGTTCGTGTTTCTTTGTGTTGATGCCATCTATGTTCAATTGGAGAATGTTAATGTTATGTGCAGGATGTATGTTGGGTGCTGCTGCACGGGGGTGGGGGGGGGGTGAGGGAGGGGGGGGGGGTGGGGGTGAGGGAGGGGCTGGGGGTTGGGATGGGTGAGTACAAAGGAGTACAAAGGAGTACAAAAGAAATCAAGCAACAACAGATCTAGTGACCCTTCTAGGTTGCTTGTCCTCCAAAACACTGAGGATCAAGTGTCCAAACAGTGGTTTAGAGTGGGCAAGGGAACATTGGAAAGGGAATTACTGCCCTGGAACTAATGTCCGTGGCAGGATTAGGAAGCTAGTAGGGGACAGATGGGTTAGTGACTGAGGGGGGGATAAAATAAAGTTATTCATTTACAAACGCATTCAGTCGCGAGTTTGAAGCGAGATATTTGTCTAGGCGGAGTTTAAATGAATCAACGGTGATGCAGTCTATAATGTTTCGGGGAAGCCCATTCCACAAGTTGACAACTCGATTGAAGAAGAGAAGAAATTTCTTAGATCGTGTGTGAGTTAAAAAGATTTACCAATAAGTTTGCAACCGTTTCCACGCGTGGTAATTAGATGGTCGTATAGTGAAGTACTTCCTACAGTTTCATAGGGTCGATGATTTGATGATTTTGAACACTTGAAATTAAGTCACCTCTAATCTGCGCTGGGTTAAAGGAAATAGATTTAATTCTCAAGGGACACTCTTCGTTATGGTTTGTTCTTTAGGCTAGGTATCATTTTGGTAACTCTACGTTGAACTAGTTTCTAGCTTGTTTATACTCTTTTTGGTAATAAAGGGCACCAGGAATTGGAACGCAGTATTCCAGAAGAGGGCGGGAACTAAGGAATTGTAAAGGGTTTGGATAACTTCTTTGGATTTATTTGCTCAAAAGACATGCTAATAAAGCCAATTATTTTGTTTGCCTTCTTAACAACTTCTGAACATTGTTGACTCAGGTTTTAGGTTACTCGATTACATTGTTAATCCCAGCAATCGGTTTCTCTGTTTACATTCTTAAGCTGAAGTGCCATTCATCGAATAGTTTGCTTTTCACATTTAGGTATCCGATATGTTAGTACGTTACATTTATCCGCATTGAAACTCCATTTGCCAAATTTGGGCCCAACATGACAATTTATCTAGATTGTGTTACATATCGTCAACTTGTTCTTTTGAGAGTACGCTATTTGCAATTTTTGTATTCGTCAGCAAATTTTG